>SMGT01001908.1:87161-163594 GCA_004794575.1 Lanistes nyassanus | reverse complement strand
AAGGAGTGAAGTATCTGTATATGTAAGGTCTGTGGTCGAAGCATGCATGGTCCTCATTATACAGAAGACACGTGAAGGGAGATAATTATGATTCAATGCCATTTTTCTTTCCTACCAACCTGTCGTTCTGAGCGCGTTTAAGAAATCGCTGTCACTATACACACCAAATCAAAAAGAGTAAATACGTGTAGTATTAACACAAATTCTTGCTGCTGAAGTTCAAATCTGGCATTACTGCAGCATTATTACACATCGCAAAACTACTGATGGTAGTCACAGATGATGATGGCCCTCTACAGCTACAGCGTGTAGAATCAATTTTCGTTAGAACAATCTAAACTATAATATTGCAACAATTCTCTTCAATTGTCACATAAGCGCCTGACTAAGAATAGCATATCACAATCTCAGCCTAGACCTATGACAGTCTCCCAGTTACCTACCTCCAGCATTTTACTTATTTGGAATTAGATCTAAGCAGCCAAAATGTTAGTCTATTTTAGACGTTTTGGAACCAGAACACACCGAGACAAAGTTACAAAAAAAAACAGCATGAGGTTTATTATGGTTTTGGGTCAAAACAGCAATTTATTATGAGTGGGAAAGAAGGCACAGGAGGATAATGGGTGCTGGGAAAAGTTAAGTGCAGAGGTGCATGTGCTGGTTACAGGATCTGAACCGACAGATTGTATCTATAGCAAGGATATACTTCCACAATGCCATGAGCCTCCAATGCTCGGGGCCTGGTTAGCTCAGTTGGTAGAGCTGCGGACTAGCAGATGGAAGGTTGCTGTTCTAATCCTGGTGTGGCCAAGGATTATTTCCTGGAGTTAAAACTCTGTTTGGTCATCTCCCCGTACATTAAACTGCCTGTCCGCGATGACCATCTTACTGCAGCCATCAGTCTGGTGGTTCTTTCAGTGCATAGTTTAGTAATAGGACCCCATCCCCGCGAGGTGGAAGCACTGTCCCTCTAAATAACCACCACGCCTCCAATGCTGCAAGGGACGGCCTTAGTGGTGAAAGGGTTAAGACATCACTCCCACGGCAGGATGTTGGTGGTTCATGCTTCAGCCAAGCCATAAAACTGCAAGTGCTCTGCCATGCCACCTGGCACTATAGGGTAAACTACTAGGGCTGGTTGGCCAGGTGTCGCTATAACGTGACTAGGTGGTACGTACGGCCTGTCGGTACTGGACAGCAGTCCCAACACTTCCTTAGGCAACACTTTCCGAATATCCACTTTGTTTGCGACTGGACATTCAGCAAAAACTAACAAATGATACAAACACCATCAGTCAAGGGAAATGTCATAGCAACAAAGATATTTTCATTGAATGGCTTCACGCTGCCTGTTACAACATTCAAATGCTTTGCACTCCTGCTTAGTTGATGCCATACCACTCCTGGTCTTGGTCACGATTTTTCATCTGCTTCGGATGCCTGGACAAAGAGCTCTTGGTGCCCTATATAAATAAAACTGGATTGCTAAATATTTTCATCATGAGCCAGTTGATCATACTCAAAACAAAAACAAAGATTTGTAGATCCACTTGATTTTCCACTTTTTCCTTTGATGCAGATGCTTAAGAAAGCATGATGGAGATAACTTTACCTTCACCTCTGTAATTTCTGTGCTTTACCAACAATTTACTTTAACAAAAATCAATGCTAAATATAGGCAGTTTTTTTGATTCTGCTAAAGCTTGGGATCTCATTACTCATTAATCAAATTTTTAAGC
Organism: Lanistes nyassanus; assembly: GCA_004794575.1. Taxonomy (NCBI): domain Eukaryota; kingdom Metazoa; phylum Mollusca; class Gastropoda; order Architaenioglossa; family Ampullariidae; genus Lanistes; species Lanistes nyassanus. The sequence goes on along the minus strand of SMGT01001908.1, from coordinate 161,852 downwards.
TAAAAGAGTTATATGTTCAATCCAAACCAACCATATAAAAACACCATTATCAATAATTTATTTTGGGATACCACAGCATCTTGCACCATAATTATAAAATTTTGAGGATGAAGCATATTCATCATAACAGGAGAAAGATAAGCTTGATGTATTTCATGTAATAAAAATATTAACTGCTTTTTTATGTGAAGTAAAAACATGACAATGAAAAAGAAACAATAAGGTGCAGCATCGCCTCTCTGCCAAGGTCGTAAGAACCAGTTTCAACTCCATCGTGTACATCTCTAATGATTTTGGGCAATTCACTGAGCATTAACTTTTTCGAGAACTATAAAGAACCGTTAGCCATGTCAGTTTAACCTGTCGTACAGGCATCTTTATTAACGGCTGATATTTGCTTATCACCAATCCACCTTCTCCAAAACTCATTACAATTGAAAATGCTTCAATTTTGTAAAATTCTATCCACCAACATGCATCCTCAAAAATACAAAAATAACGGCATGTTTGGAAACATTCCCCTCTTTTATTTTCTTACAACTGTACAAACTGCGACTGCATTTATACCAATGGATAAAAATTTCCAAATCCTAATATTTCCTCCCCTCTGCCCTAAACTAAACGGCCTTACCATTTCTTTTTCTCATCCTGTCTTCTAACAAAATATTCCCCCCTTTTCTACAAAGTGCAGAATAAAGATCAGAGAAATAAAATGTACAAGTCCACGTCATACGAGGCAGCACGTATCCTAAGATGACGCAGGATGATGAAGTCGAGTAATTTTGAGCTGCTTGAGGAAGTCTGCTAGAATCCATGGACCTGAAACAGACAAAATTATTTTTTTCAGGAAACCAATCTGTATATTTTTTATCACCAACAATAATTATGATGGGGGAACCATATATTGTGGACAGTGGTGCAACAAGAAACTTAAAACAATAACACATCCTTTTATATTTGGGATGGGTAAGTGCAACTTCTTTCAATGAATTATATACACTTTACAAGGCCTAATAGAGGGTAAAATTTGCACTTGCTCGATGCTAAGAAATTCTATCTGCCCGAATCTGCATCTCACTGAACTCTAAACTCACCTACCTCTCCCCACAAACAGGAGGTTCCCACTGCACAGTGTTAGTAGTGAAGAGGATGTTGTCTGTTCTACCACTAGTAGCTATTGATACGAAAACCTGGATGTGTGGCGACTTATATGTGCCCCCAACAGGTGCAAGCTGGGACTCAGCACAATCGTAAAAATTTTCACCTGCCCGGCCAGGCAACAAGACAAAAGTTTCACTTGGCTGACAGAGTTTTTGGTGCCCCAGGCAGTCAGCCAATTGGCTGTGTTAACTCTTTGGCGACACAGACTAAGACCTATGTAGAAACCATAGAGGACGCATAGATTTACACGTTTAAAAAAAAATACTCCTTAAAAACTACCACACTCACACTAATCTAGTTTACATGTTTAGAAAGATCTATTCCTCTACATTCCAATGCAAACAACACTTTTAGTTAGAAATATTAAATAGTGCTTACTATTTGGTGCCAAATGTAGTCACTTTTTGCACACACAAAAAATTGAACCAAAAGGAGGTTTCACTGCTTGTACACTTCCCACAGGTAAATAAATCCAGTAATCAGGAGTATTCCACTTTGAATCTGTTGGTGAATGGTTCCACTTTCAATTAAAACATAATTCCACCCTTCTCTAAGGCGCTCGGGGCTCAGATGGAAGGTTCTCTTCGCACGTGTTGCCATTTTGAATGACGGAAGTAGACCGGCCAGCCACTGCACGTAACCTCGTTTGGCAAGTCGAAATTGTTTCCGAAACTCATTTAGACAGTGCAGGGGAAACAAGCGATGATAGAGCTTTACAACGATACAAAGTTTACTTCCCTTATACCGTTAAATGCGTCGCTGCAAAGTTTTTAATCTGTCACATGTTTTCAAGGTGCGTGTCGTCTACGGTCAGTCGGCGTCACTTGATATGCGGCTGCGGTGTCGCCAAAGAGTTAAGCCCTGCTGTATTGCTATACTTAGTATACATCATGTACGCTAGGCATCAGCTATGAAAACCCGAACGTCAATAACAGTTAATAACAAAGGCAAAAAACTGCAAGTTATGGTTTTTAGTAAACAGCCTAAAAACCAAAAATCATTTAAAATATGCTTTAAAAAAAAAAAAAAAAGAGGATGGATCTGTGAACTTTAAGCCCAAAATGTTCATTTAACAATCTTTTTAAAGTACCTTTTGATAAGCCTTCTTTTGCTTATTTCTAAACAATTATCGTTCACACTGTTCTTGTCTGGCCATGGTTGCAATAACTGAATAAGGAATTACAATAATTTTGTCTACGTTCAAAATGTGCTCCTGCTTTAAAACAAGTTGCTGGTTTGTCCATAAATGTTTTAAACAATTCACATCAACAGGGTAAATTTGAATGAAATTTGGTAGAAAAGTACTTGGCATTGTTTGCCTTCAACAGACTTGTGCTTTAATGATACTGTTTCAATTTCAAACATATTAAAAAAATCTTGCACTAGTTACTGAGTGCCTTTTCGTTTAACTTCGATCATCAAATTGTTTGCCCTAAAACAGACATTTGTTTTAATGATGTTTAAAACACATGGTCACTGAGGAAAAATCCCTGAATTCTTACCCCCCTCCTCCCTCCCAAACAACCCAAATCCACAAGGGGGAAACTGCACCAAAAATCATTTGTTTTCAAATGGCAAATAGTTTATAATTGGACCCAATAAAATCCAAATAACAGTGTTTCCCACATCAAATGAGAGGGAACGGTATGCTATCTTAAATGTGTAAAGTTGTTTATAACTTAGGACAAACAGTGGAGGCGGAAAGGGCCTTGGACGATTTTAATCTATGAAGCAGCAAGTTCACCGCAACTAATTTTTTTTTTGGGTGTGGGACAGCTGGTCACAAAGTTGTATGTGTTCTGGGGTTTTAACGTGGGTCTGGTAGGTAAAGATAAATTAGAATTAACTTTAAATTATAAGGCCTATCCTTGCGAGATGGGTTACCCAATGTTACAAATTCTCTTTTATTATGATTATGAGGGTTGTAGCATGCAGGTTTTACTGCTACTAGATCTTATTTGTGACCTAACTCGAGGGGAAGAGGGGACCTGATCACAAAACCAGACTATCAGGTGAAATTTGTGTGGTTCTTTTGTGCTTATTATATTTGCTGAAAAAGATTAAATCAGAAGCTTAAGTTTTTACCTTGACTTGATCTGCAGTAGCAATGCCAACCTCTACCAAGAAATTTTTGGTTGCATCGCGTTTATCTCCTTGCAGCTGAATGACCTCCCCATACTCAGGATGCTCTACCACAGTTCCGTTGCAGTTGAATTCCTGTTGTAGAAAAACATTCGCCACTCCCTATTACCATAAGTTTTTAAACTTAAAAACACCCCTCTTCTGCAAAGTACTTCCATTGATAACGTGATTGCCCATCTGCATCACCCGTAAATTCTGTCCATTCGTTGGATTTTGATGTCTGAGAAAGTCTTACGTGTCCCCTTTTTGTTTTGATGCACATACACACATTTTTTGTCTCATCCACACGAAGTGCACATATTAATGTTCTTGTGTGTTATAAATCTTCAGATTAAGAATTGACTGAATGCTGTGGAAGGACACAACAGCTTCTGAAAGCTTGCATTCAAGTAACACTAAAAAACATAATGCTGTTTCTGTGCTGTACGTGCTGAGGTTGTGTCTAGTGACAGATATGACTTAACCCAAGAGGAAGAATTTTTACCAACCACTATGGTCAAATCACAGTGAAAGTAAAAATGTCTAGTCTAAGCATGCTGGTGAAAAGACATATCTCCCTTATGACATCAACACTAATGAATGCCAATTTTCCTTTCAACATGGAAATCAGGACCAAAGGGGCTGTCAAACGCTAAATACTCAGCAATGCCACAGCATCTGGAACTATGATTTATTAAAAATCACAAAAAACACTGTTCTACTTCTAGTGAAAAAACCCCTCTGCATGTCTAGCAGTTCTCACACATGCATGCATACAGTTGCATGTACATGCACTCACACCGAGTACAATAAGTTTAATACAGTAAGTTATCTTTGAAAGGTCAAAATTTGAGTGTCAGCTGAACCTTGAAAACTATTATACCTTTTTGCAGGCTTTCACAATCTTCTTGAGATCAAACTTAGGATGAATCCCTTGGACTGTGGTGAGTGTCTTCCGCCCGTTACGCTGTTGAATTCTAATATGGACTAGACCCTCCTGAATGCCAGCTCCAGTGCCGACATTGTCATCTGTATCAGCAAAAGGATCTGCCGCCACCAAAAAAAAAAAGCCATACTGTTCAGTAGAACCAAATTTGCCACCAGACTGTTCTGGTTGTGAACATGTTATGAATTGGGCACAAGATGACTGACCTGTTTCAATCAACACTGTAAATGACTAAAGTACTACAGTGCCTTACTACTATGCACTGAAATTTGTCTCATTTCAATTGGTGGAGGTAGGGTAACTGGAGTACTTAGTACTTATCTTTTTACCATATCAACCAGTTGCAAAAGCTCTTCTGACTGATGAAGAATATGTGACTGTATATTTTAAGTGTTATTTTAATGTTAGCCATTAACTCCGACAAAGATACTGGCAGAGCTCACACAGCCGTATGCAGACGCCTGTCCCCAAAGGGAGCTTACTGTACCCACACACGTAGCAAAGAGAGGGCCGAAAGAAAAGGAAGACAGATCTATTTTTGAGGATCTGCCAAGTTCCTTTCTTTCGGCCCTCTCTTTGCTATGTGTTTGGGTACGGTAAGCTCCCTTTGGGCACAGGTGTCTGCATACGGCTATGTGTGAGCGCTGCCAGTATTTTGTTGGAGTTATCTTTCGATAATTTAAGTGCTCTGTCCTCATTTGTTCTTTATTAGTTAACCATAAAGTTCTGAACCCAACATTGCTCTAGCCTAAATCCTCATTTTGGGATAAACATCCAAATGTTTCAAGTTATTATAACAATGATGCATGTATTTCCACCTTTTCTGTCAGTAACTTCCACTAACTGAAGCAGAAGAGCATATTCTTAGACAAATTCAACTGCATTCTAACAGTTTTTGCTCAGGACTCCTTTTTGTTCAGTAAATTAAGCTAGAGAAGTCTGCTTCATCACCATTATTGTTGGATAGTGGTCAAAACTTTAGCTGATCACCAACTTTTCCCTCTATCTTCTTTGCTCAGCTCTATATTTAGGGTTTTCATTACCCTTGTCTTGCTGCTGATGACCCAGTCATAAGTTAAATACATACAGGAAATTTTTTGTCCATTCTGGGGAATGTTCCCACGAAGTCTTTTATTCAATAATGAAAATACTGTGTTTTCAGTATATTCGTTTTGTAATATACCGAATAGTTATTATCATTTGCGAGTATCAGTGATTATTTAGCATTTCACCATTTGGGGCTGTGAAAGTGGCCTATTTCCCCAGTTCCAATCTCGGCATGCTTCAAAGACCATACCTCAAATAGTTACTAAAGAAACAGGAGTCAGTGCCAAAATGTACCCACCATAAAAGACAACAATAAAATATTGGTTTTTTTTGTTGTTGTTGTTGTTTTTGATTAAATGATCATTCGATTTGCTACTTCTAAAACGGTGAAAGTAATTTAGCAATATTGAATGTATTGTATATCAGGTTTTCGTCCATATTATAGTGTTTGACTTACACGCTTTTACAGACTGCTAGATATGACTGTGACAATAGTTTTACACAGATTAAAAAAATATGATTTGAACGTGCCAGAGATTATCATAGCATCATACATGTCCACAGCAGCATGTCGACGTGAGAATGCTCAGTTGCACTAGCATCAGCATGCAACTCGAATTACGCATTTCATAAAATATCACATCAGAACTTTGAACTTGGCCATATAAGTAAGTAAATACAATACCATATCCTCTGAGGTTTCCAAGCTCTGCCGTCATTCAAGCGGATTTGATTTACGTCTGCGTATAAATAAAATATAGCCAACAATTAAGAAAGACCTCAGCACCCGTCCGCTTCTGGCAGTTGTTGCAATGGTGCGATTGTTACCGTTTGGCTACGAGAGTAGGCAAGATTTTTTTCTCCTCGATGAAACAAAGTAGAATTACTATAGAATACTTATATGATAGAAAAGTTCTATAATAGTACTATAGTTATAAATAAAATCTTTAATTGTTTGCGTTCTAGAGAGTATGCTGAATGTGTTAGAGATTATGATGTACAAATGGGTCCGGAGACGCAGCGAGTCGCGTGAGCATTTAGTAATCACTACTGTGTTCTTTTTATTCAATTACTTAAAAATATATTTACTAATTTTACGAATACTGTTTAATATATGTATTCATCAGATACCCGTATTGTTATCTTTTATTAATTTGCTTCCTTAGATTGTGAAAGACATTGGCGTGGAAATAAACGAGTAACGCTGTCGTTGGGGGCCGCAGCGGTGGTAGCACAAGCAGTCAGCAAGCAAGGAGACCAACCGAACTTCGAAGTGGAACGGGCGCTGCATCTACACTACTACTACCGTTCAGAATAGTGTTCGAAGATCGACATAAGATAACTGTTTTAAGATGGACATATATGATCCAGAATCTCCAACTGAGTAAGTTTTAAAAAAAAATTCAGTACGAATGATAGGCACCGTAACTGTTGTGTTGATCACGTACGCAGATGCCCGACGAATCTGATCAGACTGATGTCATCTGAAAACGGCAGACACAGCTTAACCAGCAGACTGCGCGAAAAATACCAAGAATACCATAATTTCAGTCAAATCATATTTATTTCCAGATAGAAGGAGGTCAAAAGACAACTCAGAGTAGAGAAGTGCAACTTTTCAGGTGATACAAAATATAGTATATACCCTTCGATGTAGATGGTAACGTATAGAATATTTATTCCAACTGTGGGAAAATGTACGTGCTATTCGTTATTATAATGCAAGATACATCAACAAAGGATAATTTTATTAGTTTTGTATACGTAGGCATACATAGGCTTATCGAAAAAGGAATGCAACTGTGGGGTAACTAGCAGGAGTTACTCATCAGGAGATGTGGTGATGCTGAGTTAATATTGTCAATGAAAAAAAATTCTGATTCATCTAACAAGTACAGTGCATAAGCCAAGTAATTTTTGTTAGTGGCTTAGGTGGTAGTGTCACAGACATCAGAAACAGATATAAAACTAATCCTTTAGTTAAATGACAACAGCCCAGAAAAATCAACCCCATTATGCATGGTTTTGTAATGTTAGCTTGAACAGATGAAGTAATAAATTCCCTACTTAACTGTTATGCATTCATAAAAAGCGTTGTATTTAAAACTTGTGGAGAGGCCATGACGTTTAGTGATTTGCTCATTTTTTTCATTTCCTGTGGTGGGCAGGCTAACTTTAAATGACCAGTGGTAGCTTCTAGTTCTAGAATGTCATTAAAGCACTCTAAGGATGTAGAAAATATTTGAAAACATTTGTTTGCCTTGTCAGGGAAATTCAGGTCATCCAAAATTTGTCTGAACATTTACTTGCTGCAAACCATCTTGCTACCGCTAAACATTAACGTCAAACCCTGCAGAGTCCATGTAATGATATTGCCAGATCCCAAGTAAATGAAGCCCTAATCTGTTAGAGCTTAGGACATTAGTTTCAATATAAGTTACCATGATATTTTGACATGTGATTTAATGTGATTAACTTTGTCGTTATTGAGTTCAACATACAAGAAATGTTACTTTGTTAGTGTGCACATTAAGTTGGATAAACACATTTTTCTGCATAGTAGTTACCAAACAAGAGCACTCAAACCCAATGGCAGATTATGGTTAAACTACATTTTTTAAGAAGTGTCTGGGTTATGTCACACATCATTACACAATTGTTGACCTGCATGTAATTTATAGAATAAGACTAAAGGCAATGGAGCGAAAAACCAAAATGGACAAGGAGTGGACAAAGGGATGTGGTTGTACGCAATATAAAAATTTCCCCAATATCACTACCTTGAATGAGAAGGAAACAGTTTAACCAAATGTGATGCAGTATTTGGGTCAGATTTTCTGTCAATAAGTCCTTCGCCTGGTTCAGCTATGAAAAAGTAATCACTCATTACTTTCAGGTTTGACTCACTTGGGCAGCTAATATTTAATGGATTGGCTTGATAGCACTTTTGCTGGTCATTTTTTTAAATGAAATACTTAAAACATACCATCTTCCCATTGGGTGGAAGATGTGAAGGTCAGCTCTAAAAGCTAAGGAATATTTAGGTTCTACTTCTACTTTAAATTACAGTAATTACAGATGGGGAAATTATAAAGCATTTACTAGCTGGATGGTCTAGAAAATCCAAAAACCCAGTAAAATTTCAACTAGACAGTGGGGTGTTTTTATTTTGTTTTCATTTTTTTCCCATTTGCTTTAAAAATGGAATGACAATCTCTCTTGGTAATACATTTTTAACACCAAATATAAACAGTAGAACCTCTCAACTATGATCTTAAATAATAACGAGGATTTTTGTCTTATTAACTTGGGAGGGTCTTGATAGGAAAGTCATGCTTTCTTAGTGATCCATATGCAGTTGTACAAGGGATATTCTGGTCGCCAGTGAAAAACAATCACTACCAAAAGCAACCAAAGAAAAAATAAATATTTTATTTTAAAATGTTATTGTCTGGGCAAGAATTCTAGTGGTCTTAGGCCACTGTATTCTAATCCCCCATCCCTGATAATATGAAGTTTGCTTGTGCTGATTTGCTTATATTTAAAAAAGAAAGAGATTTGCACAGATGCAGTACCGTAGAATTCTTTCAAGTATAAAAATATGCTTTAATCTAACTGGGTAGCTTGTAACTTGATTGTATTAAGTAATCTCATGGTCATTTGATGCAAATTGTAGCACAGACAGGATTCATTTAAACTGGAAGTAGCAGCATTTTCAAAAGCCTAAAAAGGGGGCAGTTGTACATGGTAGTTAATGTTATCACCAACAAGACGACTAGACTTTTTATTGAACTGTTTTTGTTCATTGTGTGGTTGCTATACAATCTTCACAATTATAGGGTTTAAAATAGTGCGTCTAGTTTTACCAAGTAAACTTTAAGATAATTTTCTTTATTGTGGGAATTTGTTTTTATAGTTTCGCAGCCGGAAGGTTAGTTTCGAAAAGTAAAATTGCAGTTTTCTTTAAACAGTTTAGCATGGTGTCAGATTAAGATCGCCCATGAACGGGAGGAGCAGATTTTTAAGCCTCAGCCTGTTCAATATGTTTATAAACAACACAGGTTAAAATGTTAGTATGAAATAGCATCGAGAATTTCTGATTTATTGACGCATCGCTTCTAGAACCGAACACTGAACAGACTGTCAGTGAGTGTCACAGTAGTTTAGTCTGCTACCGTACTTTCAGCATTACGCTTGAGCGTTCAACTTCCAGAATCTCGCCTATTTTTGACGAGTATGAACAGCAAATTATTTCTTATTTAATGATTATTGCTCGTAGTTGGGAGGGAGGGAGCAGTGCGTCTGGAGTATCGTCTACAAGCCCAGGTTGTCGATCTCTAGTAATTCAATATGGCCGCCGAGTTATGACATGCCGGTCGGAGCTGTTGAACGAGGCAGTCAGCCGCCGGGAACAGTTAACTTGCTATGAACGCCAGTTACGCAGACCGAGTCACGCAATCTCCACTGACACAGTTTCAAGAGTTGAGATGAATTCATCATAGTAGAAGTTTTGAAGTGTTTTCACATTGTCTTGTGTCTAACTCCTTGAAACTTTACAGTATTTCTATTTAGTATTTGCACGGACGTGCTGGTGCATGCGTTACAGATCATTTTGTGCCGAATACATACAGCGAGCGAATGCTTGTATTAGTTTAGTAGTGCATGAAATTCAAGATTACCAATACTACTAAACCATTAAAACAGAAATATAAAAGCAGCTTCACTTATTGGTAAACACAGACCTGGTTTAGTGGCGGGGCAAACCTCAGATGGATTGGACACAACAGAAAACACCCCAGCTAGCCATTTTTGTATGGGGATAATCATTAAGACATTAAAAACTGCTTAGTCCATTTCATTTTTTAAAAAAGAGCTAAAAGAATCTTCTTTGTAAGAAAACTTTAATAACATTCGTGAACAGAAAGTGTACGCACTAGCTATGAGTACCACACCTAATTCTACATGTACTTGTATTTTGGATGCAAATTACAGCTTTGAATGATTAATTGTACATGGTATAACAAGTTTTAGTATTCAGTGACCAACATTTCCAGAACATTCTGCTTCAGATATTGCACACTGACTTGTCAGTCATCTTCCCCTATCGGTACTTTTTAACTTGCAAACTTAAATAGGCTTCCTGTGTGTCATTTTCACTCACCAAACACATTTAGTTCTCATTATTTCCTGTGAGGAACATGTTAAATTTCCACTTTGCTTGTAGTGGCAGTCAGTTGTTTTAAGTTGGTGAGGGAAACAGTTCTGTAACTATCTGAATCCTGTTTTTAAAGGATTGTGTAAAATTGTCCATCAACTAAGTAGATGTCTGTCAAGATGTGAGTAATTCTAGTTTTAGTTTCATTCTGTTTATTATTTGTAGGGATGATGGATTAGAGAATGATAAGAATGCAACGCCAGAGTCTGCAGTGAATCTAGGAAATGAGTTTGAGTTTGATTTGGCTGATGTTCCCCTACCACCTGGTGCTGCACCTATGCCCATATCCATTCCTGTGTGGAGTACCGAGAATTCAGCTGGAAGGAGCAAGAAAAAGAAAAAGAAGAAAAAGAAAAACAAAGATGGAAGTGCAAGACAAGTGAGTTTTTAAAAACATTTCTCATTACTTAATCCTGGTTATCATTTATGGTAGGTTTATCATAATGCCACTGTTTTCCCCTGTGGCATTGAGTGGTGTCAGTTCAGTGAGCATAAAAGCTTTCCCTCTTTTTTTTTTAAAAAAAGAAAATGCTTTTCTTAGCGTGTGTGTGTGTGTGTGTGTGTTGTAATTTTTCATAGTGTTTTGTAATCTTACAGGGTTTTTATTTTTCTGAAGTTTAAGAAAGACACTTACATTAGAACATACTAGACATTGTGCAGACATTAAAAATAAGCAGTTAAACACTTTTCATTAACTAGACTAATTAAAAGAAAGATTTTGAATTAACTATTATAGCAATATTTTTCAAAGAAATCAATTTAATGCAGACACATGATAATCCACATTAATTTAATTCTGTTGTAACAATAAAAATTAGTTTCATTTTCTGTTATAACAAGGGCATTGTCATTGTAAAACTGTGGTTCTGTGAAACAAGTCCCAGTGAAGCAGAAGTCCTTGAAATACTTTTAACAGTTTGGCAATATTTTGACCTAAGTGCTTACATAGCATGCATCTGTACATCCTACAAGTTTTCTGAATTCGAGTGTTGTACTTGTTAACTGGGAGTCATTTTTGATTCATTACTATGTGATGGAGCGGGTTCGCTCCTGGAAACTTCTCTCTCTCTCTCTCACTCCAAACCAAGGAGAAACTTTGCTAGAGGCCTTCTACATTTTATTTGAGGCCACCGCTGCTGCTGCACGCCTTTTCTTCTGCCCACCTCCCTGCCTCTACTGCCCAGTCTCGGCTCTTGTGACGTGGCGCGTTACATTGCCTGTATCTGCCTCTCTCCTCGCTTCACCACTACTCTGAGGCGTCCCTTTGTGCGGCCCGCACCCAGCTTTTACCGGGTGCGAGCGAGCCACAACGAAGGCATTACCAGCTACACCAGCAGACAGAGGGTGGAAGTGCCGAGCGTAGCACATTTTGTGTTTGTTACGCACACAAACCTCAAAATAACAGACCTAAGAATATATTTACAGAAACATCGAAAATATGCGATAGAGTGGGCTCTGCTCTTCCTGTTAGTGTTAAGGAAATATAAGTAGAGTGAGAAGGAAATAAAGATAATCACGTTAAAAGGCAGTTTAACTAGCTAATGTGAATAGAAAAAGATAAGAAATATGCCTACAAACTAACCAAATCTATTAAGATGTTTGATGAATTTACTGTCTACTGAACGATGATGTCGAGTAGAATCCGAATATGTTAGTTGTTAGTATCTGCAACTATCCTAGAAGGATATAGAAACGTTTAAAGAGAGTGAGCCTAGCACAGCATGCGGTAAAAGGACACAGTGCCTCACAGCCACGGTTCGCTGGGCACCACTCGACCTGCACCCCCCCACCCCCACCCCCGGCGATGCTGTGGCTGTGAGTGTGGTGGCCAAAACCGTCTCCACCCATCACAACTATTAGTTTTACCAAAGACCTAAAACAAGTCTTTCCAGTACTACTTTTACCAGGGCTTAACACAAGGTTAAAATCTTTGCTTGCCCTGCCAGGCAGCTTATAAAAAATCTAATTGCCCAGATCCACACTTTAGGTGCCTGATTCTCACACTACTGCCCCCCCCCCAAAAAAAAACAAACAAAAACACGACACAACTATGCATGCAATTTTTGCAGTTGGAGAATTGATAAAACTTGATGTCAGTCTCTACTTGGCCATCACCACATGGTATTACTAATAATACTCAGTCATGATTGTTCAGGATGAATAAAAATTCCATGGTAATGTTTAAAGGTGAAGGATCTCTGTGTTTCACACTCTCTTACAGAATTACAGAGTTGTATAATATAAGGTGAGAGTGCGCTGCTATGACCATGAGGACACCACCGGATGGCAGCAGAAATTAGAGCCCAGATCATAAGAACATAACAAAGCTATGTTTGTCCATGTATAAAAGAAAATCCATAAAAAATCAATAACAGGTATATTACAGTAGAATCCCTCTATTATGACTACTCCATTCCAACCAATTTTTTTTATATGGAACATTTTCTATGATATGGCTTATGCGACTTTCATCGTTTCCGACTTACAACCTTCATTTTGACAATGAGTTTTGACCTTTAGTCTGTCAGTTTCAAATTCCCAGGCAATTTGTGTGAACACTGTCAAGCAGGGTGTCCCATGGCTACTCACCTGTGGCACAGTATGGGTGCATGATCCCAATTGGTTTTTCGGTCTGGCACATTGGTGCAAATTTAGGCCAGCAATATGTGTGCTCAATCTCGATTGGTTGGTCTGCTTTAGCAAGCTGGGCACTGGTACAGTAGCATTGTCAGTTTGTTCCAAAAATATGGTCCATAGTAATGGCTTCTATATCTGCACGAAAAAGAAAACAGCTAACTCTTGAAATGGTTTTCCATGCATCGAAGAGTAAAAGAGGAGAAACTGCGTTATCAATCGCCACATTATGTGGGGTATGGAAAACTCAAATTCAAGCAATAATCCAGAGGTCAAAAAGTGGAGAATAATGGGAAACAAAAACTGAGAAAAGTGCACTAAACATCAACAGTGATGATGGACCAGAAAGGCGATTAAAGAAAAAGCATTGTGTACAATGATGGAATATGACTGTGATGATCTTATGGTATCACATCGTTGGTTACGACGTTGGGTCATTGTATACAACATACACATGGCAGGGCTAAGTGGTGAGAGGGGAATGTCAGCAAGAGTGATACTGAGGACTAGATAAAAAGATTCCTAAGCATTTCTGAAGTATGCCAACTCCCTTTCATTGAATAATGACCTTTTTATATTGTGTGTGTGTGTCTGTGTTAGAATGTTGGCTGTGGTGCAGAACAAATTGTGTTGTGTAGTTTACAGTGTTCATAGAGTTCATAAACATTGCTCAGTTGTTCCATCCGTCTAGCTTGGTTCTTTAATAAGACCACCCCTCAGATACAACCTTTTTTCGTTGCTTTTTTCAAGGTCGTAACAGAAGGGTATCTGCTGTACTATCAAATGCAAATAAGTGAGAAAAAAAACTCTCTTTTCTTTTCCTGTCAATATTTTCTAAGGCCTGAAAACCATTTGATCAAAAGTGACATTGCTTACATGGGGATCAGCCTGGCAGAAAAAGAAGATGGGTCAGTTCACTCCTTCTACCACATTTTGATGGGGCAATAGTTTGTCACTGACATGCAGTAGCATATATATCATGTTTATGATCAGCCGTCTTCACTTTTTGCCAACCAACCACTGACTGCTTCACATTTGTTTGAAACTTGAAATCACGATGAGAGGTAGGCAGTGGCAAGTGATGTTGTGTGTTTGGTGGGAAGATCCTTCCATGGTGGCAATTTTGCACAATTTTCAAGTAAGGACAGTCAGGCAATTTGTAGCACATTCTTTAGGCGAATGACTTTTGGCTTAGGCGATATTTGCATCCTGCCTCCCGCGCTAGAAACCTCCAAGCTTTCCATGCGCCTGTATAGCATGTATTTCTGTGTCATTCGACCAAAGTTCTCGCAAGCAGAGGCATTTCAGTTCGCATTTTCAGTCACGATCCTCTAATACATACATCCATTGCATGGCGCACACCCAAAATTGATGCACTGTTTGCCATGACATGAAATTTCAATGGGACATTTTCTGATTTGATGCGCCAATTACGCAGGGCACATTAGTACATGTAAACTGATCACTGCCTACAACAAACACTAAAATGTAAAGAAATTTACAGAAAGTGGAATCTAATTATATGTTTTCATTTGACTTACGACTGTTCCACGATGTTAAAAGTATTAACTTCTAGGGTGCTAGTGATCAGCATGTCATTGTATATTGGTCCACCACTAACAACTATAGATAGTGAAAAGCTGGCTGTGTGCTGACTTAAGCATACCACCAATATTAAGCACAAGCTGTGAGTGGGATAGTCGCAAAAATTTTGACAAGCTGGGTTGGGCAACCAGATAAAATGTTTACTTGCCTGACAAAGGGGTTTGGTCGCCCCATGTGGTCAGGCAACTGGTTGTATTAAGCCCTGATTACTATTACTAGTTCAGTGGTACCTCAGGTTACGAACATAATTCATTCCAGAACTCGGTTTGTAACCTAAAACGTTCGTAACCTAAAACATTGAAATCAATGAAATAGAGATGATCCGTTTCAAGATGAAAGAATTGTTTTTATTAACATCCGGTCGTTTACCTGACAAATGCAAAGAATATGTGTACTTCATGTATTAAATATATGTTAAACGTTTCTTCTTCCTAGCAGCACCACTACCGTTGTTCGAACTCGTAACTGATGAGGTTAACAAGGAAAATAATGAAAGAGATAAAATGAACACAGCGCTACTGCTAAGAAATGTTTTACTGCTGTGTAGTAAGGTCAATGAAAGCGAGGCTGTGCACGTGTGCAAAACTAGGCTACTAGGCTAGCGCTAAGCAATGTTGGTACTGCTTTGCCTTCGTTTGTACTGTACTTGATGGTTTGTCTCCAACGTTAAACCTTGGTCTCTCTCTCTCGCCTTCGTTTGTAACCCGAGGCACTGTTTGTTACCTGAGACAAAAAATTTTCGAAGTTGTTGTTCGTGACCTGAGTCATTTGTAACCCAAGGTAGCACTGTATTAGGAATGATTGTTACATGTGGATTATCAGAGTTAAAAGAAATATTCTTGATCCAGTTGATTAACTCAGAGATACAGATGTTTAAAAAAATTGTTTTTGGTATTGTAAACTTTTTTCTGATTTTTTTTATTGGTGATTTGGGAAGTTTGTATCTTTATCGTGGGGGAAGGGGTGTTCATATTAATAACGCTAATATCAGACACAGAATGAAAACAATGTTAGCATTAACGAGCTTGGGTAGCCATCATTGTTCCCAGTTTCCACTGCTTTGTTCTCCTCCCACTTTCCCTCAATTCTTTTCTCTTGCAGGAAGAGATGTACGAAGATCCTCTGTTTGGATATCCTCCACCACTTCCACCAGCAGCACTCCTACCTCCACCACCACCACCTTCTGTTCCTCCTCCACCCCCACCGAGTGTGGCTTCACCACGACCACCTCTCACCACATTTAGCTTAACTTCAGCGGCATCAGCCCTTGCTGGATTCATGGGTTCTGCGTTAGCTGTTTCGAGCATCACATCGCCAGTGTTGCCTGCTGGAGCTGCACCGTCAGCACCTTCACCCTGCCTTTCTTCCCCAAGCACACCACTGCTCATCTCAAGTCAGGAAAAGCAGTTGCTAGTAGAAGGTACAACTTGACTTGTAGTGCTACCATCATTCGATTGTTTGACAAAAGACTGATTAATTTTGCTTCGAGTCTTTTGTCATCAAGTTTGATCGTCCAAGTCAGCCTTTTCATTTCAGCCCTGACCTTGTGAGATGCAGGAAGAAATGTTACTCATCAAGATGTGTATTAGTTTCCCCATAGCATACAGAAATCTAAAAGGAGGCCTAGATCCATAGATAGAAGTTGCACAGTGCAAATAATGGATTTCACAGGTCAAAGGTGTTCTGAAACAGAAATCCATGGCAAGGAAAAAGTAAAAATAAAATATAAAATATCTAAATTCCTTTGTTATTGCTAAAAGCATGTGTCCACCACTTGTATTCTTTCCACTTCATTCTGGATTAGGCGGTAGCAGCCTTTGTGCTTATGCAGGAAACTTGGTGACCAAGTTTAAAATTACTCAGTTTTAAACAAACATTTTCACATCAAATATGATTTTTCTTTGAAAAAATCAACAGGATAAAGCTGAAGCCTTTCTCATTGCTCCTGATGGCCCGTACCGGTTGTACTATGGAATTTATGAGAATGCGAGTGTTTCTGCGAGAACATGCTAAAGAGACTGGGATTCAAAGTTCCCCATCTGGAGATGACAGCCATTGCTCAACCTGATCTTTAACAATTAAGACGGAAAGTGCTTAGATTAACACTTTGGATGCTAGGGGTGCCGTGCAGCACCCAGGGACTTAACCTGACTACCAACTTTTCGGGACTTCCCTGTTCAGGCTTTTTGCTAGATAAAAGGGTTAAGCTGTGCTTAACTTGTAGCTCATGCATTGGTTTGTTATGAGGTTGTTTCTGTTCGACTATGTATTGAGGTTGGAAAGCCTTAGCTTGGTAGCCTTAGCTGACCAAAATGGCATTTAAGTGACAGTATAGAAGGTGGGATTTCAGTTATCTCATTTCTAAACTAAATATCAAAGGAAAGAAAAGATTTTATTCAGCACTTTTCTACATTTAAAAATCAGTTTTATTCTTGTATGTAGTGCTCATGGTTATTTCTAGGGATTTTTACACTTGGGCCTTAAACGTACGGCTGAATCAAACTGCCATGAACAGTTCAAAATGGCTGGCAGGCATTAGGGTAATTATTCTTTTTATAATTAGCTATATACAAGTTAATAAATAAGTGCTTCAACCTTATTTACATGTACAGTAAAACCTCCAATATATAACTTGAAAAAAACCAGCCCAAATCAGGTCTTTAAAGGAAGGACTAGTTGCACTGAATTGTTAGTACATGTAGGTATATGTACGGTGAT
The DNA here is from genome assembly GCA_004794575.1 of Lanistes nyassanus. NCBI lineage: Eukaryota > Metazoa > Mollusca > Gastropoda > Architaenioglossa > Ampullariidae > Lanistes > Lanistes nyassanus. Next base: position 144,405 of record SMGT01001908.1, on the reverse strand, counting down.
GAATGGGGTGAGAAACATTTGCATGTATGTTATCATGGCAGTCAACTGCAGCATGTATTCTGAATTTTTATTTTTATTTACTTCTGGACTACACGTTAAAATATTTTTTTTGCATCTCAGTCACACATTAGTGTGACGCAGCTTTCGACCCGCTAACTTTTCCTCACAACTCTCACAGTTTTCATTGGATTAAACATTTCGTGCACTAACTGGTGAATGGGCCAAAACAAACACGTAAACATAGAATATGAAATAAGACTTTTAGGAATGATGTACAATAAAATCTGTGAGATAATCTAATTGTCCTTCTGTGAAAGGTCGAAAAGACATGCAAGTCGTATATTGTACAAAACCGTCACTTCCTTCAGTCCGTTAGGGGTAAAGTCATAAAGGGATGTCAGATGCATTATTTATTGCCGACTTCTCTTTGTTAGGGGCACTTTCAATCTCTTCTAGATTTAAAACAGTTCTTTTGCTCTTCTCGTGGGATTTGGGGGTGACATTTAGTGTTTCTCAGGGAACATCTTTGGAGAGCTGGGTGAAGGGTTAGCAAGCCTCTCCTGTCAAAACCTCTGAAGTACATAAATACAGATGAGAGACAATGAGAACATCTCAGCCCTAACTCTTGTAGGTAGCCTATGTTTCAGGAGGGATAGAAGGGGATGATGATGATTTGAAACATAAATCAGAATGGATGTTTAATGCAAAAGATATTTTAATAGAACTGTGAATAGATGAGAAAACTGAAAAGCCACAACAGCATGTCATAATTGCACTGCACTACACTATATTTTGTCAAAACTATATGAAATTAACTCGCTAGATGCCTGCTATCTTGAATTGTCTCTGGTCGTTGATGTGACATACATTTTAGCTTGCATGTGCATAAATCATAAGAAATAACCGTACATACTACAGACAAGCAACTGATTTTTAAATGTAAATAAATGCTGAATTAAAACGTCATTATCTTAATCTTTTGCCTTCTTCTTTAGCAAAATCCAGCACCAACAAGGTAACCCAAATCCACCGTGCACAAAGCCTAGCTTATATACTGTAGTACGCCATTTTGGTCAGCTGATGGCTGAAATGCGTTTTCCACATAGGTAAATGTTCTTTATAATACTAATAATTTATCTTGTTATTATTTGTTTGTGCTTCCTGCATAAAAGAAAAGCAATGTAGAAACATAGTTGCATATATAGCCTTTTGTGAATCGCAAAGTGAATTATAAACAGTAAAACTGTGTTCTCCATCGAGCTTTTTTGTCTGCCACTTCTTCACAACAACAGCAAAAGCTGGATTACTATACTGTAAATGTAATCGCATAAAACTTGGTATAGAAGGGATTTTAAAAAGTACCCGTATGCCTTTCTTCCATGACAGAATATTCTGTTAACCATGGGGCCAGGGGAGGGAGAGACAGACTTTGTGATTGAGAAATATTGTGTGGTCCCTCTCAGCAGTACTCAGTAATATAGTCTGTATCTTTTTACTGTCAACCTCGATGGAACACTTATGTACTACTTCAACAGCAACAGCAGTTATAGTAATCAATGGTAAGCTGCCGAACCTTACATAGTAATTAAAGGTTCATTTGACTTAAAGTAGCACACCCAGCATGCACATGCACACACACACACACAGACGTGCACACTAACACTAGGACATGCAAACTATCCCGGAGTAGGTGCAGACAGGATGGGAAGAAATGGGTTATAGCTAAGAAAGGAAGGATGAGTTTCCTAAGAACTTTTAAAAGTAAAGAAGAGGGTGGGCAGCTGGCGAATGGAGAGGGGCAAACTGTTCTTGGTCAGTGGGCCAAACTCCATTCTTCAGAAAAAAAGATTGGTGACCAAAGGTGCTGAGTCATGCAGGAGCCTGAGCTTTTACTGATATCAAGCGATCAGAAGAGTGCTGAAACCAAAGCTTTCTGTACATGGCCATCCCTTTAGCATGGTTAGGGTTTTCATTACTTCACTATGTTTCAGCTCCAACATTTGTTTCATTTTCTGCAGTTTACCACCACAGTGCCAACACACATGCTTAAAAATTCTATCTTCTGAACCGTTCTGTGATTGTCTCTATGTGGCTCTGCCAGTACTGACTAAGCTTGTCAATAACTCGTTATTGGGTGTATTTCCTGATGTCTACAAAACTGCACTTGTCACAACTCTGTTGAAAAGACCTACACTGGACCACACTGATCTTAATAGTTACCACCCTGTGTCCAACCTTGCCTTTGTCTCCAAAACCACTGAGCCAATAGCTCCATTCGCTATTATTGGTCCGTTTTCTCAGTTTTTGTGCTCTCCCGCATGGATTACTGCAACTCACTTCTGGTTGGATGTCCTCAGAATCTTATACAGCACATTCAAAAAGTCCAAAACATTGCTGCCCATCTTGTCCTCGGGGTCCTTCGCTTCACCACCTTATCTGTGCACATTGGATTGGCTACCTATAGAGGCCAGAATTAAATACAAAGTCACCTGCCTTTGTTTCTCTGCCTTCAGTGCTGCTGATCCTGTCTGTCTCTCAGATCTTCTCCATACTTACACCCTGCAAGAACTCTTTGCTCCTCATCTGATCCCCTTCTTACAACTCCTCGGGTTAGTACTAAAAGCTATGGTGAATGCCCGTTCCCCTATGCTGCACCTCGTATCTGGAGCTCCATCCCTCTATATATTCGCTCATCCATCTCTCTGTGGTCTTTCAGGTATACCCTTAAACCACACCTGTTCCAGATTTACTTGTAATGACCTACTTAAGTGCCGATGTCTGCATGAGATTGTGGGTGGACTGCGCACGCATGCACATGTATGTTTGCATGTGTGTGCGTACATGAGTGTGCATGTATCCCTGGTTTGTACAGCACCCGGAGTTCGTGAGAAAAAAGCGCTATATAAATGTTCATCATAATTATTACATCATTTCTTTTGTCATAGCAGGTTTTATCACACTCAATTTGTTTGTACCAGTAAGGTGAAACATATTTACAAGTTAATCATTTTACATTTCCCTGTTGACAGTACAGTACCCTTTCTACTTAAATAACACAGCAATCTTTATGACACACTGATGCATACACCGCTTAGTTTTGTTCACTCCTGGTCCTCTTAAATTCCACTTAGCACTTCTTCAGAAGCTGGCAGGGGAAGGAAGCTCTTCTTCATACTACAGTAGTCACCCCCTAGTACGATTTCCTGTAGTACAATCTTCTAAAAACTTTGTGAAAGACACTGTTTTATATATATATAAGTTATCTGTATTACAACTTATCCCCAGTTCTGTCTAACAACTGCCATCGGGGGCGGCTATTAAGTTCTTATTTTATGACTGGAGCTGCCTTCCCTGTTGAAGAACTTTGCAGCATTTTAAACTGTGATATTCTTTGTTGTTGCCCCGTGTGTTTGGTAACTGAATAATTGAATCAAGCATGCAATCCTTAACTCTTTGACACCGTGCGAATAACCGACAGCCCGCTCCATTGGCACTACGTTTCCGCCTTACGGGCCAGATTAAGTCCGTTCGAATTATGATTTTTAAAATTTCATCTGCTAATCTTTTAAGGGAAAGAACTCTTACAATCGAAAGCTGAATCATTTCTTCACGAGTTGCTTCCCTTTTCTGTGTTTTAAACTGTCAGTGAGACCGGTTTTCGGCAGAGTTTGAAGCGAGTACTCACATGTCGTCTGTCACTTGAGAAATGCTAGATTTACTCTTCAAATTACACGCTAAAGAGGAAAATGACAATGTTTCGCAAATTTACTGTGATAAAGTGGATGAAGATAAGAGTATTTGTGCCTGAAAGAACCAAGAAAGTGATTACGAAGAGAAAAACGTGCAAGCACATGTAGTAAACAATGTCGTACAGACTGTTTAATGAATGGCGAGGACTTTTTGATTTCTTCAACTTCAGTTGTGTTTCCATCAAAGGATTTACAAAATGATGGAACAAGGTCCAAGAAACATGGTAAGAAATGAGTTTTCTTTATTTATTGTGGTTAGTTAGCAATTTTAAATAATGTTTTTATTGTCTTGGGGGATTTTTTATGAATTTTTGAAAAAAGGCTAAAAATGCCCCGGCCCCCCAGGACCTACTCTAGGTAGGATTCTCCGTCACGATTGAGTTAAGCCGAAAAGCAAACATGAAAAAACATATCTTGCCTGCAGACTGTACTACACAAAATCGTTCTATCAACCTTCACTGTGCCGGCCATCAGCTGACAAGCAAAATATAAAAAAAAGTAAAAAAGAAAAAGTTTCCTGCATACATGCCAAACCAATCAAAAGCATTCTAGTTTCCTTCAATCCTACAACTGCAGCATTTTTCAACTGATGTTTCAAATTTGCTGCGATTGTAGGGAGCCAAGCGCTTGTTAGCATGCGAATGATTGAATTGGTTAGTTTTGAGTCTATTCTCCCATTCCACCTGTGAAGGATGTAGGGGGTTCATAGTTCACTAGGGGGAGTGGAAACTCTGGGAGGTTTTATCGGTATGTGTTTTGAAATGCTTGAATATGAATCATAGGCTCTTTTGGCTGTGCCATATCTCATGTGACACAAGCAATCGAGTGGTAAATGAGCCAGATAAAACCAGCATGAACTGTTGTGTAAATCATTCTTTTCATGGTTCTTCAAAGTGACCTCCCCTAACAGCAGCTTGAAAATGGCATTGAAACAAACACAACCAAAATGCACTCACACTTAAAAGAGAGATTGAGAAGTAGGAAAGATTGAAAATGGAGAAATGGCAGTCTGCGTCATGAATTTAAACATTCAAACAATTATTTGTGAGAAGAAGTCGATTATGGAGAGGTGGAAGAAAAATGAAAATGGACACCGAAAACTTTCCAGATATGAAAAACTGTGTCCTCTGTCATGGATGATTAAAGTTGATAAAATTGGATGTACTGTAGTTTTAATTTTATAATATTAAGTTTAAATAAATGTATGCACTTTACTACAATCTTGGTTTTTTCAGTCTGTTTAAAGAACAACGTACAAGTATATACATGCATGTACAAGTTTACAGTGACAAGTGCTGACATGGTCATTGTAGTCCATGCTTTCTTATTAAGACCAGCCCCCAGTTTAGACTTTTTTTAAGGTGCATTTTGGGTGGGGTAGTAATAGGGAGGCACTACTATACTTGATCTGTCTGCTGTCACGTGGGTGATTGTAAATATGATATTAGTAGCTGTAAGGTATTCATCAACCAGATGCCTTTTCAGTTATTTTAAAAGCTTGAACACTGTGTATTTACTGTTTGCAAACCAGGCACTGAAGAAACCAGAGATGAGCCTTTGTCTTTGGCCAAGCAGCTTCTGAACAAGGCTTTGGGTGGAGTTTCTGGAAAGGGTGACACGTCTTCACCTTCCAGAGATGAAGAGATAGCAAGGCAAACGGTTGGCTCCTCGGTGACTGCAGGCAAGTTGAAGTTTTCTCTGAAACCACCAGGAAGCTCAAATCTTCAGAAAGTTTCATTCCAAATAAGGACCAAGAAGGCTACACTGAAGTCTGCAGAGGAAGGCGGTGAAGATGAGACAGTCATTTCTGCATCATCTTCTGTCTCTGAGGCAGCAGTAATGCCGGTGCGCTTTAAGAAGTCTAAGCAGGAGCTGTTCAGACCAGACCTCGTGGTTGGGGAAGAGCTGGATGTTGCAGATCTTCTCATGCAGGAGCAAATGAGAATAGCTTCACATAGTCTAGTGGCCATGCAGGCTGTAGCACTTCTGGAAAAAAGTCGACAGGCAGCTGCTGAGAAGGAGCTTGCTCATAAGAGCAGCCCTGATGTTAAATTGAGATCACCTGAAAGTAAAAGCAGGAGAGTAGAAAGGAAAGACAGAAGAAGCACCAGGGAGGATAAGAAAGAAGACAACAGAGAGTCCAGTGAAAAGAGTAGGAAGGAAGGCAGAGATAAGAACACCAAGGATGATGGGCTTAAAGATAAACAGCAACATGAACACTCCCTTGGGGGTGAAGAGGAGAAACCAAAAGGCAGTAACAAAGAAGGCGCAGATAATTCCTATTTAAAGGAGAGCAGGATCCGAGCAGATGGAGATATGTCTATAGAGGAGGAAGTAAAGGAGGGAGGTGGTGTACAGTTCAGTCAGCAATCTAAGGACTGTGCAGAGCCCTCACCCATTGAAAATCTAGTAAAAGCTGGCAACAGATTTGACACCTTAGCATCTGCTGTGGATGCTAAAGCTGAAGAGCTTGATGAGGCTAAATGTGTGCAAAGTGTAGTAGATGTCTTTGTTGAGGATATGGATCTGTCACCAGACATTTTCGCCGGTAATGAGGATGACAGTTTGAAAAATGTGACAGAGACTGTGACTGCAAGAACACAACAGATCCCAGACTTGGAAATTAGTCAGACAGACTTCATTTCCGAAGAAAAGCCTTGCAGCAACACAGTAGATCAAGTGAATCAAAAAGAGAGTGTCTATTCTGGGAAGCTAGAGGAGGAGTCAAAAACAGCTACCTATTTAGAGGAATCAGAATGTCTAAGAAAGGCAGCATCTAGTAAAGGGACTTCTGAAAACATAAAAAATTTAGACCAGGACAAAGAAGTGCCTCAGACTGGGGAAGAAGAGCCTGCTTCTTTAGGTTCAGTTGAGGCAGTTCCACAGTCAAAGAGCGATGCTTACGATTGTACAAGCAAAAAGGTGGACCGAAAGTATGATGTTGATGTGTCTGGTGGAGGAGAGAAAGACTTCAAGCAACCAGAAGACAAGATAGATGCAGAGAAAGACAAGAGCACAATGCAGCCTGAGTCCCAAAGTGGTGGCGGCAGTGCTAAGAAAGATTCTGGAAAGAAAAATGAAAGCCATAAACGACCTGGCAACAGAGAAAAAGACAGGGTCAGAAACAGGAACAGGAGCCGAAGCAGGAGTGGAAGCAGAGAGAAGAATCACAGCCGGGCCAAAACGTGGCAAAGAAGTCGCAGCAGCAGCAGGGACAGAGACAGGACTAGAAAGTTCAGCAGCCGTCATGGCAGCAGAGAACGAGGTGAGAGGCGACGCAGAAACCGTAGCAGAAGTGGCAGCAGAGAGACGGAGAGGAGCAGCAGAAGAAGAAGAAGTAGTAGCCCAGAAAAAGAGAGGTCTAAGAAGAAGGAAGAGCGGAGCTCTCGTCCCACCAGGGACAGAGAGAAAGAAAAAGGAAAGGATAGGCATAAAAGTGACCCATCAGACTTGAGTGTGAAAGAGCCTAGAGAGTTACATAGTGAAACTGGAGACAAAGACAGAGGTGTCCTGGGCAAAAATGATAAAAGCACCAGCAGAAGCGGAACTGGTCCTCAAGAACTTCCTTCAAGTGCGCAGGTGTCAGAGGATGACAAACAAGGTTTGAAGAACACAGTTGAAGGCATAGAAGAGAGAAAAGGACGATCAGATTCCGAAAAGAGAAAGACCAAAATGAGCTCTAGAGATGTGGAAGAAAGAAAGCAGAAAACAAGAAGCTCAAGCCTGGAAGGAGACACAGAGAAACCTTCGAAGGATAGAGACAGTTGTGAAAGAACTGATAAGACAGACAAGAACAAGGAAATGAGCAAGACATCTGACCAGAAGGCTGGGAGCCAGTCTCCACGACATGCAGAGAGAGCTCATCACCGGGAGTGGCAGCCGCAGAACACTGTGCAGAGCAACAAAAACAGCAGGTGTCAAAGTCGATCTCCAGAAAGGGTTCAGAGACGAAATCGCAGACGACGTTCAAGTAGTTCTGACAGGAACGAGAGATCAGCTTCTGGTCGATATCGTAGCAGAAGTAGAAGTGGGTCACGGGAGCAACGGCTGGCAAGACAATGTGGTGGAAGTGACAGCGAAGAAGAGTTCTTCAGGCGAAGAGCCTTGGACTGGAGCAGAGATCAGGCATACCTGCACTACAAAAGAAGGAAAAGGTCTGACAGCAGCGACGAAGAAAAGATTCCGAGCAAGTCAATTGTGGTAACTAAAATCCCTCATTCAGTACAGGCTTCAAGTAAGGACCAAAGTCCACCCACAGCCTTGGCGGGTTCACTAAAATCTGATGAACAAGCTGTCATGCAGGTGGATCTTGCAGACATCTTACTTCCAGGTGAAATTCCTGATCAGCAGCTACAAACAGATCATGCGAAGGAGTCAAAAACAAACGAAATTTTATCTGGCAACCAAGGAGAGGAAGACATGGACCTTGACGAGTCATTTTCCGATAGTGGTGAGCCTTGCCTTGAAAGTCAGCAACAGGAAAACATGCACCATATTTCAGAAGATAACGAAAATTTGCCCTCTGAACAAAAGACAATGGAAAAAATTGGTGGTAGCAGTGAAGCTATAAAAGTATCAAAGCCTCCAGAAAAGATTCAGTTCTCTTTAAAGTCTTTCGGGAAGGGTTTGAAATTAAAACCAAGAACAGTAGAAGACCTTGATGATGAAGATTTAGCAGGAAAGAGTTCCAAGTTATTTCTTCCCCAAGAGCTTGATAGGAAGGAGGAGCAGTCAGCTGCTTGCATTTATTCTGGACCAGAGAAGGTGCACTCCAGGCTGAAAGCTAACTCTGTTGAAGCAACATGGTGTAATGAAGAGAAGGATTTGAAACGGTCAGACTCTATGAGTGCTGGAGATAACGTGGAAGTTAAAGCTCATTCTTCTGAAAAGACAACAGACCATGCTCAGAAACCATTGGGCTTAAAGAACGCTGCAGAAGAAACTAACTTGCAGGAATCTGTAAATTTTGAATCAAATTTTGTATCAGAAGACATGTCAGAATGTTCTTCTTTGGCAGCATTAGAAAATGATGGATGTGAAAGGTCTTGGAAAGAGGACACAGATGAGTCATTTCAAGAATCTCTTGACTGCCAGAATGCAAAGACTGTTGGAAGTTCAACAGAAAGTACCAAACCAAGAGGTCGCTTATTTAAGTATGAACCACTGTGGGAGCTGGATAAGAAAGAAAGCAAGCCCCGTGCTGAGTTCCCTGTGGTGGTTCCAAGAGCAAGCAGCATGCCTTCTCATGACAAGGCCAAGCCAGGTCTGCCTATCAGCCTTGGCCTGGACTATGGTAGCTCAAGTGAGGGGGAGGACAGCGAAGGTAGCATACAAAAATCTTCACTCCAGAAAAGCTTCAGACAGAGTCGAAGGGAAAGAAACGAATCTGGTCCTGCAAGTACCATTTGCCACAGAGACGGTTCAGAAATCCCTTATAAGAGCCCAGAAGTGTGCGTTGAGACCTCTTTTCACGTGAGTCCCCAAGAAAGCTCAGCTGATCAAGATTGCAGTGGACTGCCAAAAGTTGTTAATCAAAAACTCTTAGGTAAAAGCTTAGATGGGGATGAAGCCCCTGTGAGTGGTCTGATGGAAAATATCCTAATACAAATTGAAGGTGAGGAGGTGGAAAACAGCTCGAAATGGGCAGACACCAGAAACAAGTTTCAGGTAGATCAGGAAAAGACATTTTGTGAGGAAACTTCTAAAATAATGCCAGAAGTTACCAACAGTGACATGAGCGCAGAGACATACTTCCAGAAAGAGTCTTTTGCAAATCCCGAAAAAACAGATTTTGACTCCAGGCCATTTATTGAAAAATCTGAACTTGAAAAGAGCTCCAAAGCAAGTGTAGAGCGGGCAGGTTGTCCAGAAAGTTCTGGGCCAAATCGAGACAGAAAAAGAGTAAGGAAATCAAGATTTTCAGATAGGTCTCCTCCAAGGAGTTTGGATACTGTTGAGGGTGCAGGTGCATTGGAGTTAACTTCTTCCTTACAAGAGACTTACAAAAGTGAAAGTGCAATGAAAGGTACTGATTTGGAGTCAGTCTGTCTACCCATGTCCCAGAAGAAATCCACTGGTGAAGAGGGTAAAAAATTTCCAGGGACAAAAAGAGCATCAAGGTTTGGACCCCCAGTTCAGCCTTTTGAGGAAGGACTGAAAGAAACCGAATCTCACCAGAAAGACATGGAACAGAGCCTGACCCCTGAAATCATAGATAACCAAAATTCTGGGCCGGAGAGAATGCACACCATGTTAAATGCTAACTCTGTTCAAGACTACTCAGGTGAACAGGAGAAAGATTTGGCAGATCCTTTCTCTTTTACAAGTGTGTCGATAGACACCCAACCAGAGTTGAGCTTATCTCAAAATGTTGATAGAAGAAATAACCCAGTCAGCCTCACGTGTCCTCCTGCTGTTATCTCAGGTGAATGTGACGATAAGGACTTGATGGTGGAAAAACTAAACTCCTGTGAATCCATTAGCTTTGATCCATTATTTAGAAATGGTGGTAATGCAAGCTCGGAGCTGCTGCCGGCACCAACTGGGTTAGTAAAATGTAGTGTTGCTGGGTCTGATGGGCTGTCACAGAAACTCAGAAAGAAAGTTGACCCTGAATCACCAGAAAGTGTGTGTTCATCAGCAGTAAAAACACTTATATGTGACTTGCCTTCAACATCTGTTCAAGAAATAAATTCAAAAGACAGAGATGTTTACCAGGATCCAGAGATTTCTACTCCCACCGAAGAGCCCATTCCAGAGATGGAGATGAGTAAAAGAAAACCAGATGACTCTAGTCTGGCGTTTCATAACGTTCACAGGCAAGATGATAGCTCCTTAGCACCTGTCTTGTGTTCAGAATCTACAGCATTTGCTGTTAAGGAAGAAAGTGATGAAGCCTTTCGATCTGTGCAACGTGCTGTCTTCCTGGCAGAGAAAAATATGGAATCACCAGATTCACAAACTGCAGTTACAAGGGAGAAAACTGTCATCGAGCCTGGTAAATTGAGTCAGGAGCAACCAAAACTTTTGGATAGCAGACAGAGCACTTCATGTGTTCTCAAATCCACATTATCATCACATAGTTTAGAAATTCTATCAAGTGCAGCAGAATCCACTACTGATGGCAGTATATATAAGCAGCATCAGCCATTAAAAGTAAAGGATCCGTTGTCCAAGACCTTCCAGAGGCATCTGATTCCAGTGGAAACAGTGGCTTCCGTAAAGCCATCAGCAACTAAAATGAGTGAACCCGTGTTTGACAGCAGTGGTGGCATAGTTAAAACGGGAAAAATTCAGATCATCATTGGCAAGAAGGTTGCTGCAGCAAGTGGATATCTGCCAGAAAATGAAAACAAGAAGCAGAACACTGCACCGGAGCCTGCTGGAGGCTTTCCAGTGCAGGTAGTGACCAGCACCAGGAACGCAGAAGGATTAAGAAGTGAACTGATCTGGCCTGATTGCAGAGCAGTCGCTGCTAAAGAGGTCGATGATGCAAGAGCTGAAAAAGAGAGCAAAAGCTCATCATCATCAGATACAGAGGAATCAACAGAGGAATCAACAGAGGAAGAACAGGAGGAAGAAGAAGAGTCTGAGAAAGATGATCAGCAAGATACCCCTGGCTTGACTGACAAAAGGAAGCCAGACAGTTATGACTCTCACAGAAGAGACAGCCCCCGCAGGCATGAAAGAAGTGATGGTCGTGGTGATCATCGGCACCGTGAGTTATCCCTTGATGATAACCAAAAATGCACCAGATGGGACGTAGGAGATGACAGGGAAAGAAGGCGAGCAAGCGATGAAAGAATTCGTCGCCAAAGTGAAGATGATCATAGGAGAGAGCGTGAAAGGCTTGATGACCGACATGGTGAAAAGGAAGAAGAAGATAGGAAGCGAAGAGACAGAGAACGAGAGAGAGAAAGAGACCGTGACAGGCGGGAGAGAGAACGTGAAAGAGGGAGGCATCGAGAAGAAGAAAGGAGAAGGAGGATGTCCCGTCAAAGCAGTACAGAGCGAAGTTTTCACAGAAGTGAGAGAAGTAGGAGGCGAAGTCAGAGTCCTGACTGGCGAAAGGCCAGAAGCAGAGAACGTAGTCAAGAAAGGGCTGGCAGTACAGAACAGAGTTATCAGAGAAATGACAGGAACAAGAGAATTCAGAGTCCGGACTGGCGAAGGGGCAGAAGCCAAGAGCAAAGTCAAGAAAGAGGAAGCAGCACAGAAAAGAGTTATCAAAGAAGTAACAGAAACAGGAGACGGAGCCAGAGTCCTGATTGGCGAAGAGGTAGAAGCCAAGAACGTAGCCAAGAACGGGCAAGCAGTATAGAACCAAGTTATGAAAGGAATAACAGAAACAGGAGACGGAGTCAGAGTCCTGATTGGCGAAGGGGCAGAAATCAGGAGCAAAGTAAGGAAAGGGCAAGTAGCATAGAAAAGGCTTATCAAAGAAGGGACAGAAACAGGAGAAGTCGGAGTCCTAATTGGCAAAGGGGCAGAAGCCGTGAGCAAAGTCAGGAACGGGCAAGCAGCTTGGAGCAAAGCTATCGAAGAAACCATGACAGAAGGATAAGTAGAAGCCAGAGTCCCATCTGGAAAAGAGGCAGAAGCCGGGAGCGCAGTCAGGAAGGGGCCTCAGACTGTGACCGTGATAAGGCCAAGGAAAATAGAGACAGAAGACGGGATGGAAGAGAGAGAACTAGACATAATAGTCAAGACAGAGTTGCAAGTGAGTCATGTAAAGAAAGAGTACTTGACTGGAATCACGACAGAAATTATGATCATAGCAGAGACAGAAGTGGGGACTTTATTCTGGGCCGAACAAGGGATGAGATTCAAAATAAAATGTGTGAAGATAGCAGAGAAAAGCCTATTGATTGCGTAATGCAAGATCATGTCAGGCAGAGATCCCATGAATATGTTCGAAGCAGAATGCATGAAACCAGCCTCGACAGAACTGGAGATTACTATTCTGAAGAAGTATGCAGCCATAGCCAAGAAAGAGTAACAGAGCGCAACAGCAGTGGTGGCCATGATTACAGCCAGGGTGTGCCATGGAATTGTGCAGAGCATGTCCCTGAAGACGTCGATTGTGAAAGGTTAGGCAGACACAGAGACCACAGTGGAAGTTGCAGCCGGGAGAAGGAACTGAGAGTAAACGACCAGAAATGGGACAAAAGAGAAGCCACTTTCCCGATGGTGGCAGCCGAAGTACAGACGTACAACCAGAGTTTTGAAGCAGTTCAGCCAGCAGTTCTGTCTACTGCTGTCCCATTCTACCCTTCAGACCCTGTGTATCAAGTCTCCCAAGAAGCAACCATCACTGGGCAGCTGGTGAAACAAAACCAGGGCTATGATGTTTATGCCAAGGTATACCCTGAACAGCCCTCTGCAGGGTGGGCAGCTCCACTGCCTGCCACAGTGGACATTGCTTCTTTGCATGTTGTTCAACAGCACTACCAGGCCTTAGGCTACCCTCCTGAACAAGCCTTGTCTCTGGCCCATCAGTACCTGGCTGGGGATCCAGCTGCCCAAGTTGCATACACTCAGACTCATGTAGACCCGAGTGCATACACTACCCAGTCCACCTCTCCCTATGTGTCTGGGAGCACTACCTATGCAGAGAGCTATCCACCTGGTGTTCTGTCCATGGAGTTTGGACACAGCCTTGCACCTGGTGGTGACTATTCCCATGCCCAGCACTCCAGTTACAGAGCCGAGACATTGCCGCAGGGATACCCAGGAACTGTGGTGTCAGCAGCACAGTTTTCATATGAAAGTCTGGCTGAAATGGAGGCTCACCTTCAGGCAGAGATGAATCCAGATCCAAGAGAAGCTGCTTTGTTTGGAGACCTGCCTAGTTTCAGAAAACCAAGAAATTCAAAAAAACAAAGGGTATGTTGAATATGTTTAATACTATAGTCAGTGCTGTTTAGGCTGTTATTAAAGTGTGTATGTATCATGTGTGTCTTTTTAAAACGTTGGTTATCATCATTTTAGGCTTCTCTGAAACTTAGTTATTTATCATTTGTATGTATCTTGTAAAACTTCTTGTATCATCTATATGTTTCTTTAAAATCTTGTCAACCACTGAATAATGTTACGTGCTCTTAATGATCACAGGTAGCACTACTTCCAACACCACCCCTTGCGCTATCAAGGCTGCAGACAGAGAAGAAATCAGAGAGCTCTGGTGAACAAACGTACAACATGGACCAAACCTTAAATACAGTTGTCAGCTCAGAACCAGAGTTTGCAACTTCATCTCTTGCTGAACCAACATTTGAAAGTCCAGACTTAGATGAGGGTTCTCTCGCTAAGAGATGCCTGGTGGATGAGAGGCCAGAAAAGGATGGTGACGAAGTGGTCTCCTCCACAAACTCTTCGGTCGATGCATCAGAGTCTGCCTTGAAAGATGACCTTCATTTCGGCAGCTCAGAAAGCAAACCCATGAAGGTGAAATCCCGCTGGCGTCGTAGCAGTGAAGCAGAAGGTGTGGTGGAGGCCAGTTTGTCAAGCACCACATCAGAACCACTGGCAAACGAAAGTGGGAAGGAGCTGGGAGGAGACCAGGATGTTGATTCCGTACCTCCACCACCACCTCCTTCGAAGTGCATGCCAACAGAGGCTGAGGAGAAACAGCTGCAAGACAAGAGACCGAGCGCTGCTGACAGTTACCCTGTCTTCGAGGTTATCACTGAGAATATTCATCTTACACAGAGGTGGGTTAAAGCAAAGAATAATTCATTCATCTCCTGTTTCTTTCTCTCGCTCTGATTCTTTCTCCCTCTTCCCCATCTCTCATCCCTATCCCCCTCTCCCCTACCCCTGTCTCTCCTCTCAGCTCTCTCTTTATCACTCACATACACTCCCTGCACCATTGGTGAGTATCCATACTATGTCCTGTGCATTTTGTAAAAGTTTCAATGGAGTGGTTGGTTGTTTATGTGTGCTTTCATATGTATTTTTTTTAGGAGGAAGGATGCTTCCTGCCTAGAGTTTGTATATCAGGTCAAAGTTGTCAGGCCAGAGATATGTTCTGGATTTTGATTTGGTTTGAAAGAAATTAAGCTTTAACTGATTGTGCATAAAATGACTGACGATTCAAAACTGCTTTGCCTTTTTAAAACAATTTTTTTTTATCATCTGTACTTAAACATTGGTTCAAGATGAATGCTGCTGTGGGGTTTCAGTTACAGTTACCTTGATCACTCTTTGTCCTTTGACCAGGAAAAAATCGAAGAGCATGAAACGTATGGTGTGTGACTGCACCACATCAAAAAATGACCGTGCCATGGGTATAGCTGCTTGTGGGTCTGACTGCTTAAACAGAATGCTCATGATAGAGTGGTATGTAGCCATTTACAAAAAAATACCTTGCATATTATTATTCGCATAACATTTTTCTGCTGTCTTCAAAGAATAGATACTTGTTCTGCCAAAACACTTTCAAAGATGAGTATAAACTTTATAAAGGCAGGAATGAACGCTGTCCATAACAGTAAGGAGGTGGCACTGTTGCCTGAGCTGCCTTATTTCTTTTGTTAATTTATGTACAAAGAGTTTTTTAAATACTCGCATTTAGTTAATTAAAATATTCAACTTTTTGGGGAATTAATGTCTAAAAAAAATCATTTGAAAATATTTTGCACTTGAATTCATCATTAATTTAGAAGCAGTAATAGTCATTATTTGTATTGATGTAATATGACTGATTTTGAAATTGTTTTTGTGTGCTTGTTTTGTAGTGGTTCTAGATGCCCCTGCCTTGATTACTGCACTAACAAGAGATTTCAAAAGGTAGGCACCCATCTTTTCATAAGAATAACGTGTTGACAGAGATCAGCACTTAAATATTCTGTTGCTATATGATTATAGTATGTTGGCATGATTTCTGCTGAATTGCACACATTGTGCTGGTTGTGGTGTTAGTTTCCCAGGGAAACTGTTAGTAAACTGATTACAAAGTATATTTAAAATGTTTTCTGAATGTGAGCTCTTGAGTGATAAAAACAGTGAAAGTACCATGCTAAAATGGTTTTCATGTAGTCTGATTTTCCCCCAGAAACAATATTGTAAAACAGTGCCCTTCAATGCTGGTGTTGGCAAGGGATGGGGTTTACGGGCTGCAGAGGATCTGCCAGAAAAGTAAGCATTCTTTCCAAGTTCTTAACATCATCTTAGTAAAAACAGAAAATCTATCGCTTGCTTTCTCTTCTCTGATCCATAAAATAATATTGCAGCTACAGAAGTGCATTGAGTTTGTTCACCATTTGAAATATTGACATTCAGTAAAACCTGCTTTTTGCAGCCCCCGAAATGAGCAGCCACCTGCTGTCTGGGACACTTACACTAAATCACCTTAGACCAGCTGTCACCTGCCAGACATGGACAGGGACAGTGACTTTAGGACAAAACTTGAACTTAACCTTACCCGAGGGGACAACTTCACATGCTTTTCGGTACCACCACCTCCCCTAATTTTTTTTTTTCATTGGCATACATATGAGAATTTGTACCCACTAGCTTCCTGTTTAGAATGCCTACACATTACAGTTTAGGACACTGAGTCAGTAAATGATCATGGAATCAGCTGTGGGAAAACAAAAAAATCCTAGGGCATGATCAGCACATGAATTTTTTTAAAAGAGGTGGTCTTCTCGCAATATAACAGATTTGGGACGAGGGAGGATGCAGATTTCTCACAATCTGATTGTGGGAGCATATGTCGAGAATGGAAGAACGGTGGCCTCTCCAGTCTGAAATACGTCCAGAAAAGAAAGATGATCTAAAAAAGATATATCAGTAGATACTTGTGGGGCTGGTTCTGCATTGCTTAGTCGAAGAATTTACCAGGTAGTGGATATCTGATGCAGGCACGATTCTATGTTATTCACCCCCACCCTTCTCCACCTGCTTCTCTCTTTTTCTGTCTCCTATCTGGTTTGCATGTGTTAAGAGATTTTTAAATGTTATAGAGTATAATTCAATAATTCATTGTCAGTTTTAAAGGGTGTCGTTAAAAATAAATGGACTGAGTAGATTTTATGTAGGCTTTTTCTTGCGAGCACATTTAGCACTGACATTTACTGATTTACTTCAAACGTGGTCTGAGGTCTGGGCAATAAAAACTTTGTCGGTACACTTTACTTTGCAAGTTGCAATCTTAAATGTAAATGATCCATTTAAAATATTAAATCTGAAAATACGTAGTTTATTCAGTTTAATTTTGTTGTGTTTTCCTGAAAGTATATTTCCATTTGCTCACCCACATGTGACATACTGTTGATGCCATTTCCAAATGTGTTGTGCACATGCTGCACAGAATATGTTCCCTGTAATGTATGATCTTAGAATCAACTTTTACAGAATCCACTGTAGATTGTAAAGGAAGTCACTGCAAATACAATTCATTTATTTCAAAATATACTGGGTTTTTGTTGTCCTCTTTCAGCAGTCTCTTTAGCTTCTGTTCTTGTGTTGGGAAACACATGCGGTGTCAAACTACAGAACATTTATAGGATTAGCTTTAGCGCAGTTTCTGCATGTTCACAGCGACATTTTTGTACTGTACTTCAGAGCATCTTTTTTGCCTGTGCATTATTTGGAAACACTACATCTTTTGTGTATGCACACTTCATTTTGGGGGGTGGGGGGAGATTTTAAAAAGCACTTCTTATGTCTGCTGAAAGGGGCCATGGAGATTTAATGGCATCAAACAGGTGGCTGGGATCATGGCAGAAAAGATACAATGTGAAATTTTCTGCATTATGCCTGTTTTACGGACACCATAATAAAATGTTCTTTGTTTATATTGTAAATGTGTGCAGTTAGTGATTTAGTTTTCCTTAATTTTTTTCTCCCTCCCCTATAATTTCAAGATCATTATTTATGACACAAAAAAGTATAAATTTGTGCTCCTAATTTAAAATTAGAGGCACCTGTGATGAAAGGCCACCTGTCATGTACGGACACTTTTGGGTGGAACCAAGGGTGTCTCCACAAGGCAGGTTTTACTGTACTAGTGAACCCTTACTACATTTTACTTGTTGAAAATTTGAAACTTTCGTCCATGGAAGAATTAAGGATAAATCTGCTTCGCCCCCACACCTTCTGCACATTCCTTCTTGCCACTGTGTATGCTTGCCAGTTCATGCATGCAGAATCCCTATAGCTGGTTATTAAAGCTAGTTTAATCACAATTTGTGCAGAGTATGTAGCATTGGCAGGGGCTATGCTGAGTTCATTGATTGTTTTATTTATGTTTTTGGATTATAATGTCTGTGTGGGATTGACCTTGTAATGCAGAGGGGCATTTGTAATGGAGTATGTCGGAGAGCTACTGGACTACAAGGAGTTTGTGCGGCGTACAAGACAATATGCCAGGCAGGGCTTGAAGCATCACTACTTTATGGCCTTAAATGCTGATGAGGTTATAGATGCTACTCAGAAAGGAAGCACCTCACGTTTCATGAACCACAGTTGTGATCCTAACTGCGAGACCCAGAAGGTTTTTCTCCTTTTTTTCTTCTTTAATGTATATTTGTTTTACTTGTTCTAAAGCACACTTCGTTGAACCCAGATAGTTGCAGTTGCAGGCTTGGTTATAATAATATAAAACTGTTAAGATTTTCACAGGCTGTTTTTGGTGGGCAGTGAAATTTTGTTTTTGAGTTCAGTTTGAAATGTGAATGCATACATGCACAGCCATATGCCAGACCACAAGTGAAGTGTAAGTTACTGTAACATAACAGGGTTTGTACAGGTCCTGGAAACTCCATGAAACTCCTGGAAATGACCTATAATTTACACTACAGTAGTTAAACTGCCAAACTTTGAGTGTCTGCTTGTTCGAAGCATTACCATTCCCCCCAGACCCATGCAGACACCACCTGAAATTATTAAGTGCATTTTGGTATTACATTTTCGCTTAAAAAGTGTTGCAAAAACCTTGAATCTGGTAGTGTTTGTACAGACTTTTAAAGGACCTGTCAAAGTCACAGCAAAGGTAACAAAAACTTTGAGGAGGGCGAGATTTTGCCATGATTGAAGCAGTGGGGTTGACTGAAATCCTGTAATTATATCATAACAAATAATCTGCTATCTATGGCAAGACTAGTATAATATAATCATATTTTAAAATATTGTCTTGGAAAACTTCTGGATTTTTTTGGCCATTTTCCTGTACGAACCCTGCATAGGCTATTATAGCTGATTTATAACTCACTCTTTTACTGTTTGTATACATTTTTAGTGGGAATGGGCATTTGAAATCCTCATAAATTCGCAAAAGTCCATGAAACCATCGGTAAGAAATAAAACCAGCTAATACTTTATGAGAATAGCCTTAAATAAGGAATGGCAGTTGTAATGAGAAATTTTTTTCAGAATGAGTCTTTTTTCAGAAGTGATGCATGTACGTTATAGGTAAAATTTTAACATTCTGCAGTGGACTGTTAATGGAGAATTACGAGTGGGATTCTTCACCAAGAAGCCAGTTGCTGCAGGCGAAGAACTGACATTTGATTATCAGTTTGAGTTTTATGGGTGAGTTTAGCCATTGCGTTGCCTTTTTGAAACATTTTGAAACCAAGATTGTACTGATTTGGTTAGCAGTGTGCTGTAGTAAAGAAAATAAGCATGCCTTTAACACATAATCCTCTTTATATTTTAACTTTTCAACAGTGAGCCACAGAAGTGTTACTGTGGTTCAGAAAAATGTAGAGGCTTTATTGGTGGCCAGAAGTTATCTCCAGCCAGGAAGAGAAAAGATAAGACAGCTGAGAAGAGGAAAATGGAACTTTTTGAAGATGAGATGGTGAGTGGTCTGTTTGTGTATCCCTCACCTGTATCATTCTCTGTGTGTGTGTGTTTGCGCGCATGCATGTGTGTGTGTTTTTGTGTCTGCCAAGCATGCAAAGGTGCCTGAATAGCTCAGTTGGTAGAGCTGCAGACTAGCAGGTGGAAGGTTGCTGGTTTGAATCCTGGTGTTGCTAAGGATTGTTTACTGGAGCTAAACATTGTGCAGACTCCATTTGACCATCTCCCCGCACGTTAAACTGGCTGTCTGCACTGGCCATCATCCTGCAGCTATCAGTCTGGCTGTTCTTTCATTGTATAGCTTAGTAATAGGACCCCATCCCCCTATAGACCATTGTCCTGATTTGCACTTAGTTTGCAGCGAGACGTTAAGCAACCAATAAGCAACCAACCATCTGTCCACATGAGCATGTGCTTGTGTGTGTGTGTGTGCACGCGCACGACACACATGCAGATGCGTATGGTAAGTGCATGCATGCAGTTGTGGGTACTTGTATGAATGCATGAACCCTTCCATGCATTTACTCAGTCATCTGATGAGATTTTAGAACTGTAACAATTGGATAAAAGTGAAAAACTAAGTACAGCTAAACCATTAGTTTAAAAAAAAAACAAAACAACCAATGGTGATCGATAATTTTCAGCTTGACGAAGATATACAGCAAATGTGCCAGCTGAAGGAAGGCATGCGGAACAAGAAGCATGTTCTTGAACTCTGTCGACTGATGGTGCGGGCAGAAAAGCAAGAGCACCGTCTTGCTATACTCCAGATTATCCAGGTAGTGTTTAGTCTGGTGCAGCTTGTGCTATCTTCTGTTTTCTTAAGCTGTTTTGGTCTAATGCTTTGTATTTTTGCAGAGGGACTGAGTTTACCACTAAAGAGTGTAAATGTAAAAGATCAAGCATAAAAATTAACAGCGATGTTTTGTGTTCAAACAAAGATGTTATTTACCTGGCTTTCTTTCACTATAAGACCCGTAAAAAAAATTTTCGGTGGAAATGGTTGTTTTTAATCTACTCACCTCTAGTAAAATATAATGTACCAAACCATCTGACACATGTTGGAAGAAATTAAGTACTGGGTAAATGACTGTCATCAGTAATTACTGGCAGATTTTTTTTAATGAGGTTATGTTTCTTTTGAAAAACATTTAACAACGGGGTTAGACAATTACCTCAGGATAAATCCTTTTGGTTACGTGAAAGGTGTATAGCTGAAGCTTATACGTACTTGTTTCTGAATCATTGTGGGTTTTTTTTTAACCCAGGGACAGTTTTAAAGTCATAAAGTGAAAAAGAATGATAAATACAATGCACATCCCTTTTTCATTAACTGTTGTTATGGGAATGTGAAGTCAAGCTTTCTGTATTTCAGTCAGCATGTGTGACATAGGTGAATAAGCATGTCAGAATGATATGTGATAGTCATGAAGTAACAACTTGTGGGGCAGTCTTGTGGCACATCGCTGCAGCATCTTATTACCAAGACAGTGAAAATCCTGGGTCGTGGAGTAAGACTTTGTCTCTAAGAGACATATTTCCTTGGTTTGTGTCCTCTGGTTATTGGGCCAGGTCCTTGCCACAGCATGCCCTTGGCTGCTGAAGGCATGATGCATCAAAGACAAACTGGGTGGGAATGAAAATGGGATGTGGGTTTTTTGTTGTTGTTTTTGTGTTGCTTGAGGAAATATGGGTGGAAAATTGATCTCTTCCCTTTTAATTTCAGTCTTTTACATTTTGCA
This sequence comes from Lanistes nyassanus, assembly GCA_004794575.1. NCBI lineage: Eukaryota > Metazoa > Mollusca > Gastropoda > Architaenioglossa > Ampullariidae > Lanistes > Lanistes nyassanus. The sequence goes on along the minus strand of SMGT01001908.1, from coordinate 123,104 downwards.
TCTCCATTTCTGTAAGTGAATTTCTTAATTATTTGTTGCCTTTGCTGCCAGCATTGTTGTTATAAATCTCAAATGTAAAAAAAAAAAGTTGAAAGTGCCCTTTACAGATAGAGTGGGAAAGGGAATGGAGGTGGTATTTTTTGAAGTCATTGTAGCCACAAGAAACTCTCAGCCATATTTTCTGACACTACCAGATCATTTGACAGCATGGGTTGTGCTGACACTGCCACTCCAGATGAAGTACGTACAAACTACTCAGCAAGTATCTACGTGGGAGCACTGTGGCTTTCATAAGAGTGATCATAAGTTGGTCCCTGGCAGATTGTTACAAGAATGCAGGTGGAGGAGACCTTGCAGCGTCTGGCACAGGTTGCAACTCAACGTGCAGCTATTTTCAGGAGTTTCCGCTCCAAAACATCTCTAAGTTTTCTGTACGGACTGTTCACATCGTGAGAACGACAGGAGCATGCAGACCTTACCAGAGGATGAATGATGGGATGTGGTAACTTCTCTGCCTGTTCTGCGAGATCACTGTGGAGTTCACTATTGCCAATCGTGCTACAGTCACTCCTGACTTCTGCATGTTAGCCAGATGCTTTGCCTTTAAGCTGGAGTGTGGCTGAGAGTTTCTCTGGCTTTTACTAACAGAAGTCTTTGGTCCCTCCTCCAGTTTTCTAGGGACTTAAACCCCACTTGCTTAGTTTATTTCATTTCACTTTTTTCTTGGTTGTGTTTGTTTTCTTTGGTGGTAAAAGAGGTGTTTTTGAGATCATTAAGAAATTTTTCGGATTGTATTTGTAATGAAGTGGACAAGTTTGTTTTTAAATTCAATTAGTGCCCATATTTTCCCTCCTTTTCGTATGGAAATCATGAAGAATTTAATATTCTAGTTACATAAGCTTTCAAATACTAGAATTTTAAAAAAGGGCCAGCTGCTTTTGTAATGGGTATGTCAGTATAACTAATATTGAAATTTGCAACAATTTTAGAATATTGACCAACCAGATGTTTTCATGATTTAGTGCATATTTTGTATCTATATTACCAAGAACCTGTGCAACATGATTGACTTCAATGAAAGTCTTTTGAAAAGATTATTATTTTTTGCGTCATTCTTGGTAGGTCCTATTTGGAAACTTTCTCAAGTCCTCTTGTTTTCAGATTTGTTGCTGAAAATAATGAAAGGAAAAAATTACATCTTTATGAATCCGAGATTTGTGTGTGTTTTTTTTTTATTTTGTGTCTTCATTTTCTGCAGTAAGAATGCTAGAAGTGTTAATGGCATTTGAGTGAGAGAAAGAGAGAGAGAGAGCAAAGGGATAAAGGGAAAAATGCCTTTCAAAAATACTGGGAGCCATCAGTCTGTTGCCTTGATGTGTAGTTGAAGTATGTTTCTTTTGTTAATGCTAACCACAATTAGCAAAATTCTTGGAGTCGCCTTATAATATAAAAATGGGATGGCAGTGGTTGTGCCATTGTTTTTGTCTTTTTTGTTTTTGTTTAAATCTTCAGAGAACAATTATTAACGTAGATGCTTTTGTTTGACAGCCAGTTAGGATAGCTTTATGCTAACTGCAAAGGAGAAGAATTATAAAAAAATATAAAAAATTATATTGTTATTAGCAAGTGTTTAGTTATTCAGGAACAATAAAAGTGATATGGAGTTCATATGCAGAGATTGCTGCAGGCCTGTGTACATGCAAGCAAGCCAACTGTACAAATAAAATGAGACAAATGAGGACAAGGGAATATGACTTAAGGCCACACACTCGTGCATTGTCTTCTAAAATCTAAAGGTTGTGCTTAATCTTAAGCATTAATCAGCAAAGCTTCCTGCAGGATAGGTATGTGACAAAATTCTATGGCACCATAATTCAAGTCCACATCAGAAACTGTCCCACCATCAAATTTGTCAAGAATTGTCTACATTTAAGCACTGGTTGTAGACCATGATTGGGTTTAGAACTGAACATTAATAGAGCTTTCAAATTTGTGTATAGGCTGATTATAATCTAATTTATTTATATTTGTAGACTTGTAAAATCACTCTCAGAAAAAAAACACTTTAAATTTGCATATAGTTACAAAACCTTAACATCATGCCTATAGAAAACAAAAATATTCACACTATGCTGAAAATGTGCATAAAGTCTTGACACATCCCCCTCCCACTAAAGAAAATCTTCATGACAAACTGGCAAATGAATACTTCAGAACTGTTAATGCTCTTCAGCAGATTCTTCAGTGTACATGTGACTAGGCAATGAATCCTGTGCACAAGCACCAAAACTGCCCACCTTCCTAAAGTTGTGAAAGAACAGCAGGGCTTGACATAAACCCTTTCATGTGTCCTGTCTGACAGGTTATTGTAAATTTTACTGGCGTGAGGATTGTCTAATATTCATTGCCTGTTAGCAAGAAGTGCAGTGTCTGCATGGAGGAAATACTGTGGAAAGAATCTTAGAATGTCACCTGGAGTATCTGACTTTCAGTTGTCAGATTCTCTTTTCTTGCCTCACAAGTGCACTATAGACTGCACCTGGCTACTTCTTTCCATGTAGAAAGAGCATTTCATACCTGTACACAATGCACATCCAACAAACACTGAAAATTTCAAATACCTAGTCTTTGAAGTTGTTAGCTAAATTTAGGTTGTCATTGCAGCTATTAATGTTGAGAGTTCAACTAGCCAGTTTATGGTACATACTATTCTGCCAGGCTTACATGACTTGGGGAAGTGGATGGCCATGTGGTTAGAACACTGGCCTCCGAACCCTAAGGCACTGGTTTGAGACTAGTGTGCTGCAGGACACTCCCCCAACCCCATTTCCTTAGCTACGAATGGGTTCCTTACCCATGGGTCAGGACAGGTAAGGCAGCAAAGGAGAGATGGGCACCTCCCTCATGATGCTGGCCCACAGAATAATGCTGGTCTTAAACACCCTACTTCCTTTGACCTCAAGCTCACAGGACAACCTCTGCCTTTTTTGTAGATCAGTTGATTGAAGTGGTGGTAAAGAAAAGAATAGGTCAAAATTCTGATCTGCATAGGCTGAAAGTTTTGCTGTAGTCCGATTGGGGGGGGGGGGAATTGTGGGAAAAGCTAACAGTTGATTTTTTTTTGGGGGGGGGAGGGTAAGGTAATATGCCCAATTAGGTCTTTCCCACCCTTTTTCATCAAGGCCAGTGTAAGACTCAAGTTACTAGATAGCTCAATAAGACCTTTCCTTTTTTCAAAAGAAACTCGGTTGTCACTAACCTCGGTCACTTCTATATCTCTAATCTGGAGGGACTTAAATTTTCAGAGCTCAGGATAATGCAAAACTGGGTGTAATTGACACAAAAATTCAAGAATGACATATTTTAAAGCTATGCGTCGCAATGACCCAGATTTGTTAACATTTGGCAAATTAACACCAGAAGCTGCTTGGCTTGCCCCTTGTATTTTACAAAATACCCTTGGATTTCAGCTTGATGGTCATTTTGACCCTTGAAGCACTCAATTTTTGTTGGCAGTATTATTTTTTAAAATCCATATTCTTATTTGAAAGACTATGGACAATATGGATATTTTACCAAATCATAAACTAAGGCTTCATCTTGGGTAGCATGTAACTGGGGCAGATCCAACGTAGTTTGGTATGGGGTAGGGGAGGACTTGGTTATTGAATGTAACTGGTCCGTGTTATAGCAAGTATCCGTCATTGAACATCATAAAAGATCAAGTTGGTATTCTTTTGCATGCGCTGTCATGAGGAATTGTTGACCTGAACATCTTCCAGTTTCAGTACTGGATCTCTAGTTTTGAAGTAACCATTAAACAACTAACAATGCCACAAAAAAAAAAGACTGATAAAGGGTGAGGAAGAGCTTTATAGGTGAGTGATCTCCCCCCTTTCCCTGTATCCTCCCAATCTACCACTGCTCTGTAAAGGTACCATAAAAGGGATATTCAGCTTAGGAAGTTTGATGTTTATGCCAATTCTGCAATGAGGGGTATGTTGTGGAAAGGGCTGACCTTGTAAAAAGTGTCAGAAAAGATTTGTGTGCCTTATGATTTGAACCCACAGCCCACATTTCTCAGTCTTGGTAAAAGACGTAACATTTTTCAACATGAGAGTAGCCTTGTCAGAAGGCTAGTGAAGTAAGACAAAAGTTGGAAGACATTTGCTGCTAGAGTTTGCCAGTATCCCACTTTTTTGCAAGGTGATCTTTGAACTAATATAAGGAGGAGCACCAAAGAAAGTAATGTAAATAGTGACAGGTGTTCATACTGTCTGAACCAATTAAGTGTTGCAGATATGGATGAATTATATTGGAGTTTCTGCACTAAAGGGAGCAACAGTGCAATCACTATTTTAGAAACATTGATTTTTCTCTTGGTTGTGAAGTTACAGAGCACAAGTGGAAGCACATTCCTGTGGCGAGAACCTAGAGTTTGAAAAAAATGGAGAAGAATAATGTATTTGTCCAAGATCTTGTTAACTTTCAGCTGGGTTTGGCCTTAGTTGAATCTGTTTTAAAGATAGATAAACCAATTACAACTTTTGATGTTTTAACCATTGGTGTTTTTCTCTGTGTTTGTGTTCCACAGGACACAACTGAAATGAACTGCCTTAGCTTGTTCCTAGGCTATCACGGCCTGCCCTTGTTATGGAGCTGGATGATGGACATTGGATCAGGGGACTCTGATGAAGAAAAGCTTCTCAAAAAACAGGTAGAGCTAAATACAAGGAAGTCAGTTGTCATGAATAGGCTGAAAATTTGTACAAGATAGGTGGGTGTGTGTGTTGCTTAATGTCCTGCTGCAAACTTGGTGCATATCAGGACAGTTTGTACAAATTGGACATATTTTACCTGCAGTATGATGGTGCACACATAAGCAGTCACTGTGTTGCTGACGATGATTTCCAGAAAACTTGATTGCTACATGTACGTTTTGGAGATGAGTGGAAGATGACGTGCTCATTCCTCGTGTTTGCATTTGTGCACATTTTCTCTAAAGGTCTTTCTCGACTGGAGTGCCTTAACACACACACACTCTCTCTCTTTTCAAGATATAAAAAGTGGCACTTGTCAGCCTTATTATTCAATGAAATTTTACTGGACACATTTCATATGGCATATTGTGTCCTAGGTCCTGCAAGTGTTGAGCATGCTGCCCATCAACAATAAGACTATACTGAAAGAGAGCAAGATCATGCCCATTGTGGAGAAGTGGGCCAGCCTTCTTCCTCCCCCACTACCCCCAGAGCAAGAGGCAGATTCTGTATGTGAGCCCCTCCCACTACCAGTTCCTCCCAGCAAGCCTGTGATCTCCATCCTTGCCTGCAGTAAAGACTATAAAGAGCCTAAGGCAAGTAAGAAGCGAGTGACATTTGCTGATGAAACCACAAGTTCAGATAGCGACCTTTCAGACACTCTTAGGATATCATCAACCTCCTCCACGAATGGAGATCAGTCTGGAGAAAGTGCTGTTTCTACCTCCAACTTGTCATCTACAATGACCCCCAGTGTTAATGAGGAGGATGGTAAAAATATCCAGAAAGAGATTGTGAGTTCTCTTGAGGGAGATAGTTTAACCAGCTCAATTGCATCCCTAGAACCAGATGGCACCAAGCAACAAGAGGTGGAGAATGCTGAAAGTGCAATAGCTGCAGAAGAAGACGATAAAGTGGAGGCTCCTGTTACCAGGCGGCGATCAGGTAGGCGGTCACAGACACCTCAGTGTGAAGATACAGAGAGCAAAGGCAGAGTGTTGCGCAGTAGCAGAAGAAAGCGCTTTAGTTCTGAAGAGACCAGCCAGGTAGTAGATTCCACAAGCCAGAGGCAGGAGGACGTGGGCAAAACTGAAGTAAAGAATGATTCAGACGGAACACTTGAGGGTCTGGGAACATCTGCTGAAGCAGATACAAGCAGCACTAACAAGGACAGCCTGGGAAAGTCTGACAAGGAGCAGTCTGGCATGCCTGCTTGTGCCACTTCACTGTCTTCCCAAGAGAAAGATGATGGTGGCATCGGCTGGGACAGCACAGCCAGCCTCGATTGTGTGGGTGTTTTGACTGAGAGTCAGACAACAGGTGGGGACAGCAGTGGTGCAAACCAAGCTGAAGCACAGAGCAGCCAGACTGCAGAGATTGAAAGTGTGGTCAGTGGTACAGTGATAAGTAGCATGCACGGCATGGATGATGGTACTGAGAAGTGCAGCAGGCTTGCTGATTGTTGTGAGGACCCTGAAAGCAGCCAGGAAACACAGAGTAGTGAGAAAGGCAGTGAGCTTGGTGAGACGGCAGATGATGGAGGCAAGCCAGCTTCAGATGTGCTCCCAGTGGAGTTTGAGTCAGCAGATGAGATCACATTGTTGGCTGTGAACCTTCTTCAGGGCTGGAGTGAACTGAAGGTATGTGCCCTGAGCTGGAGTGCAGGAGGGTTTAGTATCTGCCCTTATGCGTCGTAAAACCAGCTGTCAGGCCTATTCACCTTGGGGGATTTACGTGCACAGCTGTTTGTAGAAAGATTTCTTGTGCAACCCAGCCATTGGCTGGAATCTATCTCGGCCAGTTATAGGCTGGTAAATTTTACTCAGATGATTCATATGATTCATATGATTACTGCCTCTGATAATTTTCCTGGAATTAGTTTTTGCATATTTCAATTGGGTAATGGGTTTGAACTTTCTATAGTTTCCTAAATCAATTGACGATGTGTCGAAGCATGGGTGCCAAACTTTGCTTAGATTTGTTATAACCTGTTCAAACCACGAACTCTACAGCTCACTGTCTGCATGGTTCATGAAAGTCACCTTTCTCTTTGGTGTGTCCCCTACCATAGTGTTAATGTGTGATTGCCACTGATGAAGATGGTTGTTGGTTTGGAGCCTGTGTCTAGTACAAATACTTCCTCTGTATCTGTCACCCACTCCACATCCAAGCATGCAGAGGAATGCTTAAGAAATAGAAAATACACCAGAAGCAGGCATTAACATTGATGCCCCGTACCCATGCACAGACTCACAGATGCCTCCCTGGACTCTACACCCACCACAGATTGACACAGACCTTACAGTTTTCAACAAGGAAACCCATCTCATCAAAATACTAAATTCAGGCAAACAACACTACCTACAAGGACCACTCCCAAATATATGCAGATGGGTTACATGAACCAACATTCCACTTAACAGGAATAGGAGTCTATGCACCAAAAATCACCAATATTGCAGATAAGCTACCAAACCACACAGCAATATTTACAGCAGAGATCATAGCAATGCGCACTGCCCTAAGCTTGATAGCAATACAAACTAGTAAAGCTACAGCAGAAAAATCCTTCCTAGTTGTTTCTGACTCCGTCAGCACTTCAGGCTCTTCAAAGCCAGTCTTCTCAAAGAATGGATATAATGTATGAAATTCTAACCTTTTTTAATTAGACTCCATTACAAAAGAATCCAAATAAACTTTTTCTGGGTTCCATCATATGTAGGAATAAAAGGAAACAAGGAAGCAGATCGGCTAGCTAAAATGGCAGTAAAAGACAACCCCACCACCAACATCCAAATAAACGTACCCGTTTCAGCAGAGGAGAGAAAAATAGCCCTCAAACCAGCAACTAAAATACAGTGGGAAGAAAAGTATGAAAAGGAAGCCAAAGGCACCAGGAGAGAATTAGAACTACCAGGTAACGAACTAGTATTGTTTCATTCCAACAGATCCAACCAAAATAGAATAGCCAGAATGAGACTAAATGGAGAATACAGTCGAATCCGGTTAATGGGACCACCGGATAATCGGACCAGCTGCTTATTCTGACCGAATCTTAAAGAACCGAAACAAATCCTATGTACATAAGCCTAATATTATTTGCTTATTTGGACCAAAATTCCGCTTAAACGGATCAAAGAACGTGACAGCGAATAAGAAAAAGAAGACGCAAGTCGCCTGCGTACAGCGGATGTAAAGCGTACATCACGTGCCGTCTTAATTGTAGCATAGGGCATGTTCGTGTAATCAGACCAGCCGGTTATTAGGACCACTCCCGATGTGGTCCGATTAACCGGATTCGACTGTACTACCATATCTGTAAAACCCAGTAAACTTTAGTTACAGAGACAGACTTAGTACACCACATGTTCTGCTAGAATGTACCCTAAACAGTCAGGAAAGAGATGAACTAAAAAATGCTATGCAAAATCTTAATCTAGAAGTAAACCTAAAATCTTCTCTTAGCTCTCTAAAAAAGATAAGACAACACAGAATGGAACAGACAATGCAGGCAGTTAATGCCCACCCAGATGTTAGATATATCTAAGCAATATAAAATTAAAAGGGGAATTAACCAGCTAAAAACAGCAAATATGCAAATAACCTAGGACAGAGGTTACTGGTAAAACACTACAATTAAAAATAGACTATATCAAAGTAAACTGATATAGCACATAGCACCTTAGCGGTAGAGATAAAAAGAATGTAGGAATGCAGCGGCGGTAGGTCTGACCAGCGAAAACTCCACCACTCCAGCTACTCAAGCCATCATCAGTGCGCCAGGAGAAAGGCCAGCCAACAGGACCACACATAGCCACCACCAGTCCAGGACACCAAACCGCAGACCTCTTCCACCCTTCTCTTCCCCTTTCCCCACACCTATCTCCCCTCCCCTTCAGCATGAAATCACCATGAGGTGGAAGCACTTCCCCAAAAAACAACCACAGCAGCAACAACAACAACAACAACAACCATTTACTGGGTTGGTCATTGGGGGTTTTCTCCAGGTGCTATGGTTTGCTCCCCTTCTTCATGATTGCTTCCACTGCTGACTTGATGTTAAACAGTTCAACCAAGCAACCAATCACCTTTCCTTTTGTAATATAAATAAGGGATATTTTAAATAGAAAGTCTTGTTAATAGGGAGTCTTACTACAGGTCCATCTAAATTCCTCAAGAATCAACAGGCATACTGCTGTTATTGTTTGTGATAAAATATAAAAGTGCTGCTTGTGTAGTTTTGCAAACTTTCTTTTCTAAACAGGAACTATATAAAATCCCAAAGAAACAACGTGTAGAAGAAAGAAAGAGAACAGAGAGAGAACTTGGTGAGTAACTAGCAGTAAAAGTTATCTGTAGTAAACTTCATCTGCTATTTAAGTAAACCTGGCTGTGGTAGTCATCCAGCTTTGTACTGAATAGAAATGACAAGTAGTTTTGATTACGAAGAACTTGGTCAGCGCTAAAGGTTATAAACATGGCACTGACTTAGTCATTTCAGCATTACAGTATTGGATTTGTGTCGGAGCCAGTAAGAAGTATTTGATGTCCATTGCTGAAAGCTCAAGCAGGATTCTGTTGGCTTTTTATGTGCATTGCTTTTTGTTGCTGTTGCTGAAGAGACGCTTTATTTTCCTGTTGGTGTTTGAATTTGGCAAGATTTGGTTAGATTCTTGGTAATGTTTTAACTAAGCTCTGTATCTTCAGCCCCTGCCTGGACTCAAAAAAAAAAGATTTTTCTGCACTTACCTTCTACCACTAGTATTTTAAGGAGGTTTTTTTGTTGGGGAAGGAGATGATGGCTGAGTGGTTAGCACACAGGCCGTCAAACTAGAAGGTGCTGGTTCGATACCTCGGCTTCACTTCCCCTAGTTCACCCAGTCGGCAGTGGGTACCTGCCTCATGGGTCAGGGAGGGTAAGGCAGCAAGGGAGAGGATCAAGATGGGCACCCCCCTCATGATGTTGGCCCACAGAAAAGTGGGGTCTCATACACCACTACTCCTCTATGACATAAAAACAGGTCACTGGATAACCGTTACCTTTGACTTTAAAAAAAACCCCACTGTACATAACTCTTTTGGTGTGTTGGATTTGCCTGTGGTTCTTCTATTTGATCCTGTTGGTGGAATTTTCCTTTTTGATGAATTCTGGCCTATGCTGTCAGCTAGTTTGTTGGTACCATTTCAAGATGTTCAGAGAATGCTTTATATGTCAAACCTAAGAATCAAAGAAGATACATTCTGTTAAATGGGAAATTGGTGGTTGTGGGTGCTACCAGTATGCGTGTACAAGTGTCAGTACTGTTAATGTTGGACACTTGTCAGAAGCTTGGAACATGGCAGACTATAGATATCAGATAAGTAAAAAAGACCTTGCACAATAACTGCTGCTTTTAGTGAAGTGATTTTATTTACTCTTACAAGTCAGGATTTCAGTAGACTTGCCTGTGCAATAAGAACGAGGATGTTAAGTTAAACATGGATTGCTTGTTGCCTTATTTCACCAGTGCCCAAGAAAAATGTCAAACCTGACATACATGTCTATGGCTCTTTCTGGGCTGTATCTTGTAGGAGAAGCAGAGTAGCTGCTTTGTCTGGCGCCAGCAGAACTTTAAAAAAAAATTAGTTTAATTCCTATAACATTTTTGCAACATTTTTATTATGTTTACATTTCTACTTTAATAGCATTTTCTTGGCAAGGACAACTGATTTAACATGAGTGTGCATTATTTCTTGCATGCAAGGCTCAGGTATTTTTTCTGTATGCAACATGGGTATGTTGTGCCTCATGTCTCATTAGTTATCAAAATTACATGAAATCTGTGGCAAAGTATATACCCTGACAAAGCAGATTATTTGGCAGATAGGAGAAGCATAGTGTTTCCCTTCAATTTTCTGTTGTTTTAAGTTTGTTTCTGTTGTCATTTTGATATGTTGTGTATGCTTGTCATTTGTTTTTAGTCTTTCAGATTGGTTAAGTTTAGTCTGGAAAATCTAGGTAATGTTAGTGCTGAACATTTGGTCTTCATCTTGTTTGCAGAGTCCGTTGTTTTCAAAGAACCAGAAAAACGAGGTGTGTTGCATGCTGTGTGTCTTTACTTTCCACACATGATTTCAATAAGTTTAAAGTGTCAGTTTATGAGATTTAGAGTGCTGCATATTAATTTTGAGTTTTGTTTTAAAAAAATGCACATCAGGCCAGCTTTACCTCCCACTTCCCCACCCCAAGCGCTTCGCTGCTTGCAGTACAGCCAGTAGCATCAAGTCCAGTCTGTGTTCCATTATGATTATTTGACAACTGTACACATGAATGTTAAGACATGATACATGAAGAAGTCTTTATGAAATGTCTGGCTTGAATTTTTTACATTTAAAAACTGGAAAGAGTATTACCTTTTATTTCTTATATTTTTATGTTTTATTTTTATTTGTTTATATTTTTCCCCAGAAATGGATCCTTATGCCAAATGGAAAAGAAAAACAGCAGCAAAACCCAGGAAGAAGGATATGGAAGAGGAAGAACTGAAAAAGTATGTGAAGTCACAGATGGTGGATGTTCACTTCCACTTATTTTGAACCTAGTGTTTCTTAGAGACATAGTATTACAGTTTATTTGCTTGCTTATTGTACTACGAAGACACTTTAATTTTGTTATGCTTTGTTATGCTTGTTTTTTGTGAAACTTGAAATGGTATATACCATTTCCATATTTCTGGGACCGCCTCAGTGGTCTAGTGGTTAAGGCATCCGTTTCCAAGGTGGGAGGTCAGTGGTTCGCATCCCTGCCAAATCATACCTAAGTCTTAAAAACTGGTAATCTAGTAGCTGCTCTGCCAGACACAGGACACTAGAGGGAACAGTACTATGTCAGAATAATGTGACTGGGTGGGACTGAAGCCTTTGTTACAACAGTCCCAGTGTGGCAGCACACTAGCTTGTCTCAAGCAACACCATCCGGATGTGCATTTAGTTTTTGATGGGACGTTAAGCAACAAAACCCCCACTGATCCATGCTTCTTGGCCCCAGCTGTAGTGTTGTTGACAAGTGGGCTAGACTTGTATATACGTAAACTGTTTTTATTCCACAGCATGTCATAGCCAGGTGAGCACTATGTGTGATAGTAGATCTGGAGATCTACAGCACTTGGGTGTGGCCATAAACTCGCGCTAAACTGAAATCAAATTAGCTGACAGGGTATAATTTATGTAGACTATGTCTTATAAATGAGCACGCGTGTTATTGTATGAAAGATTTTAAGTTTTTGACTGGTTTGGAATTTCTAGAACTTTTCAAATGATTAGTTTACTTGTTGAATATGTTAATTACTCAGGCGCAATTTGGTGTTGGTGGGACCAAGAATGTCCAAAGAAGAGAGACGACAGCTGTTTGAAGCACAGGTGAAAGCAGAAGATGAGATGGCGGAGATGCAGCGGCAACAGCAGGTTGGCAAGTTTTGTTGTAACCTGTGATCATGCGGCAAGAGTAGTTTCAAATAACCTAATAGGGGCATGTGTGTGCAGATGGTACTATATTTGATTCATCATACCTACCTGCATTTTAGTTGAAAAGACTTAGTCTTTCTCCTTCTTCTCTTCCTTCCTTTAACGCTTTATTTGTTTGGAATTTTCTGTCTGTCATGATTTAATGCCTGCCACCTCCCTCAGGAGGCTATTCAGCAGCAGCAACAGCAGCAGCAACAGCAGCAGCAGCACCAGGAAGCTGCCTTCTTCCTCCAGCAGAATCCGGCCTTTGTCTCCATCTTGCATGGACTGGCTGCTGGTGATCCTAGTGTTGTTGGTGCCCAGGGACAGGGTGGGTGCTTTCACAAGCTTTGTCTAAGATTTTGTAAGAAGATTCAGATTTAATGCATTACATAGGACATGGAACTGACTTTTTATTATGAAAAGATGTGAATGCTATATTGTAATCAGTAATTTTAAGCTGCTGTGAAGCTGTTGAAACTGCTGTCTGTATTACCTTGCATAGGATATAACCTTAGAAGGCCCTGTGTACCTATTGAGAAAGATTTGCATAAGCTACATCCAGTACGTCGCATTTGAGTGGTTCTTAGACCTGAGTATATGTTTGTGGGTATCACTGCTACTTGCAGTGCGCTTAAGACACACAGGCATGCACAGATTCTTTCCCATGTAAATCTGAATATTTCTTTGATTAATGGGCTTCAGTAGCATCACAGATGACAGCTTCTCAAAACAAATGTTGATACAAATATCACTGTTCTTTATGTTACAGTGCTTGATCCAAGTCTGCTGTATGGAGCAGGTGTGCTGACACCGGAACAGCAGCAGGCAGCTGCAGCCTTTGCTGGACTGCTGAATGCCCCAGGAATGAGTGGTGATGCAGCCACAGCTGCACAACAGCTTCTGGCACACCATAGCCCTTTTCCTCTGGACCAGTACCAGGTGAGACTGGATGTACCAGAAGCAGGTTCAGGAAAAAAAATGAAGGAAAAAAGCATGTTTATTTAGACAACTTCTTCTGCTGTGTTTTTTTTTTAAAAGAAAGATCTTGATGCTTTCAAGATTCTAAAGGCTTTATTTGAATGATTTGTTTGCAACAGTGAACTGTCTGATGGGTGAGTTAGTCTGGATGTGCTTTAGCACAATAATGCATGATGAAAAGGAAAATTTAAAATTTTCACCATGGAGAAGGGAGCTAAGTTTCAAAAGGACAACAAAGCTGGATTGCATGAGCATTTGTATTTGCCCTTCTTGTCATATGAGTGGTCATAAAGCATTTTACAGACGCCTCTACACACGATGTTGAAATACAAACATCCGTGCAATGAGGGCCTGGTTTAAAAACAACTGCAGCAAGCATATGCATTTGTAGAAAGATGTGTCAAGTGTCCATAAAAGTGTTCAAGATCATGATCATTTCCTTATGTTGCCACATTATGAGTGTGCTGTGTGGGTAGGATTAGTTCCGAGATCTGGGCTTGGACCTTCTGTGAACCGTTTATTGTTTGTCAAGTTTTAAAACTGAGTAGAAGGCCAGCATGTGACATATTGAGCATTTTTTAACTGTACATGTTGTCTGGGTTGTTGGTGCATGTTTTGATATTTGTCTCAGGTTTCTGGAGTATACCAGCAGCCCTCAGCAACAGCAGTGTTTCCAGATGCAGCTGTGACGCAGCAGTTGGCACTGCAACATTTGGTAGGTCTTTTTTCACTAGAGATGACTTGGTGTTTAAATTTGTTCCTCATCCACAAGGCCTGGACCATCAGGTCCTTGATGTTTGGTGTTCAGCCAGTTCTTTTTCTTTGGATGATAGTGAGTTGGGGGTTGGTTGGATGACAGAAGCTGCAGCATTTAGCTGTATGGCAACTAATGTGTGTTAATTGTTTGTAAGCATCAGCACTGGTTAGGTAACAGCAGCCTCTACACTAGCTGCACGATGGCCAGGGTGGAAAGTCAGTTAGTGGGTCCATAATAGCACATTTTCGCACATTTACTCGTGTTTGACGACCTTTTGCAAAGAAGAAAGTGTACAATAAAGATCTGTGTTTCATCTTCTTCATGATTTTGTTATAATTTACTGAAATATCTTTGAACGAGCATGATGGTAAAAAATTTAAGACTTTTCATCATGCACGCTAACTGCTGCCCGTGGCCATGTTTGATGCTTCTCATGATATTAGCTCACAAAAATACTTCACCATGTGTACTGTAATTGACTGACAACAATACAAAATAGGTCCAAAGAAAGACCGAAGATTATACTTTTGATTAGTATAATTATTGAAGTTTTCTTTTTATTAAAAGAAAACTCAGCTGTTGTTTTGCATGTGATTTTTGCAAAGGTTCTATTCAAGTTACACTACCAACTACAGTATGTGCAGCAATCTTCATTTTTCACTGAATAAAATGACATAACACATCCCCATACTGAGCATGCCTGGGATCTGCGAGCCTATCAAAGCAGAGCACCCTTGCTCACAACATGCAGGCCTTCCTAACGGCATTTTGAATCAGCCATGGCTGCGTTTGGTTCACAGCAAAAGACAGCAAAGCGTTTTTCAAGAAATATGAAAGCTTGTTGTTATTTTGAAGATAAACCATTTACAAGTGTGTTAATAAAGTTGTACTATAAATGTCGCTGAAACGTAAACAAATGGGTTTGTGTGGGGTAAGACATACAGCTTCATTGTCAGCTCTGAACATGTATATGTTTAACATAATTTGAAGCACTAGTTAATTTTTCTGTTTATTGTGAAAAATTTGAGCATTTCTATAAAAAAAATGCAATACCTTATGAAAACATTTAATGTAAGATTTTGTTAGATTATTGGATTATTGCTGTGCAATTTAAAATATTTGAACAGTATCAAACTGGAAGTGAATGTCGGAAGCGAAACTAGCATAGAACCAATAAACAATCAGCGTTTACACAGATGTAGTCTTGATTATAGCTGATGACTTTTGCCCTGCTGAACACCTAGGATGGGTGTATAGTCGTTCTAATTTGTTCGTAGTGGATGAAGATTGGAAGCAACTATAAAAGTTCCTATTAAAGGAAGGAAAAGCGTGGCATGTGAAGTTAAAGTCTTTGCCCACTACTGCAAAGCTTCTGCTCGAGTTAGGGTTGCTGCATCAGATGTAAGAACTAAGAAGTGTAGTTAATTCTGTTTAATTTTTGTAAGAATAAATATTCATTGTTGAGTGACTAGTCCTTTACTTTAATAAAGCAAATTTGGGACAGACTGCAGTATCTGCTATCATAGATATGGTGTGCATTTATTACACGTGTAAAACTAAAAGCACCTCCTCAAATAACTGGAGCTAGTCTTATTTTACAGTACCAAAAATGTTGCATTTTTGTGTAGTAATCATTTTCACTTTCATTTCATGCAGTTTGAAGTGTCAATGGGAAGATGTAGACAAACTGTGAAAGTGACATCTACAGATGCTGGTGACCCTTTGTAAGACTTGTCTTTCAAGAACAAGACTCAGCAAGTTATCGGACAAGGAATAAAGACTGCAAATGATAGTTTTCATAATTTTTCTTGCAGTCAGAATTGCAGACGCTGTTTCAGAAAGAAACATTGGCTTCACTTGAAACAATGGAAACTTTTGAGACAACATATTCTTGACCCGAAACTTCTTTGCAGCTTAGACCTTCCTACACAGATCATTGATCTCATGAGATTTTCAAAACAAGAAGTTCACATTGATAAAAGGCAGATCCTTCAAACTCTTGATGCTGATGTAGCAGAGCTAAGATCACATCTTTTAAACAGGAAAATAAAAACAATTACTGACCGATATAACAGTCTGCAAAAGTGCAAAGAGAGAGAGTGGAGAAAAAAGATTGAAAGAATTTGTTGCTGTGCCAGCAGACTTGGGAAGTTGCACAAGAGCAGAGCAAACAACTACAGAAACAAAGCAAAAGATGGCAGCATGTGCACCCACCAAGCCATGGCTTCAGCTCAAAAGAGCACATCATACTTGCAAACAAATTGAGAAGTTCTTGAAAAAACAACTGAGGAAGAAAAGCAGAAACTGCTCACGAAAACAGAAGAGCAAACTAGGAAAATTTAAGCTCTGGAAAAAAATCTGGCAGACAATGAAGTAACATGAAAGAGAGAACAGATCAAGCAGCAAGAAGCACAATATAAACTGCGATTCTCAGGAAAAACAAGAAAAAGCATTCAATTATTATAAAAGGCAGAAAAGACTTGAGAGAAACCTACAACTAAAAGAAGCAGTCACCAAAAATCGCGAGTCAGGAAGTTGTGATAGGGTGATTTTTCGCAAACAGGTCAAGTCGCTACAGTCAGTGCTTTCCAATCAGAAAGGACATTTGAGAAAGCACCATGCTTCATCGCCTTTAAAGATTGCTCGACTTGCGCAGGCTGATCAGGAGCTAGTTCAGAAGCCACTTACACAGCATGAGAACCTTGTCAACCCAACCAACCCATATGTTGATACTGACGCACCAATAGTTCTGCATCTTGAAGATGACTGGGTGCTTCATCAAAAATGCAAGAGTTTGCAATCAAGTTCGCCACTGTAGGACAGTTGGTTGCTGGTTTTTTTTTTTTTGGGGGGGGGGGGGGTTATCGGTGAAATTGTAAACAGTGAAGATGAAGCAGAAGTAAATTTCCAGGAGCGAGCGAAAGGAAGCGGTCAGCATAGGATATTTT
Organism: Lanistes nyassanus; assembly: GCA_004794575.1. NCBI lineage: Eukaryota > Metazoa > Mollusca > Gastropoda > Architaenioglossa > Ampullariidae > Lanistes > Lanistes nyassanus. The sequence goes on along the minus strand of SMGT01001908.1, from coordinate 106,176 downwards.
GCTGGCCTGTCCATGATGACAGGTGCATGATTGTGATGCTGTATTTGCATCTGACATTACTTTGGTGCCTTCTTGTGGCAGGGCTTTTATTGTTACCAGTCCCAACTGGTTTGAAACCGAATGAATCATTGAATCATGTGATGACGTTTGTTATTAATAAATGTTACATGCTTCTGTGAAATTATACACTGTTATTTATGGACTATGTGTTTGCTATGGAATGAAGTTCAGTGTAGTATGTGCTTTACCTGTCCTTCAAATTTGAAGAGTCTAGCTTCAGTAGGATATGCATTATCCACATTTAAGCAGTATACCCATTGATGCCATTTCAACTCTTTTTCCATCATGCAAATCGAGGAATTCACCAGTTTTGGAAGGAAATAACAGATGCAATATTAATGTTTTGAGGCTAAGAAAAATTAGGCATAATTTATATTTTATGTAGAACTGGTATGCAGAGTTTTATTTGCCTGCTTCAAATAAGACAGTTTTTGTGTGGTTGTGAATATGACGTTTTACACGATTTTCAACTACAAAAGCGAGATTTGCCATTTTTAAAGCTTTGGTAAATCCTTTTGTGCAGGAGGAGCATGGTTTTTATGTTATGTTTTAACTGCCACCAACCCATAAACATAAAATAAATCAGTTCTTACAAGCATTATGTGCAGAGTACGTAATCCCTGAAAATGCGTTCTTCTTCATGCAAGGACATACTGACAGTATATGTAAAGTTCAGATGGGCGTATCTTTGGAACTAATCAAGCTAGACACTTTTGTTGTTATTCTTGTAATTTTTTTGTGTGTAGATTATGAGAAAATATAACTTAATGCTTTAAAAGGAAAAACAAATGTTGCTGTTGGTTCCTACACTAATGTGCCGAAGTAAGATCAAGTTGTCCCTCAAAAAAATAAATTGACAGGTGAATTTAGTATATTTGGTGGAAAAGTTAACAAATGATCAGTATTTCATGCAAACTGAAATTCTGTCCCTTTAAAACATTTCAAAAGATATGATCGACACATATCCATATAGGGAATTACAAATCCTGATTATGTAAATTTCAAAGGCACTGCAGCAAATGGCACAGCGACAGCAGCCCTTTCAGGCAGCTGCTGAGCCGCCAAGAAGTGAGGAGGAAGATGTGCCACCTCCTCCATCACCCCCAAAAAGCAAAGAGCCTGTTCTCCCGCCAAACTGGAAGACTGCTCGGGATGGAGAGGGGCGTTTGTACTACTATCACACTGTTACCAGGTAACGAAGTCCTAGAAAGATATGCTGTACAAACAGACCTGCATATGTTGTGTCACCAGTCTCCAGGAAGTAATGTCAAATATCTTGGTTCCTCTAGGTTAGACTGTACCTTAAACTACATCTGTTATTAACAGTTGTTGTTAATATATAGTTTAAAAAAAGGCAGAATATTTTTCAACAAGAGATTTAATTAGTTCTTCCTTATTGAAAATATAAACCTTTGGAGGTGAAGAGGAGTTATAAAACCTTTCTTTTTTTAAAATTTAAGAGATGACAATAGCTGTTCGAGACAATCACTTGTGTTCTACAGGCAGACCCAGTGGGATCCGCCATCATGGGAAAGCAACTCCCCTGAGGACATGGACTTTGATCTCCCTGACCAAGAGTTGGAGCCAGATGAAAAGGTGAGTTGCGACTTTCGTGGAGCAAATGGGGGGATCTTTGCAGCTATTTTATGGTATGTGGTTTCTTGTGAGCATGCTTGAATTATAAGTTGGTTGAAGGACAGATATGGTCTTAAGTAGCTATAAGAAATCTTTGGGATTATTTGGTTGAACAAAGTTTGAACTGAAAACATTGTTTCAGACAAAAATGCAGACTTTCATTTTGTGTTCATTGCTTGATATTATGTCCATTTCAGTCCAAGAAGAAGACTACTACTGCAGCGGCAGACACATCGAGCGAAGTTGCTAAGAAAATCAAAGACCAGTTCCGAAGACAGGTGAAAGTCTTTTTCTTAGCACGTATAACCGAAGTGGCAGCGTGGTGTCAAAGTATCTGCAGAGGGGGGAAAAGGATCGGCTACTCTTTTAGGAGAATACAAGTGAAAATAATCTCTGATAGATAATAACAGTTTCTTGTCACAATACTGTACCATGACCCAGAGTGCTAAATCTCGATTTAGCAATCCCTAACTGCACCTTACAAACAAAATCTTTGTAAAAATAACCCTGGTAAGGACTCCCACATGCCTGCGCACTCACCGTGTGTTCTCCCATGTGCACTTGCAACGCGTCACCCCATGCACACAGCTCAGTGGCAACTTGAGCTGACTTTCTCAGCAACTTGAGTTGACTGAGGTCGGACCCATGAATGTCTGCCCCCACAGCATTGTCTTTGACAGTCTTCCCAACTGCTGAAAGTATCCTTACTGCTTTTTCAGCTGACAACATTAGCTTTTCTCCTTTCTTTGGTCATTTGCCTGTTTGCTTGTTATTTTTAAGCTAAACGGTGTTGTGCAGTGAGTTGCGTTGTCCTTTCTCGCCTGTCGCCTTCATGCATGACAACAGTATTTACGTGTGTATGTGCTTAGTAAGCTACATGCATGACAACAGTAGTTACGTGTGTATGTGCTTAGTAAGCTGCCTGCATGTTCTCACACTTTATTTATGCTTTGCTTGAGTGCTTATTCACTTTAGCTTTTGAATTATTGCCAGGTTTAGGTATTTTTGTTGCAGTTTTACAATGTTTACCACTGCTTTTGCCTATTGAGGGTATGTGTGTTGTGTGTGAACAGGTGGGATCACAGGCGCACGCGCAGCCTTACCAGGGTTATGTTTACAAAGCTTTTGTTTGTAAGGTGTGGTTAGGAATAGCTAAATTGAGATTTAGCACTCTAGGTCATGGTAAATATTGCTAAAGAAACAAATTTAGAGCAAGAAATTTGGTTACTACCAATTTATATGTGTATGTAGCATTTTAGTGTCCTATGTGTTCTAATTCGTCATTTCATTCTTTTTTTTTCTAATGACAGATGTCACAGTTTGTTGTTGTATATCTAAATCCATATCGAAAACCTGACTGCAAAGTGGGTAGAATAACGTCCACAGAAGAGTTCAAGCACCTTGCAAGAAAGGTAAGTGTTTTGTTTGCTAAAACAAATGTTTGGCATCTAGAGCAGGTGTACAGATTCCTTCTCCCCCATCCCCCTGTGTCTTTTTGTTTTCAGTGCATGCTGGTTGTTTTAGCAAAAGTTAGCAAAAACAGATTGCTCTGAAAAATGGTCATCTTTATCATGTGATATAAGCATTTTCTGCCTTTGTGCAGCTCACACATCATGTAATGGCCAAAGAACTTAAGCACTGTCGCCATGTTGAAGATCTTGAGGTCAATGAAAATGTCAAGGCAAAGGCCAAGGACTACGTTCGCAAGTACATGTCTCGTTTTGGTGCCCTGTACAAGAAGACAATGTCTCCTCAGCCAGAAGACTTATAACCTGTGCTGGCTGGGGGTGAGAGGATGGAAGTGGCAGTGATGGGGGAACTGTCTTTATGCGCTGAATGGACAGACTGACATTTGCAACTAGCTGTGTTTTCCCCTGTGGATGGAATCGTATTGCCATACTTCTCAATGTGATGTGTTTTCCCTCTGTGGACAGACTTGTGCTGGCATGCTTCGTGACTGTACGTCCCCGTGCCCCCCTCCCCCTCTTCAACAGACTCTGGCTGGCATTCATCTTGATTGAAATGTGTTCTTGCCCCAGGGGCCAGACTTATATAGGTGTACTAAACCTCTTTTTCTTCTCGGTGAATAGACTTTTATCATGTAGCCTTGACTAAATGTGTTTAGACTGTCAGTGTGAAGGGATGAAAATTATTGTGCTCCTCAAGGGAATGTATTTCCGTTTTTTTCTTTCTCATAGTTTCCCATTCTGTCACTTCAGTGCCACATTAACTGCCCATCAATTCTCTGTGTTTCCAGCAGTCCAAAGTGTCAGACCTGTGAAAAATACAGTTGTAAGTTCATTCCAGTCTGAGAAAGATTACCACACTTAGGCTCCAGGAAGGGTCACTGCCCAATTTTTTTTTCTGAACAGTGAACTGAGACTGACAAGCTAACCTGCTGTCTTCAGTAATTTTGTGATCTCTTTCGGTAGGGGAGTTCTGTAGATGAATATTGTTTACTCACTTTTTCTTAAAGTCTTTGGTTTTGTTGTTCACAGCAAGAAACATGAGTGACTGGATGAACTTTGCTATGTTGAAGTGGTGAAAACTTTGGGCCAGATGAATCTTTGGACTGTGAGAACAAGAGATTTCACTGAAGTCTTGTGGGGTTCTTACCTCTGTTAACTGCGTGTGACATGCTGACATAAGACACATTACCTAAGTCCTTTTGAAGTAGATCCCACCTGACAGAAGAAAAAAAAAATACAAAAAATAAAGATAGAAAGATTTGCTTGATAATGCTGTTCTTTACTTCCAGATTTCTCATCATGGCAATGTAAATCCAGAGCACTGTAACATATTACATGTGGTTCCTTGCACTGTAATCATGCTTTGAGAGTACCTTTGCTATGTTTATTAACTTTTGTTTTCTTCCTTCCTTTTCTATGAGATAAAAGTGTTTGCCAAGGGTTTGGGAGATGTAATGATGGTATTATATTTTTTGTGACACTTGTTTGATGCACTTGGCTAAATTGAGGCTTGGCAGATGAGGCTGGATGCCCTATTCAGTCTATTTTAAATGTGCACTTGCCAGATCGCTGTTAATTTAAATCGAGAGTGACTTAGCTGCCTTAGTGTAATCATTTCTGTCATAATCACTTCAGCTGCACTCCATGCCCTAGAGTAAGCTGCCGACAGCAATTCCTTGAAAGTTGAGGTAGTACAAGGGATGTCTTCAGAAATAAAATTTTAACTGTTAGTGTTTGCTGCCGCACACTCTCCTTTGCAGTGCCTTTAAGGTGCTTAACCATGATGTCAGTTTTTAGAGATCGTTTTTCCTCCCCAATTACTGCAGTGTAAGACATCATATAACTGATGCTGCTAGTTAACAAAATTTTAGTTTTGAAAATTCCTACAGTGCCATTAACATTGTGGCATGGTCTGCTCATAGAGTTTCTGGAAGAGATTGTCTGCCCCTTGCAGGCGACAATGGGTTAAATTGCTTATCTATCAATATGAATCTTACTGTGATGTGTGTATACCTGTCAGAGAAATATTACATCCCCAGCACCTGTAGAAAGGAATCTGCTTTAGTGAAGCATCTGTTGAGTCTGAGATGACATTCTGTAGGCAGATGTATTGTCACAGAAGTTACACCACAGTAGTGACGATCTACAGAGGTACCATACTTGTTTTAATTTTGAGTATGTGCATTCAGTTATATCGCCAAAGTTTGACCATGACATTTATCTGATCTCGTTGCCCATAGGTCAGCTAGTTAAAACTATATCTGGAAAGTCTAGTCTGTTATATAGTTTGGTCAAGATTGCAAGGAATGACAATTTCTGCATGTTCTTGGTGAGGATGGATTTTTTAAAAGAAAGCAACTTTTGTGTTTTGTGCTTACCGGCCACAATTTTCTTTGGTCGCTGCATAAATTGCTTCAGGAAACCCAGTCAACATTTTAAAATTGTTAATGAGTGTGTGCTGACTGATCAGGTACTGTCAAAAGTAGGATGGGATTCTGCTGGTACCTTCTCTAGCAAAACAAGACATCGATGCAATTAATTTTAAAGATCCTTTTAGTATTTATTTTCCTATAATATTTAACTCCATTTGGCTGTTATTGAGCATGTCTTTTTAAATACTGTAACGTTGATGTAGATGCATGATAGATTTTAAACAGAAATAGTAAACTTTTCGAAGTACTTTGATGTTTCTGGAGTAACTCCTCTAAATTAGGTAAAGAATTTTTTGTTTTAGATGGTCACTGTTAGTGCAAAGTACATCATGTACAGACTGTGACAGAATGATCTTTGCTAAACAATATTGAATAAATCCTGACATTTAATCAGAGTTAAACAGATTTACCATTACGGTAACTCACACTTGTCACCAGTACTGGTCATGAATTCGGATCCTGTGTTTGGTGCATATTCTTTCTTTGCATATGGCATCTATTTACAGAGCTGGTCCTCAATGGTTCCCTCCTGTTTTTCTCCCCCCAGTCTTTCACCACACTCTCAGCTCCTTCCCCTGTTATGATGTAGCCTTCATTGCTGATTTGGTAGTAATAAACACAGTCAAAATCTTTCAAGACAGTTACCTATTGTTTTTGTTAAAATTTGTATGTAACATGGATCTTAAAAAGGATACTTGATATTCTTGCAGACTCCTCTAAGCTTCTTTCCTGCCAGGGCTTTAGAATTTAGTCCACACTTTTGCATCACTCTTAGTCTTGTTTGCGCCCTCTTACCTGCCCACGTTGGATGTCCGATCTAGGAGTGGGTACTCTGCTGAGATAGTAAATAGGATTGTCAAGACACATCAAGGTGGTTGTCCAGTCAGAGAAATCTTGCTAGTGAATATTTAGTAGTTAGTACAAATCGCTCTTGTTCTAATATTTTGGATAGTGCATAAGACCCTTGGTTTAAGGATTCTTTTTACAGGAATGTATTTTTAACAAAGATCATGTATGGTTGATCATAGGAGTGAATGGACTGGAACTTGATCTTGCTGCAAAGAAGGCATAAGATGTTCTACAGTAAATCCACTCTGGCTTTGTTTTGCCTGTTGTTTTTATTTGAAATGTACAGTCATGTTTAATATGAAATTATTTTATTTTAAGAGATCAATTCATGTGGTATAACATAACCTTTATTTATGTAGTAATTAAATAAAATGTGGCAATTTCAAAACATGATGGCAGATGCTGTTTTCCCATTTTAAAAAAATCCCTAAGAACCGAGATATTACAATTTTCTAAAATTGAAAAGTGAAAAGTGCAAAAAAGATATAACTTGAGAATGCTAATTTCTGAACAGCCATTCAAACTTTATATAAATAAGCTTGAGTCAAAACTCAGACTCTGAGTTCCAGCTTTATGTTCTTGCTTTTCTTGCAAATCTGAGCGGCTGAAGAGACTGATTGTCTAACAACGCTGAATTGCTCAAAGTGCTATGCCATTGATATTTGCTCTTTGATATTTGCTCTCCTGTCCATCCCCAGACAAAACTCCTGGACTGTCATCATTTAGCCATTTTTGTTGATGGCTTTTCAAGCAGTTTGTGCAAATGGCATGACTACATCTACATCATTCTTTCTCTACCCGATCCCATTAAAGTCTCTCCATAACTTCTCTTATGGTGCTTTAATTTTGCAATTTCTTGCCTTTTTTCAGCAATTTCCTTCACTATATTACCTCACTGTCTGACATGTGGGACACTCACCACCATCAAACCATAATATAGATGATAGAGAATTTGGAGCTGCAAATGAACATGAAAGAAAGACATTAGGCTTCTCTATTCTGGTTGGCTTATTGGCTGTTTAGTGTATTTTGCTGTTGATTGTTGTGTAACATTATCAACCAACCCCCTCGTCCCGTTTAATGTAGTACATTTAATAGGTACTAGGTTTTAGCTCTCCTGCCAGCATGGTCATTTGCAAATGGCCTCTCATTTTAACTCAGATTTTGTTGTTCTGTCATTCATGGTGACCTAACATTACAGCTGTCTTGGCTTTGAGTCTGTTGAAGGACTCCTGCTAAACCCAGTGTCTTTTCTAGAGCTGTGGCCTGGAAGTGCCGTTGTTTCCAAATGTAATGAATCCTTATACAGAAGTTATGGATCAGCATTTTTATCTTTGTTTGCCAGTGCTATGCAAGTCAAGGGATGCTGATCAAAACTCCTTTATTTGCTGGATACAATTTTCCTTCATTTTGTTATCTACTCTTGCTCAGGTGAATGTTCCAAGTTATGTAAAGTAACCTTCATTGTTAGTGCATGGTTTTCCACTGGATTTCTCAGAATAGTTCTTCTTGACACCACTTTTCCTGCAGATTTGCTGGTTGTTGTGTGGCAGACATTTCATACGCAAAGAGTGGCAAGTTAGGCCATTGCGTAAAGTGCAGTCAAAATGTTAGCAATAAAAGAAAATGTCATCTTGATGTTTACTATTACCCCACTCAGGAATGTTGTGTGCGTTCTCTCTCATTTGTTCCACTGCCACCTGGATGTGTTTTGGCACTAAACAAATCTTTCAGATGTGGCACATGGCACAAACTGACTTGCAGGATGACATTGAAGACCCTTCTTAGAGTAAAGCTCTCAGAGATGACTGGTTTTTTTTTTTTGGTCTGCTTTTCCCCATGAAAAGAATGATCTGCTTCTGCTGTTGACTAAGATTTTTTTTTTATTTGCGGGGGAATGCTGCTACCAACTGAGTAACTAAACCTTACAGGATGTTGAACTGCCTGTAAAAGGAATATTTTATATTTGTAGCCAGCAAAATTGTGTATATTGCTCCAAAAATGACCCGAGATTTGTTACCACAGCTTTTATTTAGTGGCAGAGTGATTTGTAGAAAGAGGTAAGTACACTTTAAAAAATTATCAGCCTTTACCAATTTTAATTGACACTAGCAACCAGGCTTCAGTTGAAAATGGCAGATTTAATTGATTTCACACTGGTTATTTTATTGAAGCTTGCTGGTGAAATTGTCTTAGCTTAGTCCAGTTTGTGTTTCATCTTATGCTGAATATGGCCGTTCACACTGAAATGTAAGTACGAGAATTTAGGAGTCACGTCAAAATATATGGATTTTTTTTAACAGACGTTGCTGAGTGTTGTTACTGTTGTAAATTTGAATGGAATACTTGCGTGATTCAATTTAATGATTGTATTATAGTGTCATTCTTTGTGTTGAGAGTGGAATGATTGCAGTCTGGATGGCCATATGGTCATGTGCATCAGAGCTGTCAGTTGTCTGGCAGAGTTTTTACTGACGTGTTTATAATTACTGTTATAGAGTTTACACAAGGAAAACTGTTAAAGAGTGGATGGTTAAGCAACATGCAATTATCAAATAAATGGTTGGAAATGTGCAATGTGTTTCATTGAGTACAGTGCTGAGTTTGATCTTGTGAGTGCTGATCACTGAAGTCATTTCTAGCATCTGTGCTAGCTCATCAGACTGACACAAAATAGTCCTTAGTTTTTTTTTATAGTATAAACCTGATATTAGAAACAGGTAGGCTAGCAGTACAGTAGTGTAGTAGTCCACACTGTAAATGTAAAAACAACAAAAAAAGAAAAAACCCATAGACAACATAATGAAAACGTCAGCTGTGTTCAGTCAGCAATAATGATAAAATTAATATGCCATCTGAGATCAGCTTGTGTGGTTTTTGCACGCAAAGAAAAAGTCAGAAATGTGTGGGATTGGTGCCTCTTACCTAACTGAAATGTGCACATCTTCGAAGACAGTTTTTGCGGACATGCTGCCGAGAGAAACTCCGAGAAGCTGCTAGACCAATCGGGGAATCAGCCGGTCCCAAGGCTTCCTTTATTGATATGACACGGGTGGCACTGATATGTTTATAATTACTGTAGTGGAGTTTACACAGGGAAAACTGTGAAAGAGTGGATGGTTAATAAGCAACATGCAATTATCAAATATCTGCAATGCGTTTTGTTGAGTACAATGCTGATCCGTGGGATTTAGTGAGTGCTGATCGCTCAAATCATTGCTAGTAACCGTGCTAGCACGTCGGACTGACAGTAGTCTTTAGATTTTTTTAAAAAATATACAGATATAAACCTAATATCATTAGAAACAGGTTAGGCTTGCATCTGCAGTGAATGGAGAGACAAGCTGTTGGTTTCCATATGGGAAGTGGCTATTTATTTGCACGGTCCCGTGCAAATAGAATCCCAGGCTATTTGCATGGGCTGATGTCGCTGTATCCAGATCACTTATAATTACTGAGAAGACGTGAAGAGGTATTGACCTGTAAAGAACAAATGAGGACCGAGCGCTTAAATTATCGAAAGATAACTCCAACAAAGGTACTGGCAGCGCTCAAACATAGCCGTATGCAGACGTGGGTCCCCAAGGGAGCTTACCGTACCCAAACACGTAGCAAAGAGAGGGCCGAAAGAAAGGAACTTTCTTTATAACGGCGCTATTCTTCACACAGCTAACCCTCGGTGCACAACGTGTGCATACAGAGAATCCATGTTAACGAAGTCAGCCCGCTCACTAAGCGTGTGTTGACAACTAGGATTCAACGACGAACACAACATAGGACAAATACAAGGGATGGCAGATTTTTTTGAGGATCTGCCAAGTTCCTTTTTTTCGCCCCTCTCTTTGCTACGTGTTTGGGTACGGTAAGCTCCCTTGGGCACCCACGTCTGTATACGGCTATATCTAGGATGATATAGCTATATGTTTGAGCGCTGCCAGTACCTTTGTTGGAGTTATCTGTTGACCTGTAGCTAAGTGGTGGCGAAGTGGGTTTTATGGTTAGGACAAAGTTCGAAACCCGTATTCGCTCACATTACTTTTTTGGGGGGTGGGTGGTGGGAAGTGGGTGTTAGTGTTGTTGCAGGTCGAAAATCCATATTAGCTCAGGATTTTTTTTTGGGGGGGTGGGGGTGGGGGTAGGGTTAGGTGCTAGGGTTTAGGGGTAGGGTAGGGCTTTTTTATGTATAAATTCAATCCTGTCTTTTTGCTAAGCGGTAGGGAAAATATGCCGTCAGCCCGTGCAAATAGCCTCGGATTCTATATGCACGGCTTTCGATATATTATCACTTCAATTTTAAATTGCAGAATTACAACTTGAGTGCTATACAGACAGTCCATAACGGCCATTTTAAAAATTATATTGCACAGTTACATTATGAACAAAAACAGCAACAACAACAAAAAAAACCCATATAACAACCAGACCAAAAACAAAACGAAAACGGCCGTTTTGAATTTTCATTTTGTTCACGAGTTAGTCCAGCCAAAGTACATGTGTACTGTAACATCTTTGGTCCAGCTTTGAACGATTCTTTGTTGCCATGGGAGTGGTGTCCATAACTTGATTTAAGGATGACTCGGCCCATTGCCATTGTCAAACCAAGAGGCTACCGTAAATTTAATAGTTTGAGTTCTGAGGTTTTAAACGGAGTTGAATATTAAATATACTCAGATAAAAGATATGAATAACAGACAATGAAGTTTTTGCACGCGATGAAGGTACATGTATTTGTAACATCAACGAAATTATTCCCTCAGGCTGATGTTCGAGTCTAATCGGCGTAGGGATCTAAACTTTATACTACTGTCGAACTTTTAACCGCCAAAAAGGGCATCCGACTGCTGTGATGCAGTCGTTTCTGCTTATAGAAAAGGAAATGTTTCGAAAGTTACTTGTCTGCATGTTTTCTTTATTAAATTCTACCAGCACATAGCTCTATTTTGACTCGCGGAGCAATCTACTAGCTGTAGGAGTATAGCTTTCCATAGGCTATAGCCTATATAGGCGCTTAGGGCGGGTTATTTGACGCTGTGTCCTCGTGCATAAGCTTTACTTTAGTGACGACATAAGACATTATCCTATTAATTTACAATGACACTTTATATTCAACCCCCGCGTGGTTTTATATCATGGAAAAAACTAGAAACATTTGCTATGACGAGATTAAAGTTTTTGTTGGAAGTATCCTCTAGAAACGGGGACACATGTCGTTTGCAAGAATTATTTTGTGACAACTCAGTCGTTATGGGTAGTGAATGCCTTATTCCGGGTTCAGTAAACGATGCAGTATCTCACTTCATTTTAAGGTGACTTTTCACCTGTGTATTTCCCATGTTGTTTTCGTGAAAGTGGTTGAGTTTGCTTGTTCATTAACGGAACTGTTATATAACATAGCCTCCCTTTTTTTCTAGGCTGCTTATTGGGGGAGATCCAGAAACATCCTCATTCTTTTGCAAAGCTGAGGCGACACTCTTTGATTACTGGTTTTCCAGTATGAATGAGGAAGAATTAAACAAGTTCCTAAACGAAGCATGCAGGATCACGCGAAGAAACTGCAAAAAACCACTTACACATCCATCAGATTTTCAGGAAGGAGAAAGCAGAAGCATACTTCGTGTATTCAACAGCATTAGAAACTCAGCTGGCAGCCTGGAAGATGTGGTAAAATCTTATCTGATTCAGTCTACAGCAACGTCTGTCCTACTGCCCTTCCAGTCCGTTAAAGGCTTACTGAAGAAGAGGCTGGTGGTGGTAGAGAAAGGCATGACCAAAGTTCCAGTGTGCAGGCTGCAGGATGTCATTGTGGAACAATTCTTTTCTCTCATGAAGATCTCTGCGAAGCAAGCAAGGCAGGCGCACACCACTGCTGTTGATGATGGCAGAATGAGACTTTTGTGGCTCAAGCTGAAGGTATGCATTTGAAATGTACTGACACTGTACATTCTTCGCTTTGGGTGACTTGGACTGTTGGAGTTTAGAGAGGAGGTGAGGTTAGGCTAGTGGTACTTTTAAAGGTTATTTAGTATGATAACACGTGGAAGAATAATTGTCTTGCAGGCTGCAAGTCCTACACATTTTTTGGCAATACACGAATGCCAGAAATCTTCATTTGTAGCTTAAGAGAAGACCTCACGTAAATGAACTGTTAAAAAAAAAAGTAATAAGCCAGCGTGGACCATAGGCTTCTTTACAAGCATAACATGAATATGTACATAAATCTTGGCAGGTCTGCACTAGTGTTATGGGAGCTGAGCATTTAATAGCAACTTACACTACAAATAACAATGACATGAAATAATCATTTTATTAAAACATGCAATTTTTATAATTCTTTATTAGTTGGTGCACATTTTCATCTTTGTTGGTGGTCAAGGGCTGGTTTTCCTCTTTCCTTCTTGTATTATTATTATCTTTTTTTTGCATAATGCTTAGACTAGTCTTAAACTTAAAAAAGATTACATATTGATTGAGGTGGTTGAAATTCTTGTCGTGAAGATGGAGATTGGGATGGGGTTGTCATGGGCTCCAATGTCGTCTTCAAAACATTCGTTGTCATGCAGTTTCATTGACTGTGTCACCTATGCACAGTGCTGCACATCTCACTGAGATATACCTTAGCTGGTGACTTGCTTTAGAGATGCGCAGGGAAAAGGAAACTACATTTGATTTGCCTTTATCTTACCAATAGAAAACAAATGCTAGCCATCAGATGTGATTTTAATGAGGTGTTTCATCTGCACCCAGTGCTTCTACAGGAACAAGCACCCATCAGGTGGTGGACACAGCTGTACACAGCACCTGTCACTATCAGATGTTGATGCGCTGTCCACTAGCTATCCATTGTGCATGAGCACACTTGTGACTTCACTGAGGACAAAACACCGTCTTAAACACAATGCACGTGTAAGTATTTTTAACCACATTTTATAATATTGTAGTTTACTTAGTTTTTTTTAAAGACAAGGGATTGTAAAGAAAAAGAAAACCAAAAGGTTCTTTTTTCTTAAGTCACAATAAAGGTCACACTCTTTTGTTTACCCTGGTGTCACAAAAAGAGATGCCCCCCATCCTTCCCCAAACCCTACCCTCAGTTGGCAAGACAATGGATCAGGAAGGGTTGCGCATGTCAAAGGTCAGGGGTCTTGCTAGAGTGTTCACTGTTGTGTATGTCCTTCATGAATGGCTACAAATCCTGATATAAAAAAATTGGCAGTTTTCTTTAAAAATGTGGCCTTCATGGCTTTCATATTTTTAATTCTTTGTAGATATGTGTTCAAAGTATATGTTATGTATATAGTGTTTTGTATTAGAATAGATTGCTACATCTGCCAAAAGATATTCAGGAAGATAATTTATGTTGAAAAGTTTGGCAAGACAGTGAAACTCATTCCCCTTGCACTTTGCAGATTCAGCTGACATTGTTCCTGAAGGACATAGGTCTTCCAGTGCATCATGCCATAGCCATGTGGCAACAGGAATACAGCCAGCAGCCAGGTGTGGGCAGCAGAGGTGGCCATGCATGGCAGACAGACAGCAGACGCTATATCTACAACATCCGACACCTATATGGCCTAGAAGGCGGTAGACGGAACTATCAGGCTCACTGCTGCACTGCCTTACAGGTTGGTGGATGTACAAAGAGAGATTTTGTTTTGGTTTTGAAGATGAAGGAATCTCATGTTACAGGGCCAAAGATATTAGGCTGGTAGGTCATAGGATTTTTTTTTTTAGCCTCATGGATAGCCTGTAATATTATGTCCTTTGTGGGCTTTTATATTTTTTTGAACAGGTGGCAAAAAAAAAAGGGTCAGCAAGAAAAATAGGGTTGGTCAGACAAATGTGACCACATTTTTTTCAGGCCTTCTAAAATTTGCCATTTTTTCCTTGCTATGACAATTGAAATGCATGCAGTGCTCTAGTTTCATACTTTATGAAAGCTTGTACTGGAGAGAGATGGTAAATGTCTATGCTAAAAAACTGGCATTTTGCCTTGTGATCTGCAGCAAAGATTGCTTGGGAGCAATGATGAAGGCGGCTGTCCATTTGCTCATTGGGATGACTACCATCTCTCTGCAGAACTGGAAGATCTGGGTATGCAGGATGCTGATATCACAAAAGTGTTAGGCCTGCGAAAAGCTCAAAATTTCTCAGCTGCTTGTCTTTCCTCCCTGAAATTTACTATTGCAAAGAAAGGGGGACAGTTACTGTTTAACGGTTTATATGATAACTTTGAGCTCAAAGGCAGGAGAGAAACCTGGAACGGTGTAGCTGAAGAGACAATGTTGGAGGCAGACAATGGACTGTCTAAGCGGACACCGACAGTGTCTGGTCTAAGCACCAATCGCGAGGCAGGCGAACATGCTCTTTCTGCAGTCCCCCTGAACAAAGACGATTCTTCTGATGATGCCGAGAGTGAATTAAATATCTTGTCTTCAAAGCCATCTAAAAGAAGACGGAGCGGGAGTCTCGGATGTGTGTCTGTCTGTGCGAAGAGGACTGCACAGTCAGTTCACAGCAGCTTGTCATCTGTTGATAACATGACATGCAGTACATTCTTGAGGGACACTTTGCTGGTAAAGAATAGCCAAGTACATCAGAAGAGATTTCTTGATGTTTGTCAGCCTTCCAGGGATATTACTGCTGGCTGTCTGCATGAACCTCAGAAGAGTCAACATTTTCATGATGGTTTCTGTGAAGCACATCAGAATTTTTTTTCAGAAGGCTATTTAGGTAGTCATGAAAATACTGAACCTGCATGTATCTCTCCACAAGTCGGGAATGGAAAAGCCTGTATGGATTGTATTTCGTCCAGTGATAATCCTTCAAGTTCTGACAGCACCTGCTTGGAGCACCAAAGCACATGTTCAGAAACCAGTTTGCCACACAGAGCCTATCTTTCCAGACATTCAGCCCTGATGCCAAGTATTAGAAAACCAGCTGACTATTTCCATGCCTGCTACAGCAGACTGGTGCGTGGAATGAAATCTTGATGCTTACTGTTATAGTGTGATCATGCTCAACAGTGGTGAGTGCAGTCACATGTAGTGTGGGTGTGAACAGTGCTTTTGCCCATGTCATTGATGGACTTCTGCCTCACTTTTAATAGCATTTGTTGTGTTCTATTCCTCTAAATAAATGCAGTTATTAAGCCATACATTTATTTTAAAGGAAATTAGTTTTAGATATGCATGCATACACAAGGACATAAAGTCCTTCAGATATATCATGAAATTTTTTTCCAAATGGATTTCAGAATAGATTATCCTTAAAACATTCCCCAGACCCACCATGTTAAACTCAGGAAAATTTACCCCAAACTGTGAACAAAATATTGCATTCCATTTGCAAGATAAAAGTGTTCAAAAAGGGACATTAGCATGTGGACTTTCAAGAGTGAAAATGTAATTTTGCATATCAGAGTTCCTTGATGTGGCGTCAACAATGAAGATAATCATGAAGATAGCCCAGTGAAGCTCTTATTCCAGCAGTAAACTGGTCTTTCAATTATGTTTCAAAACAATGACAGTTTTCTCAACTTCTTTTCTGCTTAGCTGTCTTTGAAAACTTAATCAGTTGACGGCAACTTGCCAACTTCTTCTCTGTACACCTATCTTGGAAATCAAAACATTGCATATGAATGGCTGCAATTTTAAATGTCTTTTTGTTTGACATAGAGAGAAGTAGCACATCTGAAACCTTTTTGTATTCCTTGCACCACGCTCAGCATCTTTGATCTGCGATCATTTTTCCATCTTCAGTCCAGTGACATGGAACAGTCTGTCTCTCTCCATCTGCCAGCTATCTACCCTCTATTCTTTTAAGCTTTCTTTGAAAACTAATCTTTTCTAACACATTTTCTCCTGTCCTGTCTGCATCGTTGGGTAACCTGTAGGTACCAGTCTGTGAGTCTGTATGCATTTGTGCTTGTAGCATTGTGTGCCTGTGTGTGAGTGAATGCACCTTATCAAGAGCTGATACCTTATAAATGCTCTTATCATCATCATTTGTTTAAAAATTCAAGATGAAATTTAAGAGGACTCTTTGTAACAATGCAGATGTGTTTTGTGATGCTTCATAAGTGGATTTTAGTGATTTTCACCTTAGGCTCAGAATGTTTTATTCTATGCTGTAGCTTAAGACAGGTTTCTACCTATAAAAGAATTTTGAATTTTATCATAATTTGTATGTTCATAAATTTTGAAACAATATTTCAACCTGCTGTGTGCCAATTTATGTACATAATTAGAGGGAATTGTATAGTGTATATTTAAAACATTGTCAAGTGAATTCATGATAATTCAGTGCAAACGTGTGGAGGAAATTATGGAGTGATTTTACGGGGCTTTATGAGCTCATGTTTGTGTGCATGTGCATGTTTGTAATTGCATATAGTTTAAGTAACCACTATAGAGATGTATATTGTGGGCAATGTTAGTGGTGCTGGATGTTAAATAAAGAGGATGCTAAAAGTGAAAAGCTTGCTGGTGATGTACATTGTGCATCAATGTCTCCAGCATTCTGAAAAACAAGAATTAGCATAGTACTCTAATGTACGTACAATTCCTGTCTGTACCTATATACACATGTACTTTGAGTGTGTATTTCCATTCTGTAGCTGTACATAGCTGTACAATTCATCCTGTAGCTTCATCACAAATTTTACACCTAACTGGCATGTCATTTCTAAAGTAAGTTTATTTTATCTATATTGTGATTAATACTTGCAACAGATAATAGAATGAAGTTTATGGATTCAATGCATGAATTGTTTATCTGGTGTACAGCAGAATTTTACAGTGAGTGGAGTCCTCTCTTGGTGGCCCACATCTACCGGCACCCACCACTTGCACTGCACATTTCTAACACTAGTTACTCATGGGGACAAATATGTTTGCCATTTAACAAACATATTTACAAGAATAAAAGGGAACAAGTTACTGCCGCTTGAAACCCAAGTTAACAAAAATGGAACTGAACCAAGCTAAATTAAACGATAGACGACACAACTGACAGTTTTGGGGCATTAAAAGGTGAAAGTAGGTTGTTAAGGGAGAGAAATCCAAGCATGGGTGTGTGGAGGGGGGGGGGTGTTGGCATTTTTAGTTCAGTCCTGTAGTAATATAACTCCCTCTATAATTAACCTCCACCAACCCCATCCCTCCTCCTCCACTACCTCCCATGCGATTAGCCATGACCGCAGAGCCTGATCATGATCTGATTGGCTGCATGCATGACTGCCCTTGCTAGCCACCCTTTAATGCGAGTCTACCCTGTCCAAGCACTTTTACCCCACACCAGACTGTCCACTTTTCTCCACGTCACCCAGCTAAGTGCTTGTTTTTTGTCTTTGGTTTCATCTGTTTTTGCCTTTATCTGTCTTTTGTGTTTGTGTTGTCCTGATGCAGAGGCAAAGCCTGAAACTGTTGGTATTCTATGTTGTCTATCGTTTAACTTAGCTTGGCTCGGGTCCATTTTTGTTAACTGAAACATTTTTACGATAGCTAAGCATTCATTCACATTATGAAATCACAAACAAAACTACCCCAGAGGCAATCAGTGTTGCTGTATGAGACAAAACAGGACTGAAATGCATTTCTAGCAACAAGCTAATTCTACGAAGCTGGTAGCAAGCTGAACAAGTCAGCTTATAAAATCAGCAATGGCATATTCAGAGCTGGCACTATTTAATCGAAATGGACGGATTTATCTCTAAAAATAATTATTATAGCACAACAAATGTGATAGAACTTTATCAGTTGTACATAAAACCCAACTGCTACTCATGTTACTCTGTAAGTCATATCTGCAAATTTCGAACTCCTTACAGAAAATAAAGAACCATTCCTGCTGATTCACCAAGGCAGTATGCTTTTATGACACAGAACAGTTTACAAGTAAAGTTCAATTATCAGATGAAAGCAACACTTGTTACTCAACCCATCCACACCATCCACCATCACCACATTGATAGCTGGCTGAAAATTTTAGAGCATGAGCAGACATATTCTCTCATGCTGAAATCCATCCATGTTTATTGCTAAGTCAAAACTTAAGTGCTGATGTCAGTGTAACAAATGAAAATGGAACACCAGTGGAAAGTATTCTGGATATGGGGCATGGGAAAGTATTCTGGATGTGCGACATGTGAAAGTATTTTGGATGTGCGACATGGGAAAGTATTCTGGATGTAGGGCATGGGAAAGTATTCTGGATGTGGGGCATGGGAAAGTATTCTGGATGTGGGGCATGGGAAGGTATTCTGGATGTGCGACATGTGAAAGTATTCTGGATGTGCGACATGGGAAAGTATTCTGGAGGTGCGACATGTGAAAGTATTCTGGAGGTGCGACATGTGAAAGTATTCTGGATGTGGGGCGTGGGAAGGTATTCTGGATGTGGGGCGTGGGAAGGTATTCTGGATGTGCGACATGTGAAAGTATTCTGGATGTGCGACATGGGAAAGTATTCTGGATGTGCGACATGTGAAAGTATTCTGGATGTGCGACATGGGAAAGTATTCTGGAGGTGCGACATGTGAAAGTATTCTGGATGTGCGACATGTGAAAGTAT
>SMGT01001908.1:76183-87141 GCA_004794575.1 Lanistes nyassanus | reverse complement strand
TTCTGGATGTGGGGCATGGGAAAGTATTCTGGATGTGGGGCATGGGAAAGTATTCTGGATGTGGGGCATGGGAAGGTATTCTGGATGTGGGGCATGGGAAAATGTTTAATTTGTAAGGTGCTGTAAGGTTTAATGGGCTGCTATTCTCAGCTTTTACTGTACCACTAACATATATATGACATCTTCATAAACACGTTTCCAATACATTTTCACAAAGTAAATAAAAAGTTTTTAACATTCTGCTTGTGTTCAAGATAATCAACAGTGGGGTTTTCTTTGCATGTACACAAACCGTTTAATGTGAAGTTCTGGCCAGAGGTGTCCTCAATTATAAGACACTGACTTATCACAGACAGCTTGGGCATATGAACAGTCAGACATCAGAGGAATACTTGGATATGTCACACTATGTGAACATCACCTCAAAACAAAACAGAAATGGAGTGTCATGTACCCAGTTTTACACTGCACAGTGAATTCATATTTATATGAGCAGCCACCTCTTTCTTGTCCACACATAAACCTGCTGGTAGGACCCAATCACCCTGTGAAATTTTACATGTAGTTTTATGTACAGGAAAGAGATCAGATGTAAATTTTCATGCAAGCCCACCCAGTCTTTGGAGGTGCACAGTGCATACTTCTTAAAACAGGAATGTGCAAAGAATTCACAATAGCTCACATATATCGGTTCTATTTTGCTAATTTTTGCTTGTCACATTTATTTAGAGTCATAACAAGTTTTCAAGAAGATAATCAGCAACCTAAAAGTTTAATAGGATAACAGTACAAAACTGAGTGCCCTTAGAGCCTTTCTTAAACACACGAATGTGTATTCTACTTTGCCAACCTGGTCATCCCCATACATGACCAGGCTGCACAACTGTCCAGTTTAAAAAGTCTGGTCTTGGTGGGTTCAACATGTTCTCCTACACCGTACAAGCGTGGATTCTCCCTCTCCTTTAAGGAAAGCATGCCGGCACCATGGTCTATATTTTCTGAGCTGAAACCACTTCACACTGTATTCATGCCGCAATACATGAACCACTGTGCAGTCCAGCACTAAAGTCAACTATTTAGAATATCTAACAGCAGTTCCATCTCCATTCAGAGGCTGTCATGTGGCGTGTACTGATGCTGTGGTTGGCAAGTTACCATAAGCACTGCTACAAGGCAAACATAGGGTCCAGGTCATCTAACTGATTGTCACTGCCATTGACAGTCTGATGACTGCCACTGCTGTTCACGCTGCCTACAGTGAAATTTTCCAAGTCAGGCACCAGCGCCTCAATCTTCTTTTTCTTCTTCTGCTCTTTGACCTCTGCCATGCCTGTAAAGACAGCAACAGACATTTGTTCAATCCTGTAACAATGTCTCAAACTTCTGCAACTTTTTCTGCTGTGATCAGCGGTGAAAGTCTAACAGATGTATTAGAATTTTTTTTATGTGTTCACTTTCCTGGTGAATATGAAAGTTGAGAAAAGTCACATTATAGCACTTTGATGCTAAGTGATCTGATTTTAGCATCCCAATAAACAACCAAATACTGTGGCAAGAAACTCAATGCAAAAACAACACTGCTGCCAAGAAAGTAGATTTATCGCTCACAAAAATCATAATGCACTCGGTACAAATTAGAATTTTTCAAGCAATGTCTTCATATGACACCCAGAACACACATATATGATGGCCAGGTTGAGAAGTTGTAGCCTTTCATAATGTGAACGAATTTCCACTCTACATTACGCTCTAGTCTTCAGATGAATCATGTCTAAATATGATAAAATGTGCAGGAAGAGATTGTTTTAATTTTTATTTGTTAATCTCTACAATACATCAAACAGTACTGCCATGGGGAAAATGCATTCTTTAAATGGTGCATCAAGCATGCAGTGCTGTGTGAAAATATGCTAAAGTTACACAGATACTTGAACTGTACAGATGGGGTCATGCATCTTAAGTGAACACAAATTTTCTACACAGGAAAGATGTGAACAACACAGAATGGTTGACATTAGCCTAAGAAGCAGATTTCTGCACAATTATACACTTTCTCACTCCCCATCCCCAACAGTTTTAAAAACAAGCAAAACTGTGAACACCTGTCACACAACAGTCCAAGAATGGGAGATTACCCACATTTAAAAATATTACAGTGCAGTGAGGGAAGGTAAGGTTCACGGGGCTATCAACAGTGCCAACACAATGGAAAGGGTGCAAACAATAAATAGGTCAAACAGGCAAAATTTTTAAGGATGTTAACCTTTTATTCACGTGGCACTCATACTGCAAAAAACAAATCACATTGTTTTTTAAACCAGGTTATAAATATCCATTGAAAACCCAGAACCCCCAGTGAGATACAGGGGACATTTTTAACCTGATCCCAATGTGTAGCATATGGCTACATGAAAACGTGCATTTATATCTAGATCAATGTGGCTTTATCAAAGTTAATGACTTTCCAGAGTTGGAAGTGAACAAACAACAGTGGCCTGACTTTTTTTAAAACCATAAAGTGAAGAGAAACTCCAATATGTTTGCTTCCCTGATGGTCTAGTAACTTTTGAGATCCACTTCCCAACTTCCCAACACGTAGATAGCACCCATCAATCAACCCGAATGCATAGATTTATCAAGTGATCAGTTGGTCACGTAGTTGCAAGCTCAGATCCCTGCCAGATGCAATTCAGAAGCGAGGGGAATAAGACGTGTTACTGTCAGCTCCTATAGGAGTCACCCAGTCCTGTTCATTTGCTGTCTTCAGTGGCCTCTAACAGACAGTGATTTGTTTCACGAAGTTTATTCCCTGGAGGGGAATTGGCTGTGACAGATCTGAGCCTGGCAAGATTTCTCGTGGCTATCCCCACCCCTGCCTTGCTATACCTAAACCCATTTCTGTAGCAAAGACATATGTGGCCTAGTACCGCACAACCACTCGAAAAGATGATAACAGCACAAAATTCTGTTCTGTACTCTGTGACACTTCTTGATACTCTTTCACAGTATACAGTACACTGAACACATCCTACAGAAAGCCAACACAGCGAAGCTAGAAGAATGAGGTTTCTGACCTGCAGTGGGCTGATCGGCCATAGGCAAACCAAGGGAAGAAAAACTGTTAACTGCCGCTCCTCCATCTTTCTTCTTCCTGTGTCCCTTTTCTCCATATCTGGGAGCAACGACAGCGGTTTCATCTTCTCCTTCTCCATCTCTGTCCTCAGTAATAACCTTTGAAACTGGCACTTTGATCATCCTCTCCTTTCTGTCTGTAATCCACAATGTTAGTGCAAATCAAAACTTTAATATACATGTAATGGTGCATATACATGTTTTAGAATTATAAAAGAAAAACAAGTGACTGCCGCTTGGAGGAACTGCAGCTAAGTCTTTTCCTCTTTCTTTTTCGTTTTTTCATCGTTTTGTGTCGTCCTGATGAAGGGGTAGTGCGAAACATGTAGATTGTCTTCGTCTTTGTCCCTTTTTTAGCTTGGTCCAGTTCCCTTGTTTTAAATTTATGTTTTAGAATTGTAAGTGTGTTGGACCATAAAGAGACCATCAGAACTGAATTAAATGGAGATTAGCTGTGGCTACTATTATGAAAACATAGGTGCAGAATTGTATGCTATCAGTGTAACACAACATGTCAGGCTACTGACATACCTTGCATGCCTTCCACAAGACACATGGCATGCCTTACACAAGACAACATACTTGGCATTCCCTCCATAAGACAGCGTGCTTTCCAAAGGATGACACAACTGGCATGCCTTCCACAAGACGACTTACCTGGCATGCCTTCCATGAGGCGAGACCCCTTGCCAAGCCGATCACACAGAAGAGCAATGTGCTTCTTGACTTTGGTTGTGTCTGTGGGCAGGGTCAGTGGGCTAGGGTTTACGGCAGCATCTTTTGCTGACTTGGCCAGCACAGTCCGCAATAGGTGAGTAACAGCTGCATCTGTCATTTCCTGCCAGCCCTGTTGAAATGATGCTGTACGCTTCAAAATATGTCAGAAAAACAGGCCTTCACTCTAATGTGCAGGTATAAATGCAAAACAATACAAAGACCCTGATACCTCTTTACATTTGGTTCGTACACACACCAAAATCTTCTTATGTCTGCCATATTATTTAAGGTTAACTCATTAACATCGAAACAAACTCTCAAATTCGTTTGGAATTTGCTACGGGTGAAATCGAGGTTTTGTTTACTAATTTTTAACAAATTTTTAAACCGAGATTTGTCAGCAAAGGAGGTAAATGACGTTTTCCAATAGTATAATTATTTTTCTATAGTTTCCTTTCTTAGACCACAAAGTAGACCACTTTTTCAAATCTGTGGCTGGAACCATGCTACCTAGTTAGGTAAATGGCCGCCTGCCATGGTCAAACCCAGTGCTTCCCCTCATGGCAAGCAGGTGGTTCCCAGAGTTTACTCAGGATTTTATCTATTTCTGTAAATGGCTTTCATCCTGGATAAACTCCTGGCATCTATGGATAATTTCCACCAGGTGTTATGAATTAGAAGTGCTCCAAATGGCTGTAATAGCCGAGTGTTTGGTGTTACCGGAAGATTTTAAAGATGCTGTTTACATTCAGCTCGTTACGTAAATCCACACAGTTTTCCGCACAAAATCAGCAACCTACGGGTCTCAAGCAGGAAATACTTTTTTTAAAAAAATTTTTCTTTAAAACTGCGTTGGAATTATATTTCTATCACTAATAGTTTTCTTTTTTTTTTTACAATTTTTAAAAAATCATCCTAAATTGTCAAAAACGCTCAGATTCATTCAACCATCATGCACTGTGACTCTAGGATGTGATTGGGTTAACTCATTCGCGACGTGTATGGGAAATAAACGATACAGCACAGGTCACGCTTACTAGCGAATACGGGAAATAAACGATGCAACTTTGAAAATTTATTTACGGGGAATCGCTAATCGTCTAAGGTAAAGAACTCCTAAATTAGAAAGCTGATTCATTTCTTCACGAGTTGCTTCCCTTATACTGTGTTTAAACCGACAATGAGAACGCTTTTCGGTAATAATTCGAAGAGAGTATCCACGTGTGTTCTGTCACTTGAGAAATGCTAGATTTACTCTTCAAATTACATGCTAAAGCGGAAAATGACATTGTTTTGCAAATTTAATGTGATAAATTGGATGAAGACAAGAGTATTTGTGCCTAAAAGACCTAAGAAAATGATTACGAAGAGAAAAACGAGCGAGCAGTATCGTTTCAGTATGTGTATAAGTAATGGCGAGGACTTTTTGATTTCTTCAACTTCAGTTGTGTTTCCATCAAAGGATTTTACCAATTATGGAACAAAGTCCAAGAAACACAGTAAGAAATGAGTTTTCTTTATTTATTGTAGTTTTATATCATGTTTAAATAATTTTTGTATTGTTTTGGGGGATTTTTTAATGAATTTTTGAAAATAGGCTAAAATGCCGCGTCCACGGGGATGCTTGAGGGTAGGATTCTACGTCACGATTGAGTTAATGGAACCATAGCTGGATCGAAATTAGGTGCAGATGTACAGTTACTAGATCATGAAGTGATTGTTTTTTTTAACAAGCAAACATGCATGGCGCCATAACCGAAAAAATGAAAGAGTCACAGGCAGAAGACTGAAACATTAAACTTCCTCCACACAAAGAAGCATCTTCCATCACCACCACAAAGAGGTGCATTTCTTCAGGGTTTTTTTTTAAACTATGGGTACAAACCAACTATGCTGACACAATCTACCTGTTCAGCACTTTCACTAACAACAGGGCTAACGGCCGTCTCCAAGACCAAAAACTCTTCCTCAGACATGTTCATCCAGAGGCGGATCAACAGATTCAACAAGTAGGTAGCGCTGCTCAAGTTGTTAGCAGCCACTGCTTGTGCCATTTTATTCTCTTCTACAGCCTCACCAAGGGCCAGGATCTGTCCCAGGAGACAATAATAGGATGACAGAGATTAAATCAATGTTTGGACTGTCTACAATCTATTACATGGCCTAATGCATTAGCTGATATATAAGACACTGGTAGGTATTTCTGACCAATACAATGATTGGAAAACTTGCCCCATACAGTTTCTCCCTGCTTGACCCCCCACCACCCCCAAAAAAGAAAAGAAACCCAACAAAATTTAAAAAAGGCAAACCTTGTCAAACATCTTTATGGACAAGTTGGTCAAACTTGTGGTCCTTCCTTATTCAAAAGATTAACCTACTGAAAATGTATGACCTTCTGAAAGTTGTTCATATAAAAGAAAAACAAGTGACTGCCGCTTGGAGGAAAATCCAAATTAAATTTAAAACAAGGGAACTGGACCAAGCTAGAACAGGACAAGGACAAAGACAATCTACATTTCGGGTGATGAAGTAGGACTGTTGTCAGCTGTGTGTGGGGGTGTACTGAAATGATGTGCAACTGGCGTGTTTCTGCAGTGTTTAATGTCGGCTAGATGTTCTGTGAAGCGGGTGTTGAGTGTGCGTTCCGTCTCACCGATGTAGAACAGAGTGGGATTGGCTGCCCCTCTTTGACCCCTCTTACTCACTGTCCTTTGGTAATTTTTCTGCTATCCAGCCCACGCGCCACATCTACTGCAGCTAAGTCTTTTTTCTTTTTCGTTTTTTTTCATCGTTTTTGTGTCATCCTGATGAAGGGGTAGTGCCCCGAAACATGTAGATTGTCTTCGTCCTTGTCCTGTTCTAGCTTGGTCCAGTTCCCTTGTTTTAAATTCAAAGTTGTTAATCTTGTTTAATAATGGCAAACTGGCTTGAAAACCGGATGACAAATAAGAAAGCAGTAGATCCATCATGCACAACTCCAGTTAAGGGTCAACAAACCTGTCTGAAGGTACCCTCCAACAAAGTGTCAAGATTCTGCAGGGGCGTGGGGGTTTTGTCTTTGAAGCGAGTCAGCAGCCGTCGTTGGATGACCCTAAACTGCGCAGCTCTTTGGTTTAGCATCTCCATGCACTTGCTGACTCCCATTCGACACTACCAGCCAAACACCAAATTTTTTTCTTCAGATATCTTTACGACATGAAACTAAAGGAAATTCTTCTGTCAACTGTAACAGAGAATACAGTAAGACTTAACATAAATTTCTACATAATAAATTACCATTAAGCTTTTTCCAATTTGATGATTTACACCTCCCTGGTCCATGAACAGAATGGAATTTACAATGAAATTGCAACTTCTCTCGTAAATCGTGCGATTTCCTGCATAACCATGTAAATGAGATAGACTGGCATTGTGATGTGGTTGGGAAGGGGGGTGGTGGGGGAGTGGAGATAGAGACATGAGGAGCGAAAAAAATCCCAGTCTTTATAGTTTTTGCTGCCCTATATGCCAACCAGCATTCAGGGCAGTAGGTAGGTAAGTTTATAGATTTTCAAAACTGATTGCAGTTTGATTAAACATGATCAACCTTCCTTGCCAAGCATCTTTACCTCAAAGTGTGCGTCAATTAATTCAAAGTACTCTTGCATCGGTAAAGATCCATCAAAAGAGACTCTAAAGTCTCCACTTTTGCCACGGTTACAGTGTTGATTTAGACGTTTTATAAGCGCCTGAAGAGGGATCCACATGGCTTCCAGTCTGTCACACTGCAGCCGATATCTCTCTGTCAAAAAAAATCCAATTCTAAACATAAAACTGATAGGTATGAAGTCAGCAACACTCGCACACCGCCACAAAGCTAGGTCAGAATTACAAGAAATATTCTGGTGAGCACACAACAGTTGGGAAATGATTGCCCTTCTAAAGTTATCTTTAATATCTGCACTATATGCAGGTATGCCTGACCAGTATGAGAAAAGAACCATAAAAACAATACAGAATGTGCATTAAGTATGAACAGAAAAATAGCAAGATTTTCCTTGACAATTACAATTACACATCACCACACCATGACAGAGGCCTCTAAGCATTAACTTACGTGAAGTTTTGGATGCCAGTACAGTCACGATGGGTCCACCAAGCATTTGGAAACCAAGGGCTGCTCCCTGCCCCCCTGCATTCTCTCCCAGAAGGTCTGCAGATGATATTTTAGAAGGACGACTTTTGGTTCTTTCTTAAGTTTGAGGATATTTCTTTACTTTTCCTTTTATGTCACTCTTTTGTAAATGTACTCTGCATTTTGCTATGCACTTAAGCAGCAGCTAAACACATTTTTTTTCTTTGAAAAAAAGAGTTCCACTCCATTCCTTTGTAAGAAACAGAATCCAATTTTTCTCAATAACCAGCCATCTTAAAGCAAAACACTTATTTAGAAGATAATCTTAAAGCAAACAATTTAAAGAAGGTCTTGGTTGAAAATTTTGCTGGTTTGTTCGCAGGAATGAAACAATTATGAAAAAAAAGCCCACTCATGTGTGGTCATGTGGGGACAAAAAGGGAGCTCATTAAAACCTGCTCACCTGGAAAGATCTCGTTGAGGTTCACTGGAGGCTTGTTTGTGTCGATGGTAAGTTTGTAGATAGCTGTCTTCATTGGAAGCGCTGGCTTCATGACCAAGCTAGCAGGAAGCACTGCCTTGATGGTGATTACTCTCCGGCTACCTGTTACATCAGAATACTGACCATTTTCTTGAATGCTCCATAGTGAACACTGGTTCAACTTTTGATATCAAATCAGAAGATCTAGAAATATTACTTTTCCACTACAGACAGAGCGATGCCAAATTAAACTTTCCTTTATACCTTCCAAAGAGACTTGTGCATGTAAGCCAAAACAAAACCCAAATCAGACTGATACCTGTTGCATTTTGGAACTGGACGGAAATCTGCACATACAGGTGTGCAACGAGGGAATTGCCACGCTGAAATACAGCCACAAACAGCTCAGCAGGTGACTTTGGCTCTGAGAAATAGGAACACAAACTTCCTTAACACTTAAAAAAAGAGAGGAAAAGAAACATGATTATTATAGGAACAGTGGTACCACTGTTGGTAGCACATACATTGAAACATATAGGTTCTAAGCAAAAATTCTACGAAGATTACACAAGATCTTTGGGGAATCTTCTAAACTTGGAAGCTCACCACACGTGACATCTTTTCAACTGTGAAATCTTGTAAACGAGCAAGCAAAATTATACAAAGATCACATGATCTCAAACGAGCAAAAATGAAACGGCATGTACTACAAGCCATTTCATTTTTGTTCATTTGATATCATGCGATCAATACTGGAGATAATAAACGGAAGAGATTCTGACCAGCAAACACCAACAATCTGGAGTAATTTGAAAAAGATAAACATCCTTTAAAAACTACAAAATATTTCCAAACCTGGAGAAAGAACTAGGATGACTCAAGTAAAAGTTCTCACCAACTGATGCAACACTGAACTTGTCCTGGTTTGTCGCCAGAGGCCAAGGTGCATGAACATCCACTTTCACATTTTCTATCAACAGCCGAGATTTGAGCTGGATCTGGGGAAAACAGAATTCAGACTTCTGAACTGCGGCAACTGACTTTGGCTTAAAGGCTGGGGTCCAGGGGCTGGCTACCACCCAGCAATTAAAGGTAGCATACTGGAGGGGGCACCAGTGAGCCAAAGGACCCCCTGCCGAAAACAAAACCTTTTGTACTTCAAGAGGGATTTTTCGACCCCCCTCAAAGTTAATTTCATCATGAAAACCAAGTAAAACGTGTATTTTGTTCATCACTGGTTTTAAGCATAAAATCAAGTTTCCGACGTAAAAATGGACCCCGGTTAATATTTTTACAATTCGGACCAAGTATATTTTTGTTTTGTTAATTCACATACTTTTTATGAAAAAAAATTGATTTTGGCACACAGTGCCAAAACTTTGGCATACAGAAAGCATCAGTTTGGCATCATTGCACCAAACTGTGTACAGCTCAGGTGTCTGAAAATTGCATACAGCCAGGTTTGGTCACAGGGTTATTATCAGATGAGAACAGCTGAGACACAGATGCCTTCTGTAAACTGTCAGGACAAAAAGAATTTATGACCACGTACTTTCTACAGTACTGGACCAGTGGACTGCTGGAAGGAAAACAAAAGATTGATTCCTGTTTCGACCGAATGAAGCCACATAAACATTCAACTTTCAGGGTTTAGGTTTGATGTAATGCTTAGATAAAGGTATGTGAGGTTGAAATTAAGATTACATATGACCCTGTCAATGAGTGGGGCCATTGGCTACAAAATATGACCACTGTATAGCTAGGGGAATGCAGAAAAAATTTATTTTTGAAGGAGTTCTCAGTATAGCTGTAAGCATAATAAAAGTAGGTTCATGAATAAAAAGAACATTAGTCAGGAAAGCATTGGTCATTGCATGGACAACACTGACAGTAAGCCATGGTCCCTTGAGCTTCAATATACTACCAGAAACTGCTATATTGGATCATCAGAACTTGACTGCATGCAAGTCCATGAAAAACTTGGAACAGGTCTTGGCAAATAGCCATAAATCCATTAGCTCATAGAATCTATGGTATGACCAAGTCATAACTTAAGGGCCTTTCTTAACTGGAAGAATGTACATCCTCATTTGCCAAAACCTGGAATACATGCCCAAGTTGGGTGAATGAAGAAGTCCATTTGCCTGCCTAAGAAAGGCCTTAAAAAGGTAAACCACTCCAGCAGTTTGAAGTCTTTGGTTACAACATAATGCACATCAAGTTGGCTGGTTATGTCTGGCATTAATGCTCAACAGTAACCACTGCTTCCATTTTAAAGACAGCTTTTATCAGGAGTGATGCATTTTTTTGCCTATGGCTAAACAGAATCCTTTGGCCTGTGGATTTAAAAAAAAAAACACCTCCAAATAAAACCTACTTGTACTGTTGCTCAGACAAATCATATGAACATGTCATAAAGCAAAACTTGATAGTTTCACTTGCAAGAACATACCCGCACAGTGATACATCATAAAAGAAAACGTGATGACATCACTACCAAGAACATACCCA
>SMGT01001908.1:37514-75918 GCA_004794575.1 Lanistes nyassanus | reverse complement strand
ACACAGTGATACATCATAAAAGAAAACGTGATGACATCACTACCAAGAACATACCCGCACAGTGACAGATGGAACAGTAGCTGCATCAGGAATCTCAACACCTGCTGCAACCTGAAAAAGTGTTAACAAAAAAAAAAAAAACCAACATAAATAATTGGTAGGAATAGTCAAATGAAAATAAACCCAAGAGCTCTCAGCAAAAGAACACCTCATATCCAAAGACACAAAGTCCATTTTTCGTTGTTGTCAGGACCAATAAAAGATTATTTAATATCAATAATGTTATGGAGATCTTCAGGAACATTACTTACGGAAATGTCATCCAGGCTCGGACTGACATGAGCATTCACCTGGAGATCCTCCTCATTTCTGCGGTTAGGTGTTATTACTAAAAGTAATTAAAAGCACAAATTCTTTGTGAAATAAATGAACACCGTGTCAATTTAAAACAGTACAATCTGTCCATGACTTCCTATTAACTTTTCAGTTCTTTTCTTTAATAACATATTTGGAAAAAGCCACAGGACATATTCCCAAAATAATATTATCTATACATGCACTAAACATCAGCAGGAATGCTTCTGGAAAAAAACACAGGACATATCCCACAAATATTATCTATACATGTACTAAACATCAGCAGGAATGCTTCTGGAATGCTTCTGGAAAAAGCCACAGCATATATCACATAAATCACACACACATTAAACAGCACCATCAGTACTTCTTTATCTCTGCTATAACTGATTCAAATTTGTTCATTAAAATTCACTCTAAGACCTTGAAAGGTAATTAGAGTGATTATTAAGTTCTGACACTGATATTGATGAGTGGATAATGCAGTCCTCACCACCTGTAGTGGTCTGCTAGTGAAGATAGCAAACTATTAAAGCATCACTTAAAGTAGCTGCAGCCTCCCACTTTCTGCCTCATACACCCATGCATGTGTATGCACACGCACATACACACACACACACACGCACATAGGCATACAAAGTGCACCAATGACACATTTTTCCAACATTACAGCAGCTTTGAGTTAAGGAACAGGTTAGCCTTAGAGTTCTGTGATAAAACAACTTTAAAAAAAATCAAAATTGAAAACACATAACCAATGAAATAATAGACAAATTCTGGGGAAAAGACTGGACCGTGCTATGTGATGGCAAATGTGGTTTGTTTGCATTTTGTATGTTAGCTAATTTCCCCAGGAAAGTGCTCACACTGATCAATGTAACTTGCTAGTTTATTTAGAACAGCAAAAAAAAACAAAAAAACTAAATGTCAACAGGATTATTAAAAAAAACAGAATAAGCAGGCTGATATAGTTCATACATATGCACATATGCACATAGCACTAGTCCCAAGCTTCTAAATGTGCTTGAAGAAAATGTGAACTGGCGATTACTTGGATTGTACGGCACCTGCAATGTTTTAGTCATTAAATCTTATTAAAAATGTTATGGTAATACTGTTTTAAGTTACTGGACTGCCAGTGGTAGGGACTTTTTCCTCTTGGGTTCAGTGTGTGGGTGTGGGAGTTAGAAAGCACTATAATGCATAAAATAGCATCTTTGGGGGGTCTAACTCTACAGTAGAAGTTTCTTGTCCCACTTTGGTCTAATGTAAAATGTGGTAGATTGCGATGGACACATAAAAAATGCAACATGTGTAAACATTTTAAACATGCGTAAACTCTCATTATCTGTGCAGTCTTGGGTGCTACACTGCTAAAAAAAACCCATCTTTATGATTAAGACTACCTGAGTGTTAACCTTTAAACGTTTCCCTTCAAATGGGAGCTTTTGAGAAATTGCTCACAAATTTCTGTAAGATTTTAAACTGAAAATGAAACTTAGTTGCCTAGGACAAGTAACACTGCAACCTAGCAAATATTCCTACAATAGCTGTGCTATGGGAGATTTCCCAGACAAGTACAGGGAACTATTTTTCAGCTCACCAGATTTGCTGCCCTTATCTCTGATTTTCTGCTGCAACAGTGACATTTCAGCATCCATCTTGGAGTAATTTAATTCTCGTGAATCCACCTGTGGGGGCACAAAAATAGCTGGATCTGTACCCAAGTAAATACAGCTGAGATGGCCTGCATCGCTGATGGTCACAACACAGCCTCTTAGGTCCCTGACAAAAAACATTAATCTAATAAATTCAAGAACCATAAAGGTAATATAAATATATCATTTATTCATAAGGATAGTTTAAGTGTTAAAGAGCCTGGCTTTTTTCAATGTGGGCAAAATCAGCACACCTGAGATTCACATGCACAAAGCCCTTGTGCAGTATTTTCTCAAAGATCATGAGCATACTGGCCTAAAGGGCTTCCTACACTTGCAATGCTCTCAACGTTGAGCGAAAACATTTTCCGAGCATTCTCCGTACACGGGCGCAAGACACCTGCAATATTTTACCCGCCAGATCGTCACATGATCATCACGTGTTCGCTCTAGGGCCTGACATTAGTAACACTATGGAAGATCATGAACAATTTATTCTGACCGCTGCAGCTTCTGCGACTGCATTTATTTTCGCCCAGCAGTTTCAGAAAACAAAACGGAAAAGACGAATGTGGGTTCCACAGTGCATTGCTCGTCGAAACCAGTTGGGAGCATACGCGTACGTGTCTTCTACAAGAAAATCACCACACGACTCCACCGAAAGCAGACGCTTTTTGCGAATGTCGCACGACAGTTTCGTGACCCAGCCGTCTCGCAATCGACGGGTGAACTTCCCGTACTAAATCTCTGTTTGAATAGTCAGGAGATGTGTTTTCGTATATGCTGGGATGGTGCTGCAAGAGATCAATTAACTGGAAAATCGTTTTTTCTGACCAGATGACTATCAATCGAAGGCCTAACATGATCACGACCAGCGCTAGACCACACTGCACTAAATAGCAGGATTGTTTCTGATTGGCTGACACGCTTGCAACATTTTGAGCCCCTGCTGGAAAATAGCGCGGCGTGTGATCCCCTAAAATGTTGAGAGGCCTCCCTGAAACATTTTCGCTCAATGTTGCAGCTTCCATATATGGTAAACATTGCAGAGAACATTGCAAGTGTAGGAAGCCCTTAATGAAGTTGTTGCGAGAAGTAAGTTGTTTCCTAGCAAAATAATGCCAAACATCAAAAAGCGTTGGCCAAAGTTAGCCAAGCATCCCCCCATCCACCTTCCAAAAAGGAAAATGCCAGCTGAAAAAGGGAAGCAGAAATTTTCTTCACCTGAAGTTTGCCACCTGTACCTGGACAGGTGTGTATTCTGTCTTTGCTGCCCATACGACAGTAACATCCTGGTAGATGAGCAAAGAATTTGTATGTGTGGCTACAATGTAGTTGATGGTGCCCTCTGTCACTGAAATCAAAATTAAAAGAGGGACCACCCTCATCCCCCATCCCACATCATTGTGTGCCTACTTTTTGTTAAAGGGATTCCTCTTATTATGCTTTTCTGGTGCAAAATTAGCAGTATCAATGCTAAACACTCTCTTTATACCATTCCAAAACCATGGTTTCAACAAACAAACAAACAACACCCACAAAAACCTACAACAGCAACAAAAACATCTCTCTCTGAACATCATCTACATAAAACTATTTAAAGAAAGCAACCAATAAACAACTTCCAAAAATTGTTAATACAACTGTTAAAAAAAAGTTATTACCATTACATATGATTTTTCTGAAAATTAAAAATAAGTGTCCCAGCTCAAACACCCAGGGTTGATCCAGAAACTTACATGTAGCATAAGGCACGAAACAGCTGGGATCATACTCTAGTTTCTTCATGTAGCGAAGGCTTCCCGTCTCAGTCAAGCAAAAAATATTCCTCTCTCCTGCACCAAAATAATGTTTTTCATGCAAATTGTTAATCTTCCAGGAAAAAAGACCAATAATTAAATTGCAACAGTCGTAGCGTAGAAGCTGATTTAAAAAAAATAATCACTATGAGAGATATACAAACTTAAAAACAAACACACAAAACATGTTTAAGGTGACACCAGTATATGAGATTCGGTGGTGTGTCAACAATCAGGATGCTCATCATAAGCCAACATACCCAATACTAGAATGGAGGCAGGACCCTGAGGGAGGGTTACAACAGCTATGTCCACAGCCTGCTCCCCAATACTGAAGCACCAGTCAAACTTTTAGACATGAAGCAAAATGAAGCTGTTAAAACAACAGATCATAAAGCCCTACAAAAGCAATTTTTAAGAACGATAATGCTATAGACTTTAAGCACTTAGTACATCACTTATCTTGTTTTAGAGTATGTACATGAGCTGCAACACTGAGCAAGCGAAATAAAGATGGACTAGAGGAAGGAGTAAGATGAATGGGGCCACTGGCATTTCGAACAGCTAGTCAGTCTATTTCAATAAACAGCATGTTTTCCTACGGGGAAAATAGATTTTACTTCAGGTAGACGCATGGAAGGATCACACTTCACACTTGTAAGCTGTAATTGGCTTTTTCAAAATTTATTACAAACTCAACATGCCAACAAATGGTTTATAAGATAATGCAGCTGACATAACCTGTATGAAATGTCACTATTTTCACCACATGGTAGTCTACTGGAGAGCAGATACCACAAAATGCTTACTGTGACTCGTTTCCCAGTGCGAATATTTTGCGATTCCTCTTTGCTGGCAGAGTCTGAAGCAACGGCTAAGAGCTGGTACCTGAGGAGACACAGGATAAGCTGACTGGGAAGACAACTGGTTTTTGGTATTTGACCAATTATAATAAAAACTGACCAATTATAATAAAAACTGACCAATTATAATAAAAACCGACCAATTATAATAAAAACTGACCAATTATAATAAAAACCGACCAATTATAATAAAAACTGACCAACTGAAGTGTCATCTAGCCAGTCCATAGAGCAAATGTTGTCCATTGCCTTCAAAAATGTTGTTTTATTCTACTGACAAACTGGTCAAATGCCAGACCGACAGAAAGAATGAGCAAAACAATGGGGATAGAAAAGTTTCCAAATCAAGATAAGTACAATGTGCTGGCTGCTCACAGGGTTCTAAACTTCTAAATATCATGAGAATAGAATTACTATGTTATGATCAGCAGGGTAACTTCTGTGGTTCATTCCAGATAACATAAAAAGAAAATCTAGTGATTGATTTATGAACAGATACTATATGTGTGACAAAATACAACACATACTTGTAACATTCCACTTGCCAAGAGGATGACACTGTCACAAAACTGTCAAGTCGAGGAAGGTATTTGATAGGTCCTGGTAGTAAAGCACCTGGCAAGAAACGACTGAACGCAAAGCTTTCTTGTTCAAATATTGATAATGTTCCATCCATGGACTGTATACAAATGAAGTCTTTTCCTGTAAAAGAAAACGATGAATAAACATTTGAAGGCAAAATCAAAGGTTGTTATTTACTTATTACCCACACAGGAAATCCTCAAAAGCAACACCTGTGACACCAAGTTTAGAAGCTTAATCTCAAAGAAACACTGGCTTTTTCTTATAATACATTAGACAGTTATCTTCAATTTCCCAATGACGCTTGTGAAAAACAGGAACCTAGATATATATGCACGAAAAGTAGCCTTAGATAATTTATGTTTATTTTAGTCAAAAAGATAAATCTTTATTTTCATACAAGCTAGCTGAGAAAGTGGGCAAAATAAATTTTTTCACATTAATATTCATCAAATGTCCAGAACACTTGCCTTTAACTCCTCCAAAAGGTCCGCTGCACAGTTTATAAGCCGTGCGCTGTAGGCTATGTTCGTAGAGGACCTCACAATTGTACTGACTGCCATGCCGAACTGTTCCAGCAACCACTACAAAGCCATACAACTAAAATCATGCATTCCATTTAAAGTTGCTAAGCTAATAATTAAACAACTGACTATTAACTGTGCAATAGTTATGCAATTACATCATATATTTAAATACGATCTGTAGATTTTTACAATTTGGCTAGTGAAGGATTCTATTCAACTCTGAATAAACAACACTCCACTGAAATTTGCAGGACTGTTGTCCTCACTGCACTTGGATGGCTGAGACTGCCAGATCATTTTTGAACCAGCACCGAGAGCTAAACACCAGTGCCTGACAATAACAAGAATATCTTCCCACACGCATGCACACCCTGTGAGAAAATGGTCCACAGCATTGCGTGAACACGGTGTGCTAAAGTAAGCTTTATAACAATATGCCTATCAGTTTAACTTCAGCGTGCTTGACCTTTTGCCTGCATGGATATATAGAAGGCATGTGGGTAGGGGAGAGGGAGGATAGTATGTTATGTTTTAAACTTTTACACTGAAATGAAAAACGTCAGACTAATTTACCTGATATACTGTAAACACCCAGCCGTCTTGGAAAGAGAACCGCTAAGACCAAATTTTCTGAGCCACTGTGAACACAAAGAATCACGACAGCTGAAACATTCGTAAAACAACAGCTATGCAGTGAGATATCAGAAAGTTTAAATGGCCATAAAAATAAGGTTTGGATTCAATATACATCATTACTGAGAGGGCCTAATAATGAGCATGCATGCACATGAACTAAAAGGTGCTGTGCCAGATATAAAATTCAATAAACACGTCATCAAAATATGCTTACGAAGAAAATTTTCCAGCCTCAACTTGCAGTATTGGCTGCTGAAATGCATGTTCCAAGAGGACATCTTCTGCTACATATCCACTCCAGCCATTTTCTGTCTTTTGAGGTTGAGGATTGTAAATCCTGAGGATCCCATGATAGCTGCCCAGTATTATCTTGTCTGCAATGCACCAGTAAAACAATTAGATAAAGAGAACAACATTCTTTAATAATCATCTGTGGCATGAAACACTGAACAAATTATTCTTATTTGGATGACTGACACCAAAATTATGACATTATTAAAAACTATTTGCAAATGTAATCCTGGTCGGTTTAGTGAGAAATTCACGAGGGAGGAAATTTGATTTTACAAGAAAGTGGACCATGCTGCCTCAAAAAAAAAAAAAAAAAAAGTGAAATGAGGAAAGGTGTGGTGCATCTATTCTTAATGTCATGCAAGTCTTAGCAACTTGTACATCACTTATCTAGGTCAAAGATAACAGTGCCAGACAACTAATCAGTGCATCCATATAGACTAAATGGTTTGCTTAGTTGTGAAGATTTTCCACCTAGAAATCTGAATTTCCTGTATTTTCAACAACTTACCATCAGTGAGGCGAGGAAAACATTTATGCCAGGTGCTCTATCTATAAATTAATAACACGAACTGAGAAGTTCTCAAAAACTCCCAGTGTACACAGAACACTTTTCCTAGATTTCTTTGGTGCAGTTTCCATAAACTTACAATGGCAGAAAAAAAATCCCAACTGCATGAAAACACTCAAAAGAATTTATTGAAAAAAATTGAGTTCTTCCATGCACTGGTTTCATATTTAAAAATAAAATCCGTCTATCATATATACCATATTTTAAAATACTTCATATTACTTGATCCTTAAAAATGCATCTAATGCTCCCTTTCAGCACTGGTGACAATATCATAAATGTGATGACAGTAGTGTACTAATGCAGTAGTAGTTTGTCATTTTCAAAGACAGAGCACTTAAAAAAGTGAACCTGAGGCACTCTGGTTGGAAAAGCAGCACACCCAAACTGAAAAAACTATGCTTTTGCATGGCTGAACTAAATTAATTTGTACGCTCTAAAACATCAGTCACATTGGTGCTGCCAGTAAGACAGATTGTGCCACTTCACGTAATCATGAACTGCTTATACAAGGCTGTTTCTGTTAGCTGGGTAGAGCTCCTGATAATGCATAAGCAAGGGTAATTTATGCACAAAAATTTAGGAATGATGCAGCAATTGAAATGCTGTGTTGCATTGTGACATACAGCTCTTTTTTACATTTGGCATCTGGGGAACACGATGAACATCAAACTGTGTGGGGCTGAGCTCTTGCTTTTATAAAATCACCCTCAAATTTTATGATTGGCGGTCATTTGAACACTTGTTTAAAACAATGCAGAAGTACCAGTTGTGATACTTCACAGAGAATTACACTGGATGATAACAAGGGTCAACATCACTTAACACAAAAGTTTATACCTCAATTCCCTTTCTCCAGTTAGTATTATCTCTTAAAGCAAGTTTTATTTACAACTTTTTATTGGCAGCAACAGCATCCTAAGTATTTTTCTTACCACAGCCATCAACTTCATTGTCAATATTTGCAGCACACAGGCATCCGTGATCAAATTCCTCTGCCTCACCCACAGGTGTGGACCACCAGTCTCGAGTTTTGAAGAGAGACATCCCTTAACTAATCACCTCCTCAAATATATCTTCAATCTGCACAAATATATCAATGGAAGTTAACTAATTATTTCTGCTGAACACACTACAGACTTGCATTGACTGCCTCCTCAAAAATATCTTCAATCCTCACAAAATGTCACTGGAATTAGTGGAAATTATTTCTGCTTCTCTGCGTCAACTTTAAGAGTCTGAAAGTGAACGATTTATGGCTAAATTAGTTTGCGCTGAGGCTTTCAGTCATATTTTGCCAATAAACATATATTTTTTTTTGTATTTGCACACCCTATTAGAAAAAGGACAGTGGCCTATACTTGCTTACTTCTAATCCAATTAGTACATATAAGCCATATAGATAATATCCTGGTCCCCTCATAAACAACTTTTCAAGTTTATGCTGATTTTTTGCAGACGACATTTTCACAGAAGAATGCTCTTGCTTTACTCTGTATCGCCTTTCTGTATGGTTACCAAAAGCGCCTTAGTTACCGCAAAGTATCTGGTTATCCTTGTCACACAAACTCTTCTCTTGTTTCTGGTTATACGAAAATAATAAAAATTCTCTGCCGAAACCAAATTTTTGAGCTATGGACGTGTTCCAATATCCATACCATAGTAGAGTGATGACTTCCACATTTTTTCACATAAAAAGATGTATTTTTTTTTTACAATTTTCAAGTGTAAATAGCACCGGAAAAGACGCTCTTGTCGTTGCCACAACGGGGTTATGGTATGTAAACAACTCGTACCGCAAAGGCAGTGACGTCACGCACAGTACACGAAACCCATAACATTCCTCTATGCCTCAGTCTACGCATCCTCATTACCCAGGAAGTTAATATGAGGGGGTGCCAAGTTTTAATAATTTTCGGTACGAAGGATAATAGGTTATAATAAAACCTAAATAATCTAAGAAAAGGAAAGAATTTTAAATTTTAGTAGCTGCTATAATTTACTCTTTAAATTATGTGTTAAACTGTCTTGTTTGAGAAATTTATTAATGATTGTATTGCATAGATTAAATAAACACTCCCATCAGCAGCGAACTAATTTTTAAAAAATATTATTATTTAGTATAAAACGCTAAATACTATTACACACAGAGTTTAAAGAGCTTCTGTATACTGGTGTTCTTTACTGTCAAGGGAAAATTATCTCGGCATGACGAGTTTACACGCATGCAAAGCCGCCATAACTGTTTGGTTTCGATCCTGTGGGACTGTCTGCAACCGACTGTAACAGATTTGGTATAGGACATGCGATTTCCGCAGTCCAAAATTATGTTTTTGGTAGGAAAAGAAACTTCTTGGCGTGCTGGAATATTACGCGGGTTTCTGGTTTGTATCTCCATGTACCTTTTGGCATGCGATATCGATTCTGATCATGGCAACCAAATGTCGCCATGTGCGTAAACCACTGTTGACTGTATCTCTGTCACTAGTCACAGGAAGTACTTATTATGACTTCTGGACAGCTGTTCTTTTCGGGATAGTGGTGTTGGTGCAGGTGTTCTGTTTACTAAAATAGATATATTTTCTCATCTGGTATATAATATTGAAAGCTGTTAGCAGCAGCAGCCAGAGTCAACACACCTGGGCCTTGGAATTGGAATACGATTCGGAATAGACTACTGTTGAGTGTAACCCCGCACCTTGTCTGTCACTTCAGCAAGTAGCACTAGCAACGCTTGAGGCTGAAAAGGGTGTTTTGAAATAAGAAAATATGAAGAGCACAGATGTAGTCATTGTATCTGTTAGTACTGTAAACCTTGGCACGCGTGGTAACATACTTTGTTACCCAAAGTTCAGGTGTTTTTTTTGGAGAGGTGTGGTGGTAGGTGGTCGTGGGAATGAATGCCGCATTAGTTCTTTAAATCCTGAAGATTATTGGATATTTCTCTTCTGATCGTATCTTATACTTTGTAAATAAGTGTGAGTATATTTGATATTTACACATAGACCTTTGGTTTTGTCAGAAACATGAATTTATGGGCTGCCACTATGACCCCCATAAGATTTAAAACATTAACCTCTCTTCCACCCATTTTCCTCTTCCCTTCCCTCCTCTCTTGTCTCCCTTTGTAACCACCCCCACACCTCCTTTCCCTTACCCTCTCCCACTTCCCTTCCACTAGCCCCAATAGCACACATCATTCTATTGGCTGCAGTACCCCTCCCCATTGATTGGCACGCTCTGCTTCCTATGCTCTCTCTTTCCCACATTCTCTTCCTGTACATCAACCATGCATGATCCTTGTTAGCTAAGATATTTTTATTTATTTTTTATCTGTTTGGGCCATCCTGAAAAAGGGGCCATGCCCTGAAATGTGACTTGTTGTCTGTTTAATTCTCACTTGGCTAAGTTCTTTTTGTTGCACCTAAAGTGCCTCATCATATGTTTCACGATTTTCAGATCTTTTACTTGCTGAAGTCCAGCCTGGCAGGAGATGCCATTACCTTGAACAATGACAACATTAACCAAATAATTAGTAAGCTTTATATTCACTTTACTCATATATTTTCTAAGCTATGCTTTGCAGTGGTGAGCTTATTTATTTATGAACATATTTTTTAAACTAGCATTGTTCAGTTCAGTTGTTTTCAGTGGTAAAATTGCCTCCTGTTTCATGCAGTCCTCAAGTGTCTTAACTTCAGCAATTCTGTATATTGTTTTGGATTATTTAATGATGATATTGTTAAATTTCTTATGTTTCTTTGTTTCAGCAAGAAATGATATAGTATTTGTCAACTTCTATGCAGACTGGTAAGGCTTTTATTGTTTAAAAGAATCAGCTGTCTGCTATCTGTGAGTAGGGTCAGCTTATTGACCTGCTAGATCAGTAGATGATTTTTTTTCCAGCTCAATGGAAAGTGTGCTTCAGTGTGAAGTTTTACAAATGGAAGTGGTGGAAGTGCTTAGATGGGCAGTGGAGAAGGGGACAGGACAGGCTAGAGAGCACATGAAAAGAAAAATTGCTTCCCCAGCAAAGAAATTGTGCATGCATTTCTAGTTAAATATCAGGTTACTGGAGGGTGGAGATTTGGACTTATACTCCTGAACTTGCCAGACTGAAACAGGAGTTGCTTGTTTTTTTTTTAAATTTCCATTGTAATAACCCTGTTGTTATTCTGTCAACAAAAACTGTGATTCTTTTTAACTCAAAAGCATCATAGGTTTTCAGGCTGTTAATCCATTGCACTCGCAGGGGGGACACAGATTTTGGCATGTTTGAAAACTACCACAAGTGTAGTAATCTACTTTATATATTTCGAAAGATCGATTTTGAACATCAAAATAATTATACAGTCGTGCTGAAAAACTGTTAAATGGTCCTTACTATTTGTTGTTAGACGTAGTCACTGTATGCATTGTGCACGCCTACTCAATTTCTTCCGCCATGACTTCCCTGTGGTCTTATGTACCTTATAAAAAATGTAGGAAAAAATCTATCAGTGATAAGAACATAATTCCAACACAGGCTGAAAGAGAAATTTAAAAAGAATAAAATGATTTCTACCTGAAATCCATCCGGAGTGATTTGTGTGTACAGCGCTGCGTTGAAAAAATGTATTCTAGCAAAATGACGCTCGCGATCACCTCGCTAACTCCTAAACAGTATGGTCTCGCAAGCACAGTTTAGAAGAAGTCATGTATGGTCTAAGGGAAGGAACTCGATAGAAAAATGATTCCACTATAAAAAACACCAGTCACATCCCTTGTCGACCAACCACGTTCGGTTTAAACATTTGTAAAAAAAACTTTTGGACCAATCCCAGCGATAACAATCCCATGCGTGGGAAATACTGTTCGCGTGATTTCTGTACTCCACAATCTTGGTATACCATATGGGTTTCCTACAAATATAATGGTATTTGACATCTTCTCTTTACCTCTCAGAGTAAGAGGGACTGCCAGCTGCCCTCTTCTTGTGCTCTTTTTCAAAATCGAATGTAGAGATACTATTAGTGCATCTGTTTTAGCTGCTGTTAACGTATTTTCCTAAATGATTTACATTACTGTATGACCATAATATAAGACAAATGATTTTCCCTTTTTTTGAAGATTTTATGTGGCTTGTGCACTTAAGAACAAAAAATGTTTTGTTAGGTTAGCCTGGAAGACGAATATATTTTGTAAAAATGTGAGACAGGGGTAAGGGATTTAGTTCTGCTAGCACAATGTGGTAGTATGAACCCTAGTTAAGATTCAGCACAGATTTCAGGTAGGATTTATTTTATTCTCTTTAAATTTTTCTTTCAGGCTGCATTAGAATTGTTTTTATGGCTGATAGTTTTTTCTACATTTTTATAAGATGGAAAATATAGGCAGAGCCATGGCCATCTCCACCACGTAGGTGCATATAGTGCATACAGTGGCAACATCTACACCAGATAATACTATTTAACATTCTTTCAGTTACATTCTATAATTATTTTAATGTTAAACCGTTCTTTCCAAATACTAAATGAAACTTGCTGAAATCTGTGCGTCCCAAAGTGTCGGCAATAGTTGTCAATAGATTGAAAATCTGGGTTGCGAGTGAGTTAGGTGGTTCTTCACTTGAAGTTAAAAATTAATGGTATGCAGTATCAGATCATATTTATTATTTATATATATATATGGTAAAACCCAAATAGGACCTTCTCTTTCATGACTTCCTCCAGCATATCACCCAAAGTTTTTGACAGAGAATGTTCACTATATAAATGACATTCAATTTACAACTTACAACCCCTACTGGGACCGCTGACTGATGGAAGTGATCAGTAGATGATATTTGCTAGGGAAGGGAAAACATG
This sequence comes from Lanistes nyassanus, assembly GCA_004794575.1. Taxonomy (NCBI): domain Eukaryota; kingdom Metazoa; phylum Mollusca; class Gastropoda; order Architaenioglossa; family Ampullariidae; genus Lanistes; species Lanistes nyassanus. The sequence goes on along the minus strand of SMGT01001908.1, from coordinate 62,788 downwards.
TTTGGAAACTTCTTTTTCCAAAGATTTTCACTTAAAAATGCAATATGTTAACTCAAAATCAATTTAAGAAGTGTGCATGCCACATTACATGTACAGTCAGTATATTAGGTTGTACTGTTTCTTTTGCACAACTAGCCCTCTCTTATAAGATACCTCCATTATAAGACCTGATATTGGTTGCTTTTTCAAAGTCTTAAATGGGAGGTTCCACTGTATGTGATTTTATTGTTGTATATATACAAACACGTTCTACTTTCAGGTGCCGATTTAGTCAGATTCTTGCACCTACATTTGATGAGGCATCAAGAAAGATATCAGAAGAATTTCCAGTAAGCCTTCCTTTGTTTTATCTGTATGTATATGTGCAGTAAGAAGTATGGTGTGATGGCTGTCTTCCCAGCCCAAAACTGTTTTGACAGTAATAAGTAAGTAAAAATAGACGAGTATCATTTGTATTCATCATTTTGTCTGTATGGGACAAAGAAGCAGATGTTGAACTTTTAAAGTACTGTGCAGCTGTTTATGCTGTATTGATTTTCTGAACATCCTATTTAAACATTAGCAGGAATATGAATATATTTCATTTTTGGCACAAGTTGTTAGCCAGGTGAAATTTAAGGTAACTTGCCCAGCAGGATCAATGTGAAAAATTGAGGTGATGTCAAGCTTTGAAGTGGGCTTCTCTGTTTTGCTGTTGCATAAAGGTGTGGGCTCAGACAAAAGTTGTGTGGGAAGAAGAAAATCAAGTTATATGTACAGTTCTAAAGATTTCTGTTATGCTCACTTACACAGTCACAGAAATATATTCAATGCAAAACATTACGGATTTTTGGAAAATGCTACAAATGCAGAATTCTTGAATGCAGAATATATTGTTTACCAGAGTTTCAGATAATTTGATGGTGTTTCTTTGTGTATTTTCAGTGTATATAAGTTGACCAAGATGATTTGACTTGGCCGTATGCCGTATTTTATAAGTATTGGTCAATGTTTTGCTGCAGGAACCAGGCAGAATCACCTTTGCAAAGGTGGACTGTGATAGAGAGGGTAAGACAGTTCAATAAATGCTTGTACTAGACTGGAAAAGTGGGCTGTATTTGAGCCCCGTAATGCTGTATACATTGGTACCTCAATGAATGATGGCAGTCCATTCCAGGAAGGCCCTTGTCAATCAAATCTGTTGTTAAAATATGATTTTCCACAGTATATGGGAAATTGTTTAATTTATTGCATGCTGCACCAAAAATTGAAAAAACTCTATTAACTTTAAATAAAGCAGCTCTTGGAAATCTTTACACCCCCTGCAAAAAATAGGACAGAGAAAATACACAAAAACAGAATACATGGGTGCTGCTATTCTGTTCTATACGAAAAATCCATATTTTTATTTTCAGTCAGAACGGAACCTTTGTATTTTGATATTTTGCCCCTTTGTGCCATCTTTTGGTTACGTTGTTTCATGTGCATTTGGCAAGGTCTAGAATGGAAGCACTGTTTTGTAGAGGAGTCTTGAATGTCCAGGTGACTGTTGGTGTTTTTCACTGTTTTCAGGCTTTGATTAACACCAACAAAAAGCTTTGAAAATGGATGAAGGAAGGCGATTTGGTGGTGGTGTAGGAATTGCTGTTTGCAACTGCCAGTATAGTTTGTGTTGCCTGAAAGCATCAGTCTAAAACTGTGTGTTATATTGCTTTTGAGTAATAAACACTGTGTTTACAGCATGGTCAAAGATGAGCAGTTTTTAACCTCCAAATTGCAAGAAATTGCATCAAATACATGTTAACTTTTGAAACTTCTTCAGCTTCTGTGGTGGAGGGGAGGCTTTGCCTCCCAGATTCCCCCAAAGGGCATTGCCTCCATACCCCAAGGGGGCCCATTTCTGTTTTCTGTTTTTTCTCTGTAGCACCCATGAGAACAAATAAAACACACAACAACTCTTACATGTAAAGCACAGCAAAACAATTTTGGCCTGCCCACCTAGGCCACCAAATTGGCATGGAACATTGAGAAAAACATGAACGATGACCACTTAGCATGCAAGAATTCAGGCAGCAGGTTTACTGCTCATGTTTTCAAGTAAAGGCAATTTCCTGCTTTGACTGTCGTTAAACAAGTATGTCATTAACTAGGATGGTGTGTAATTGAGGTGCCACTGTACTATGGAAGTGAACTCATAGATTAAGAAAAATATATTTAAAGTGAATTCGATTTAGTTTGGTAATGTATATGAATATTAATATTATGGATCCTGCAAAAAAAAATTAATTATAAGTATTATGGATTGGCTGGTGAACATTTAAAATATTTCCCAACAAGGTTTCCCTTTTACACAGATTAAAAAATATCCACCAGAAAAGAGTGTCACAATCAACTATTGATTATTTTGTTTACAGTGTCAATTGCATCTAATTACCGGATTTCCAAATACCCCACGCTAAAGCTGTTCCGCAATGGGCAGATGGTAAAGAAAGAGTACCGTGGTCAGCGTTCAGTGGATGCCTTTGTTAGCTTTATCCGTGATGAACTTAGAGACCCAGTCATTGAACATACAAATTTGGATGATCTGGACGAGTTGGAGGTAGGGGGCAGTATACTGCTGTTGAGAGGAACTGTGACTTGAATTTGATGTGAATGATCAGACTAATTTGATGTTCTGGTTTGCCATGAATGATTAGATTAAGCACCTGCACTTGAAAGAAAAGCTAATAAAAATAATGGCATTTAGATTTTTCAGATTGTGAACAAGTTAAAAGATTAATTGCTGTACATATTTGAAGATAGAAGGTGAACAGTGTTGCTAATGGTGTTCCTTGCTCCTTGTACATATGAGTTAGTTGCATAGATTTAAGAAAAAGTAGAATACTGATTGCATTATTTTTTTTTTTAACAGTCAAAGAAACGCCATGTGATTGGTTACTTTGAGTCCAAGGACTCGGAAAACTATCGTACTTATGCAAGAGTTGCTGGCCTACTTCGTGATGATTGCCAGCTTCATGCAGCTTTTGGGTATGTGTAAGCTGTGTTATCTATCCTTACAACTTGATGCTCTTAAACGTTTTATTATTTTATAAAGCATGAAACCAAACTTAAAGTTTGCTATAAGCACTTACAAACATGTTAAAGCATGTCTTTTATTGTTTTAAACTTCGACAGTGTAAGCAGTTTTAGAGCAACATTTTACTGTCATCGTTATTTTGAAATTTTAAGTTAAACCTCTCTTTGTCTCTCATTCCCTCATTGTCTCTCTCTCTCTCTCTCTCTCACAATTGATTCCTTAACAGGATGTCAGCATTTTTATTTAAGTGTGAAATGTATATTAGGTATTTAATAGATCAATGATGTTATCTTTTCCAGGCCTGTTTCAGCACCAGAAAGATCTGCAGGCGACAGCATCATTTTCAGACCTCCAAATGTAAGTGCTGCTGGGGGATTTTTTTAATAAAAATGTTAACCCTATTAACCTTTACATTAGAGAGAATTTAGTCTCTTTTTGCCCAGGTGTATTTTTTTCCATGTTAATCAGGTTCTTCAACATCTACAATATTTGAGAAAAACTGAAATACTGGGTGCCCATTTATTAGTGTAGTACTAGGTAGTCAAAAGCCCTATTACATGATCATCAGCAATGGTGTCATGACCCAGTTCTTCCTGCTCTTTCACAACTTGGTATTATGAAGGAAATGTATTATACCGTGTGGCCTGAATGCACTTGAATAGTGTCATGGACTGGATTGTTGAGCCAGATGCAGTCATGGCTGACACAAGTCATGCAACCAAAGAAGAATCAGGGCTGTCACCTTTAGATCACTTCAGTCTGAATGCTCTAGCTGGTGATTGAAGTTGATAATTATTCTCATGGTTATGACTTGCAGTCATGGCTTTGGTAACTTTGTGCATAATTGGAAGCTGAATCTACTGTCAACAACCAGTTTATGACTGCATGTAGCTTGCATGAGAGTGGGAAAGGGTTGCTGTGGTTTTTCACTTATGTATTTAGGTTTGGTTAATTTGTTGACATGTGTCCCTCATACATTCAAGTACTGCCTCATTATGTTTTTGAATCAAAACACCTATTAAAACGGAAATTACACAAAATAATAGGTCAGGTGACCAGGGCAAACTGTGTCGTCTGTTATGATGCTTGTGCTAATGTTTGTGTGTGTGAGGAAGGTATACGCTTGCAAGCCTATTATACTGTAATCATTTTAAAAATGGTGCCCACTGTGCGTATTCAATATAAACACTGATATAGACATTTTATCAAGGATCTTTTAATTTTTGTGGGTTGTGTAGTCCCAATTATCTGACTTATTTTTACGCTTCTGAGGCAAAGCCTTTTATAAACTTTGCATGTAATTGTGGTCATGCTAAAAATAAATTTTTTTTAGTTTTCACTTTTTTCAATATTTGAGAGATTGATTTTGTAGATCTTTTCGTTCTGATCATTTTGATACAAAATATAAGGTGATTGGACAATTACAACATATGATTTGTTAGCATTTTGTTCAGGTGCATATGCAAATTGATGATTTCTCAAAGTTTGAAGCCTTATCATGAGCTTAATTTTCACATATAAGGCACGCAAAAAATTGTGACTTTGAAATTTTCATATGTAGAAAGTATACCCTGTAAAAATCAGTCACTTTTAATAGAAAACAAAGAGTCCGAAGTTGGGAATTCCTCAGATACATACCTAGTGGCAAATTTGCTACTGTTAAAGGGTGTAGCTTGCATGCGTGTGTGTGTGTTTTGATTGGACTTGTTGCTGCCATTGACTCCATGATTTTTTGTTTTGGTTACAGACTCGAAGGCAGGATATAGTATACATGGGAGCCCCGAACAACTTTGAGCAGCTGTACCAGTGGACTTTTGAAAAGTGTGTTCCACTAGTGAGGGAAATCACTTTTGAAAATGCGGAGGTGAGAACCTTGTAATCAAGATGTGGGTATATTCTTGGTGCTACATGTAATGCTGAAAAGACTCCTGATTATTCACATCTTGACATTGTGTGTACCGGTCGTTAGCATTGAAAAAGGCATGACCAGTCTTTATCATATACATTCGAATCCGGTTAATCGGACCACATCGGGACGCGATGATTTTGGTCCTAATAACCGGCTGGTCCGATTACACGAACATGCCCTATGTTACAGTTAAGATTCTGTTCTTTAAGATTTGGTCCGAATAAGCGGCTGGTCCGATTATCCGGTGGTCCAATTAACCGGATTCGACTGTAGTGTTATTTCAACATGGATAATAAGTCCATGAGAACTGGGAAAGTCTGTGACCCTAACACCTAAAAAAGAAAACTTGGTAAAGAACCAAAAATTCTTAACATTAAAAATCCAAAACACACAAGCATGTTACATAGATGTCTCCTTTTCAAGCCAACATATTATTTGATCTGCCTTTAACGGCATGATGGGATGACATTTTTGCCAGATTCACCCCCCAAAAAAAGTATGGTAATCCCACAGAGACTACACCCAGGATGGTTATGATGTTGCCTGGATTTGTGTACAGTCACTTTTTCCTGACTTGCTTTTGAAACCCAGAAAATCCAGGACAGTAGGCAGGGTTGCAGCTTACAGGGCCTACCATTGTACAACCAAAGGTGTATTTATGCCTGCCCAGGTCCGCAAATACGCTGATCACTGTAGCGTATGCCAGAATGCCAATAAGCCTATTATTCCCAGTGGGTTCATTTGTTCTCAAATGGTTCCTGCACACTGCCAGTCACGATTCCGTGCAAGTCATAAGTGGTTCTGCAGCTTAGCTTGAGCTCAAGCACGTGTACATCCCACCATGGTGTCAGCAACGCTAGTGTCAGTGCTACAGTGGCGTTGTTTCCCCCCTTGGAGATTTGATTAGCTTACACCGTTGTTGCGTTTTGGAAGGTTTTCTCCAGCGCTATTGTTAAGAACTGTTAAGACCTCATAAGAGTTGACAGTATGATTGATTGTGAACTGTGATCAGACTGATGGCTGTTGTGGTTCAGGGGTGGGCCGAGGAGAAGAGCGAGAGAGAGTCCTTCTCTTATTAGTAACCAATTGATGACTGACTGAATGGCGCTTACGTTAGAGTTTTTGACCACACCATTGTTTTGCCACTGAAAACACTACACAAATGTTTCTGAGCTATCTTATGCAATGCCTGCACATTTCCATTAATGAAGGTTATTCTCATGATTTCTGGTACAAACTCTTGCCACCATCTAACAATTCTCAATAACTTAAACGTTCACTGAATTAAAAAAATACACGAAGACAAAGCATATTTAGATTCAAACAAATTAAGCTGTTTTTGAAATGTTTTACTGCACTCTGCAAAAGTGTAAAATGCCGAAGCAGCACCTGGATCAAAGCCCATTACACTAAATCACTTTTTTCAATGCTAGGCCCTGAGCTTAGCATGTACTGTGACTTTAGTCATTTATTCAGCTGATTGGCTTGAGACTGTGACTATCCTTTGGGCAGGAATTGACAGAAGAGGGGTTGCCGTTCTTGATCTTGTTTCACCACCCAGATGATGAACACATTGTGGACACCTTTAACAAGGAAGTAGCAAAGCAGCTGATCCAAGAAAAAAGTAAGTGTAGTGTGTAAATGCAAGTCCCCTTAAATTTTAGAGCTGTCACAGGCTTTATGTATTGAGATAATCATCCGTCTATCTAATTAACTCGAAGTGACAGCTGTAACCATTTTTTTTAAAAGAATGCTTGCAGCTGCTGTACAGCAGTCGTACATCCTTATCACCAGTGTAGAGGGTCATGGGTTTGATTCTCGTGTTCAGCTCATGTATTTCTACACAGGGTATCTGATAAAAGTGCTGATGTTGTGAATTTTTCTGAGGGTTTTTCTCCATCTTCTCTCATTTCATCGTCACCTTCTCACCTATCCGCTTCATGAAACAATAAACAACCATTGTGGCTGTATTTATATGACAATCAATTATATTTCCTCTCCCATCTATGCATTTTACATGAATTATAATACTTTTATTCTTTCCCCAACAGACAATGTAAACTTTTTAATAGCTGATGGCACAAAATTTACGCATCCATTGCATCACCTTGGGAAAAAAGTTGATGATCTTCCAGTGCTGGCTATTGACAGCTTCCGTCACATGTATATCTTTCCACACAACGTGAAAACAGATTTAGAGTAAGTCTTGCTGGATATGGCAGGAAGATGAAAGGTTGAATGTCTCATGTTTCTGTATAATCATGTACACCAGTAAATTTACTTTGATGTGTCCCATTATTTGAGTTGCCTCGTTATTTAAGGTGCCCCGTTGTTTCCTTTGAGGTGCCTGTTGTGTCAGCTGCCCTACTGTGTGTGCCCTGTTCATCCTGCATGCTTGGACATTATAATTTCATGCATACCTTCATGTTCCACTTGTGTGTGAGATAAATTGAAAGTAAGCTGTGACAAACAGTCTGCATGTGAATCCTAGACAGGTATGTGTTTTGTTCATACACATGCATTACTCTGTTGACATGATATATATATATATATGTGTTAAATTATGAGGAATGTAGCGGTGGTGTTTTTTTCTGTAGAAAACCGGGATTTTTAAAACAGTTTATTGATGATCTTCACTCTGGAAAGCTGCATCGTGAATTTCATCATGGTCCAGATCCCACAACTGCATCCCCAACACCACCACCACCAGTGAGTGCAGACGATTGTCTCCTCCTTAAGAGTTCAAGTATCTCACTTCAGTTGAAAATTATCTTAATTCGCTCATTTATGAAGGAGAGTAACCTGCAGCACATTTTAGACCCCTTATCCTGGTCAGAAGTTTCACTGATGCCTTTTGCATTTTTTTTCGCTGTTTCAGAAGATATGTTTGATTTCTTCTTTTAAATGAAGGTGTTTTTTTTTAGGTGTTTGAAGATTTACTGTTTAATTTGGGGGTTTGTTTTTTGAGAATGTGAAATCTGCACACTCATATTTGGTTTCTGGGATGGTGGAGCCAGTTTCCATACTCTGTTCATCTTCTGACGAATGGTGTGATCCCCTGTTCAGGACCAAAACCAGGCAGAAGAGAAGAAGGCTGACCACATCCCCAAGAGCACAGACGACTTACAGCCAGACCAGTGGCAGCTCCAACAGCAGCAGCAGCGCTTAACCCAGCCCCCAGAGTCAGCCTTTAGAAAGCTTGCTCCTTCACGTAACCGTTACACAATTCTACGAGATGAGCTTTAGCTTGACAGTTGTGCATTTATCTATCGCCGACTTGCAGCTTGTTTCTATTACCATTTCTGAGTGGTGATTGGTGTCTTTATTCATATTCCTTCATATTCATATTCCTTCTAAAGAATTTGGTTTACTTTTCTGCTTAGGTGCTGCAAAGTAAGCCATTGCTGAACTTCGCAATTTTTAGTGTAAAGGACATAAAATAGATCTTGTTCTCTTTTGCTTTCTATCAAAGTAGGAAAACACATTTTTAGAATAGCTATGCAAGTCCTATATGATCACCAGGTTGAAAAATTCTTGGAAATTGTATGTTGTAGTCCTCTGAGATTTTATTTTAATTTGTTGAACATCAGTGCTAAAGCTTGCAGGTGTAGCATTTGAATGGCTTTGAGAAGCAGAATACAGGAAATCTATAGAATTAGACTTTGCATTGGTAGACATTAACTCACCACATCATCATCATTGTCCTCATCACCAGTATAAGTCTAACTTACTGTATTCAGTCATTATTCTGGAGCTCAGTGAGGATGCTGACAAAGCAAAATACACAAGTTGACATTTTTTTCATTTTGTTTGTTCACTCCTTCTACTTTGTTTCACATTTTCCTTGTCAGCAGCCTTTTTAAAAAGTGTCTGGTTCACGTTTCTGTGAAAAGAGATTAATTAGCATAAGCAGCCCCTGATAGTTCTGGTTGTTGTCAGACATTTTAAGGAAATGAAAAAATGAGAGAATTACAGTTTTATGGTGTGTATGTTGACAATGATCACCAATGAATATATGGGCACTCGGTTTAGGTCGGTACTTTTTCATGTAGCCAGAGTTGAGTGGCTCTTTGTGGGAGGCTATAAAAATACTATATAGTAAAATAACATTTCTTTGATCTCGGCATCAAGTCAAACAGGTTTCTGAAGATGGAAGAGTTAGGTGACAAGGATTGGCAATTTTTAGCTTGTTTCCTTTGTATTTTATCTTTTCTGAGATTTTATCATCCTCATTGTTCATGCTTTCTTGCAACAGAACATGACGGTGAATAGCATCTGATGAGTGTGTACAGTGGAGCATGCTAAGTGAAGTTATTCATGGTGAGCAGGTTGAGTGCAAGTGTGGGCTGACTTATAGCCTTGCAGCATTATTGTTGATAACTGGCGGCAGTTGGTGAGAGCTGTAGAGACAGTCAAGTCATTAAGCTGTGAGGAGTGTTGTGAAGTTTATTTAAAAGCTAAGTATACAGTGGCAGGTACCTTGGAATGCGTAGGCATGTTTGTGTGCTCGGAGGCTAGACAGAGAAGTGGGTGGGGAAGAATGTAGACAGTGGGAGTGAGTGTTGAAAGAAAGGGGACAGAAATTAAAAGGTTATTTATTGGAGATCCACTTTTTTAAAAGCCTCAGCGGTTTTGTGTTTGATTCTGTTGGGTGTGATTGTGAATAGCTCAATTTTAAAAAATATTTTGGTGTGCGTGGTAGTGCTTAAAATCAGTTTTCCTTGAGATTGCCCTTTTTTTTGCCAACTTGGCATTAAACAACCAAAGAACCAGTTCTCGATAACAGGACTTAGCAATTTGCCCTGGAATATTAACTGCAGTTATTTACACCAGAAAGACCGACTTCTGTGAGGCAACACTGAAAGGGATGGCCAAGCAAGCAGTAGAATATCTGTGCGTGTTACTGGTGTTGATTCATCATCATGCTAATGTAAAGTGGGTCTTGCGCCTCTTGACATTGTTTTTCCTAGGTCTTTGTGCTGTTACTTTAGTGGCTAGTACTTGCAGCATGAATAATGAGAGTAGTAGGGATGTAGGGAAGCGCTTTTCTTTTGATTTTGAAAAAATTTCAATTAACCAAAGGAGGTCCAAGGTTATAGTTTATCAGTCTAAGGTATGGCCATGTTAAGGTGAGGTCTGAAGGTACTCTGACATGTATGGACACTTCATGAGGGACTTTTATTGGTGGTGGTGGGAAGGTGATGTCAAAATTTTTCCTTTTTTGGGGGGTGGGGGGGTCTTTAAAGGAAGGTTTCCCTTGTCTTCATGCCTGCTGTGAAATAATGCATGAGTGTGTGTTTGGGAGTGGGCGTGCAAACATGAGAATATGGTTTATCTGGCTGAATACATGGGTATGTTGTTAGTGCTTGAATCTGTAGTCTGTTTGGGTACTGACTGGACTGGTTAGTTTGTAAGGATGTTTATACTTCTTGCCCTTTTTATATATTGTACAAAATGTGCAACTTGCCAACCTAAGATGCTTATGCTGCATGCGGTCTCTGTGTTGTTTTCTTTAAAGAAAAGGACTGATGGGTTTTAAAGAGAGTCTAAGTGTGACTTTGGAAAACACAAGGTTCTAAATGATGCACAATAGAGATGTTTTGTATTCAGCATGCATGTTGCTTGGTGATGGGGGCGTTGATCTAGCAGTCTTATTTTCGCTGATACCTTTGTTGAGACTGATTTTTGCATTTGGCTGTGAGCGAAACTGATTGTCTTCCCAGAAATGATGGAGACGTAGCACACACAAGCGTAGGGAAGAAGGGTTAGATGACCATAGTGACATGAGATTGCTCACAGTGAAACTTCACTATATTTCATAAAACATGCTCTTCTGTCAGGCTGGTATTTGGAATGATGTATGTAGTGTCTCCCTAGTTGCCCTGGTCACCGTAAAGCACGTTATTTTCCTGTGAAATGCATACTGCAGAGCATTTCAACAATTATTCCTCGAAGGAAAAGACAGCATCTAGTGTTCAGAATGTAAATACTACTGATAATGTAATGTACAGAGTATTGTTACACTTTAGGTCCTAACATTTATTTAGTGGAGATGTTCTAACATTTATTTTGAATCAGAAAAAGAAAGCACCAGTTGACTGGGCAGCCTGTGAAAGTTAGTTTTGAAACATTTTTGTTCACTGGTCTTTCATGTTGAGGGTTGGGTTGAATTTTTGTTCTTAAATCCTGTATGTATATAATCAGTTCCCTCAAACATGCAAAGGAAAAGAGAGACAGTTGGTACAAATGGAGAAGGAAATACCAGCGAGTGACAGATTTACACCCAAGTTGCTTCCACAGGGTTTTGCCTGAAGAAAATGAAAGTGAAGCGAATTAGCTGTGACTCAACAATGCCATTAGTTTGTGAAAACCTAATACATGCACTGCTGTTTTATGCATATATTGGCTGTATTTGCGGCATTTAAACGAACTTGTTCCTTATATTTTGTATTCTGTATTTCTTTGCTTTTGTGTTTGGTAGATCAGAGTGGCGAGTAGATAAAACTTGTGTGCTACATACTGACTTCTTGTGTTAAACTTAACTGACAGTTTTTTTTTTGTAGTCACACACTAGTTTTTAAGACTTTGCAAGGTAAAAGTGGTATGCCAGTTTTGTTCAGCATGACATTCATAGATTGAATGTTCATGGACTAAACATTCATAGACTAAATGAAACTGCGGATGAATGGCATTAAAATGTTTTGTCTTCTAATCTATGTGAAACAATTTCTATGAGGAAATACATCAACATCAGCAAGCTCAATTAAGCACAACGTGATGTAATAAAGATGTTTTTGTAGCTCATCCTTTGCTGTCTTTGCTTAATTATTGTCAGTTGTTCAACAATCGAAACTAAGTCCACAAGGGCCTACAAGAGATTATCAAGAATGTGTTCACCTCTGTTTTAGCTTGTTTGTTAGTACCTGTGTCATTCTGTGTTCCTGGCTTCTAGTGCTATTTTCTATATTGAATGCAGTTAAACCTGTCGTAGTTCCCCACCCCCTCCTTTGGGAGTGATGCTATAGTTACAGTGTCTACTGAGAATCGAGAAAGGTTGTGCACATTGACCATAGAACAAATCAGAGTTTGATAGTCCTGTATTAAAACTAACTGTAGACCTTGTAAAGGACAGCCCTTTGAGACTTAACATTTCAGATACAGTACAAGCGATTGACAAGGCAATAGCTTGTGTGATACAGTTTTATGAAATCTGCCTGTTATTTCCAAAACTGAGGCAAAGTACATTTTCTTTTTTCATTTGTTTTTTAATACCAGAAAATGTTTTGTCATTTGTAACATGACTGTTGCATATTATTTTAATGATATTCAAATTAAAATTATTTAAAATGCTAGAGAGTCGTTTTGTATCCCAGACGGCTTTAGCCTTATTGACAGTGATGCTTATGTGGAGTTGTTAGTGATTGCTGTATTTTTCTTATCCTTCTATGTCTTTTCCCTCCACCTACACTTACACAAAGTTTATGTCATAATAATGTCTATAGGCTTTGTGTAGTTGATCTTGGTTGAGACTGAAAGAAAAGGCAGGCGTTTGAGAACACGTTCCAAGGGAGCATGTTGCTGAGAGTTTACGCCATTGGAAAGAAGATTCGTGAACAGAAAACGCTAAATCCAGTTGGTGAGCTCCAGGGCTCCCCACACACTGCCAGCGCCGGGCGATAAAGACTAGGTAAATGTGTCGGAACTCGTGCGCAAGTCCTGGTGGAAGAAATGGCAAAGGCGCAGCATATTTTTTGGGCTCAATTCCCAAACTTGGAAAAATGTATAGCTGGCTGGGTAGGGGCATAATGTGCAGAAAAAGCTTGTGCTTGTGCATTTTATCAACTACAGCAACCCCTCCCCTCACCAAACGCACACACACACACCACAGCACCGCCAAAATTTCAGTCTTTTCCCACTGTGGGTGCCAAATGGAGGTCACTGCCATGATTTTTATTATTCTAAATATTGTTTTGGTAGAAAAGTATGTTGTATGTTAATGATCCCATCATGCATACCCTTTAAACAAAAACATTGACGACCACACCGAAAATCCGTTTTGTAAAAATCACCAACAAACGTGTGTTTGTGAAACGAAGGAGCACTGGGAGCGGCATGTAATCAAGATGAAAGACGAGGACTTAAAATTCTTTTCGATCTGTGGCCATTTTAACCGAATAATCTAAGGCTCCATAGGGACCCAGTTCAACTTCTGCCATGACAGAACATTCCACACACATGCGCCCACACACAGGATAGAACATGTACCACAAACATTACTCACGTACCCACGCACGCACATATAAATATAGTAACCACAACATACAGGTTACAACATACAGCTGACACCAGACATGCTAGTTACAACATACAGCTTACACCAGACGTTAGCTGCATCACCACAGAAATCATAAGCAAGAACATAATACACACCAGTTACTGCATGCAAGAATATGCCACAAAATATCCCATCTGCTTTACACTGTACATTGTCACTTATATATCAACTGCATGCAAGAACACCCAAAATTTAGCTTTTTTTTGCATCAGCATACAGTATTGAATTTTTTTGTTGTTTTTTTTTTGACTGGTTGCTTAACGTCAAGTAAGCAATGATTGCTATTTCGTGAATGGATTATTGGATTATACACTGAGCTGCTGAGACTTAATGAAGTTTGCTTGTCTATTGTCTGAACTAGGTTCACTGAACTACGATTTGCTGAATTATTGACTAATCTCTCGAAGTTGATTGATTTGTAGTGGATTGCTATTGAACTGTTGGAATTTAATTCTGATATAATTAACGGATTAGCAGCTTAGCATTGCTATACAACAACTGACTGCATACAAATTCTTGCATGGTATCATTCTCACAACTTGCTGTAAGACGTCTGCACACTCGAGAAATTGTACACCTCGAAAAATTTAATTATGGATAATCTGTAGGTCTTTGTTGAGAAAGTCCTGAGGTCCTAGCACGCACTTAAAATAAATCTTCGGGTAACGTATGAAGAAATACCATAATTATGCCTCCCGTCGACCTTGGAATCGTTCTCAAAAGCTCTGCACATCAGCTGTGTCGTTGAGCAACTTTCACGCGCAGTATGTAAATGTACAGACAAGTACGAATTCCGATTCAGCAAGACACTGGGACAACTTTATCCCCAAATGCAGTCTATCGGTGGATTATTCTCCAAGAGGAAGACATTTGCAAATAATTTGAAGCAGACATGAAAGCTTAATTGTTCTCCATTAATTCCTTTTAAATCCATACTCAGGGTATAGAAAACCCCGTTGATTTTCAGCAAACATGACTGAAGATATTGTTCTCAGCACTGCCTTGCGGTTCTTAGGCCCCAGTGGTCGCTCATTACTAGTCTTTCCTTGCCTCTTCATTCCACCTTCAACGTTTTCCCGTGTTTATATTTATTTAAAACAAACAACTTTGTGAATGTTTGGCGTATATTTATCAGCGCGTATAGCTTATCTGGCGTATTTTTCAAATCTGGCGTACAAAATAAGCTTAAATCGTATGGGTAGGTAGGTCGATCTGTACAGTATTGTATATATCCCGTCGTGTAAGCGGCATATCAACAAAATCTAACCTATGACATCGTGCTATAAGACTAGAAAATGGAGAAATCATAGTCATTATGAAAAACACAGGCTGGGTAGTGACCCTGACGTGTCGGGCTTACGCAAGCAATGCAGTGACGCAGAATGTATGCGTCAACGCGCGTGCCACACTTCGTGTACAAAGAACGCGCGCCCTTCAACACGAACAAACTTTGAGCTGACGTACTGAAACGCTACAGCCAACAACACCGCAGGCCTGTTGTGGATAATTCCTGGTGTCCAGAATATACTTGAACAGATCGAGCTGTTTGCAAAAGACTGTCATTACTGAATAGGCAAGCAAGCAAGTTAAAGGAACTGTCGAGACAGTCAGGTATACAGTGGCAGGCATAGTTTGTAATGTGTAGGCCTGTCCGTGTGGGCATGTTTGTGTGTTCGGAGACTAAGTAGATAGAGAAGTGGGTGGGGGATACGGGGTAAAGTACGTGGGAATGAGCGTTGAAAGATCAACTTTTTTTTAAGGATCAGTTTTGTGTTTGTTTGTGTTGGGTAGGTTTATGAATAGCTCTATTTTTATATTTTGGGTACTCCCTGATCTGGTTTTGTTTTAGTTTGTAAGGATGTTTAAACTTCTCGCCCTTTTTATATAGTGTATAAAATTTGTACCTTGCCAGCCTAAGATGCTTATGCTGCATGCAGTCTCTGTTTTGTTTTCTTTAGAGAAAAGGACTGATGGGTTTTAAAGAGAGTCTAAGTGTGGCTTTGGAAAACACAATTAGTTCTAAATGATGCACAAAGGTGAAGATGTTTTGTATTCGGCATGCATGTTGCTTGGTGATGGGGGCGTTGATCTAGCAGTCTTATTTTCAGTGATCCCTTGTTCTTGTCAAAACCCTTTTTTCAGACTGATTGGGATTAAGGACATATAATAAATAACATACTACAATTCTTATCTTTTTCTTAGTTGAGCACACTGTCTATCGGTCTGCCACTCAAATTTTTTCTAACAATTCGATCCTTGGATTATGTTTCAGTCAAACACGTACCAATTGTGTAGTATGTCTGTATATTGTAATGATAGAGATGAAGTTACACTGAGCTTCAAAATCCGTGCGAACTGTACTTGTTTATAGCAAACATAGGTGTGAATGAGTAAGTTCTCGTGCAGCTATGTAGGCGCACACTCCCTCTCTATTTCCCTTGCAAAGGAGACGCCAGGTTGGACAGAAAAAAGCCTCATTGCGTGTTTGTTTCACTACCCTCGTAAACTGAAGGTTCATGATGCGTGTGTGCGTGCGTTCGTGCGTGCATAACATTTATGGAACTGTAGGTATAAAATACCTCATTAGAAGAGTGTGAACAAATGGTCATTTAATACCGAGGTCGATGAATTTTTAAAAAAACTTTCGAGCAGTTGCTGCACAACAGAATCTGCGTAGGATGTATCACCCTTAAATAACTGAATAAATAAGAAAATAAACAGTTAATGTTTTATGGCTTACATTATAGTTCTGAAATGAAAATAGACATGGCGGGGGGGGGGGGGAGAGGTAGGGTGAGGAGGCAGACGTACAGCTCATGAAGAAGTGATGCACAGTATCAAATGGATAACATAATCTGAAGATCAATAAGATTAGTTTAATTAGCCCAAATTAAGAAATGTGTTATATTCGTGTGTCAGACTCATAAATCGGTGTGTGTGGGGGGGGGAGGGGGGTGTACTCATACAGCAAATAACTGAGAATGGAATTACGCTAACAGCACAAGTCCATTTGTGCAGAAATTGATCGTGTAGCATGGCAACCGACTTCCAATGGATTTTATCTGATAGAATAAACATGTCTGTAGGTCAGTATCAGAAAATAAGCCGGCGTAGTTTGAATCTCCTCCATTTTGTAAGCACATTCTGTAAACACATAATGTAAATCGATTGGATGAGCATGCGCAGACATCGACCAAAAAAAAATCACTTGATTGAGACACTTCAGACCTTTAGCTGTAATCACGCTGGCCACAGATTCTATCAGAATTTTCCAACCAGGTAGGCCCCCCACCCCCAAGCACAAACAGAAGACTGCGCGTTTGCTGTAAAAATTGAGAGCATATAACTGGTCGATTGGCACGCGCGGATAAAAGTAGTTTTGTGTGCAGAACGCCTTTATGACATTTTATTATTTTTTCTTTCAACTTTTTTCCTGTTGATTGTGCGTGAAAACAGCAAAGAAACTGCAATTAAGTCTTGCTGGGCTATAAACGTGGATACTAAAGAAGCCTGAGCCGACACCACGGCAACAGTTACTGCAGTTCCTGACGTATGTTGGGCAGTAGGGTCGTGTGTGTTTAACATCTTGGGCGAGGAAAATGGGGCTGTCATTTCCAATAACAGACAAGAGTATTATATCTGTAGATTTATTCGGCCAGATGCCGATGCCAGCTTTTTGTAACAACAGTCCCAGTTTAGAACACATAGTGATATCATTCCTTATTAGCCTACAAACCAGTATCTTTTATTTCTTCTTCTGGGAACTCGCTGTCCGCTGCGCAAAGGCCTTTTTAAAAAAAAACCAGAAACAATCGCCGGACTTGGTTTATGTATCCGTAGGCAGGCTGGACGAAGACACACACTGCAAGTCCGGTTAAGAAAGGCGTATCCCGGTCTCATGTTACTCTAGCCTGAACTTCCACATATATTTCGACTTAAAATTCCTTATGATATCACGTATGTCAGAGTATTTGGTGCCCAGCTTTGGATACTGGTTCCACGTTTTCAATCAATATTAGAAAGACTGAGCAGAGAGTGGTAGCCGTTGTATAATAACCTTTACGCCACGAAACAGTAAGGAAATAAAGTTTTTTGTCAACGAAATTCGCACAATTTTATCAGTGTAATTCGTACAAGTTTGTGATGTTGATCTGCGTCACTCTCATTATACAGCTGTACAGCTGACGGGGTAGATGCAAGACAAACCGATAGAGCCCTCGCTGATTGAAGAAGAGGGGCGAAGAGATGATGACGACGACGACGAACGATAGTGACGACATGAGCGCGTCGATCTTAAAGGTGAAATATAAAAATCTTACTATTTTGACTCAGGGTCAGATAACTCTTTTCGAAAGACGATCACTTTAATCTTCCATCGAGGAGAAAGGGCGGAAATAATAAACCAGTAACGAGTGCAAACAATTATATCGAACTGTTGCCTTTCAAATGAAGTCCTGTGTGTGAGTTCCGGCAGATCAAAGGAAATATCGATCAAAGTAAAATGCTAAACATGTCTCCCGGGCATGTACACGTGATTGCAAAGTGAGTTCAAATGTGGAGAGGAATGAAGGAGGCCAGGATGAAGGAAAAACCTTCCAGCTGCATTCGTTACAGTCCGATGTGCATGTTGATAAAGGTAGTTTCATGGCGAGAGAGAGGGAGAGAGACCCGCCCCCTTCCTCACCTCAATTCCCAGCCCCCATCACCCCGCCTGCCAAAATCTTGATAAGTACCTACAGGTAGTTACAGGCACACCTTGTGTTGATCTCTTACGGTTCGACTAAGCTGAATGCAGACACACGTCAAGAGCGAGGCTAGTCGTCGGCAATAAAAATGCGATTTAACTTTGTTGAGAAGCAGTACAGCGTGCAAAATCTCTGGATTGAAACCTGATGAAATCTTTATTGCAGACACCTTGGTGGGGTCTCTACCGCCTTTATCATGCAAGCGTGTCTAAAACGCGCCCCAGCGTAACTGTGTCTAACACGTGCTTCAACCTTAGGATACACAGATGTGTCTAACACGTGCTTCAACTTTACCATACACAGAGGCGTCTAAAACTTTTTCCAACTTTGCCATGCACAGGGTGTCAACAAAACTTCGCCACTAATGCTGTACTGACTAAATGTCATGCCTGACTTCGGAATGATTTAAGTGGAATGAATCGAATCCCTTCTTTCCATAATGTTTATTAACATGAACTGCAGCCAGCAACGCCTATCCATTTTATTCTTTCTCGTTTTGCATCAGAGCGATCGATCGGTTCCCCAGGGAGTACACGAGTTTCAGATTAATCTTACCGGACCAAAAATAAAACCACAATGAAACATACCAACCACAGGCCCAAAGCCAAGGTATAGACCGCAGGCAGGTCGAGTGTAAGGATCAAGCTCCATAATTAGCTTCAATAGCGAGGATGACTGTACTTCATTCTGCGTGGAAATATCACGAACAATCGATATAAAAATTAGTACAGTGCTGTTTTATGTTATTTGCAAAAAGGTACGCTTTATCATCCTTTGTTCTCCCCCCCCCCAAAGAAACAAAACAAAACAAAACAACCCAAAAACAACAAAAAAGTTTGGTCGGAGCTCGTAGAATGCAAGAACATTGATAGTAAGCAAAGGAATCAGATGATAATAAGATAATAAAATAGCTTGTCTACACGTGTTAACGAATTTTTCATGTCATTCCTGCTTTAATGAAACGACTTCACGTTCTATATCTGTTGATTCTTCGGAGCTGATAAAAAAAGAAAAGCGTGGGCCGAAAATTACAGGCAGTGTCCCAACCATCCTTACAAACTATTGCAGAGATATGAAGTATAAGCACGCACGCACGCACGCACGCACGCACGCACGCACGCATGCACGCAGAGCCACAGACAAAGAGGCACAGACTCACACGCATGTGCATAATGTAGGCACAGACACAGATCTATTACAGATACGCAACCTACACGCAGATTCATTAATTCCAGGCTTTATTATAGAAGGATGTAGCTACATGGAGTGCTAATGGTGGTGCAAGTAATGGTGGTTGTTGTTGTTGTTGGTGGTGGTGGTGGACTGGTGGTGGTGGTTGCAGTGGCAGTGGCAACGGCGTGACTGTGAAAAAGCGGAAGCAGTCAGATCCCCCACTTTGTGTACATTCAGTATACATCTAATGCTAATAATAGCAGCAGAGGAAAATACGACTTAAGCAAAATGTACAGATACAGTACGGTGAACGAGCGATTCCAGATAAACATAAAGCAAATTTTATCTCTGTGCGCCCATCTCTCGACTGTGCAGCAGCAGTATTCTGCATCCATAAAAATTGTCATGCGCAGATAAGCTGCATCTACATCGTGTCTGTCGCGTTGCGAAAACGGAGGAACCGATGGAATGAGTGCCGGACAGCTGAGCTGACTGGCACGACTGGATTTCCAGTACATTCTACAGTTTCAGCCTGTTCGGGGTTGGTCACTGCAAGCCGATGCCGGTGCGGCAAGAACGCATTGTCGGCAACTTCCGAGCCATCAAACCCAGGATGCAAGATGACGTCTGAGATCGCATATCTTGCCTGCTGCATATGACGCCCACCATCCCTCCGCAACTCGACAACAGGAATAAATAACCAGTATGCCACGCCCACTTCCCTTTGTAGCCTACCGCTTACTGCTTCATCATCGGGACCGCTCGCGGTGCTCGGCCGCCATACTGTCAGTTGGCCACTTCCTTGGCGCCGCGTTGCCAGGGAGACAGCGGCACTTTCACCCACGGTTTTGTACCCGTAGTACTTTTTCGTACCTTCGATCGAAAAATATCGGTGTTTACTCTGGCCGCTGCGGCGGCAGAAATAAATCTCGCAGGCTCCCAGACAGCCATACAGCTTACACATTGCCGCGGCGGAAGAAAACAATGGCGTAGGCATTTGCTGATCTTCGTGTGGTTTTGGTGCCAGGTAAGCAGTTATTACTGATTTGAAAAGAAGTGATGCTAACTGTTGTCAGTAGAGTGTAGCTTCCTTTCCAGATTGGAAGCTTAATCCAGATAATGTCAGACAGGAATAGAAGGAAGAACGTGTAGGTGAGATGGACAGCGAGGAAGCGAGCGAGAGAAAGAATCAGGCTATCAAATGTCACATCAGTCTTTCCTTCCCAGGTGGAGCATGTGTTCGCGCGTCCGTCAAACTGTCGCTCGCGTGGCTTCAGCAGACCCCCGGGTCGCACCACCCGACAACCGAAACAAGACGCCCTCCAGCATCCGCAGCAAAACCATGGGTTTGATGTCCGCGTGTAGCAGAGATGGCATCGCCAGATAAACTACACCAGTCCGCTCTCTGTGCTTGCAAGAAAGGTCGGCAGGTGAACCTTTCTAATAAACACCACTGGCAAATCCGGCAGGAGATCTTGATGAACTTGCACAGAGTACAGCTGCAGAATGCATTTTGCTCTTGAAAGCAGCATCACAAAAAAAGCTCGTTAACAGCGTACGTAAAACTGATGTAGTCGTAGCGGCTACTGAAACGACAACGAGGGGAAAACATTTCAGCAGCAAGACAGCTCATACCAAGTGACGAGATTTGTTTGTACTTTAGGACAAAGACGAACAGTTGACTATCAGGACCCTATCAAAGTAGGGTTAATAAGTAAGCAAAACACTCCTGCAACATCAGGAAACGGACCATTTTTAAGATTCTGGAGTCATGTTTCACCTGGAGTAATGCCGTAAAAAGCAATAGGTCCAAGACGGCCTAGACTGTTATAAAACACCAGTTATGGGTTTATAACAAGAAAAAAGCGAGGTAAAATACGACTCAGTTTATTTGCATTGAAGAAAAAGCAGCACGGTATAGATGCAGGAACCTATAGAAAGTGAAAATGAAAATCCTCAACCTCAGCAGAGGCAGTGTTGAAGACTAGGATACAAGAATTCTTCTCCCCCCTCCCACATCTCTCTCCCCACCCACCCACCCACACACACACAAAGGAAGCAGGACGAGAGAGAGGAGGTAGGGAGGGGGAGCATCGAGGGAGGAAGGGAGGGGGAAAGAATCACGCCCGCGCGCGCGCACACACACACACGCACACGCACACACAGAGAGAGCGCGCAAGGCGCGACGGTATTGATCGTGATGTTAAGTACCTGCCGAGAAGAGTTCTGACATTTCCAACTGCTGGCATTCTGCGCGCTATGACGGAGGGATACGGCTGTTGCCCCAGGAAGACCGTCTCGCTGCATGGTGCCAAGAAACTCCTGCAGGACCATGCCGTGCGTGCTGCAGCTGGAGTGCTCCAACAGGCAACAAGACTAGCGCTGCCGGACAACACGAGCTGTCGCGGAAGCCACTTCCCGAAAAAGCAGACACAACGAAATACCCTGGAGGTAGGTCAACCTTGGCGCTGACGCTTTGCTTCTTTCACTGTGCACTTGGCAGGTGCTTTTCCCGAGGCAGAGCCTGTTGCAAAGACGTGCTTTTAAAGATTTGCAGTTTCAAGCAAGCATTGTGGGGTTGGACGTGGAGGGAGGTTGGGTGGTGGTGATGGTATTTTTTCCACAGTGCGATTTCTTCTGAAATAGCCCCCGCCCCCGCCCCCGCCCCCGCCCCCGCCCCCGCCCCCGCCCCCGCCACAACCACCTCACCAATGCTGGTCTCACAAAATTTGACTTTCTGGAGTGAAAAAATTGGTAGTGAAGGAATCCAACCGTCACACAAAGATGACTGAACTTCGTCAAAAGCTGATTTAATTTTATGTACAAAAACATATTTTGATTACACAATCTTTTGAAAATCTTCTAGCCAATGTGTGGATTATAACTCTTTTCGATAGTTTTCTTTCGATGTAGTCGAACAGTGTGAGATTAGCGTTAGTAATGTTCAGGAAGCTATAGGCTGCCTTTGGTGATTTCATTGCTGGTGTAGCAAGGCACAACTCTGGCTCCGTCTGTGAATAAATTGTCCTGCGGAAGCAGAATGAGGTCGCTCTTGTCTCTTTGCACACCTAGTCGCACACACTTGCAGGCGGACGTTTTCGAATCTAGGCCCAGTTCACACCCATTCCACAAATTAGAAAAGCTTTTTAAAAGGCATTTTGCCAGGCAGGCTGGCCTCTTCAGTCGTCTCCGCGAGGGGCCTTCGTGTATCACGTGCAAGACACGGTCAGACAAAACCATTATGAATTTAACTCGTTAAAGAGTGTTCTCGGCAGCGTGTGATCTTCGGCTGGTCCTCGCGCAAGTTGGAAACTCAGTCTCAAGGACGTGCAGGCGCGCCGACAAGAATTTGGTGTTTTATTAGTTCGAAGGTTTGACAGAGCAGTTGTGGGGAAGGTATAAACCATTGTAGCAATGTGGATCAGTTATGAATTACCAAAACAACACAGCACCTGGAGGAAACGAAAAACAGACAAGTAGAGACTGGTACAAAAAAAGTTTGCCAGCAGAAAACTTGGCCCGAGTGATTCTTGACAGAAAACGTATCGTTATAATGCATAAGGAAATCGATATATCTAATCCATACACATATCTAATCCATACACATCTATGACTATGAGCCTGTTTGCGTGCGTGGGTAAGTGCTTGCACGTTTTGTGTATGTATTGGTGTGTGTGTTGGGGGGGGGGGGACTTGCGTGGGTGCGTGTAATAACTAACAGATCTCCTTTTATACGCTTTGGTCAGATAGCATACTTCATAATGTTTTGACAATATCAGCCGAACTTTGCAGCTTCTTGGATTCAAATTGTATCGCCTTCCATCCTAATCTCCCGGAATCGACAACATCTATCGCTGTCTGTCTGCCTGTATGTCGGTCTGTCTGTCACGTTGAGCTGTGTTATTTCAATGACAGTGACATCTTATTCTTCAGCTATGCTATTTCATTATCCAATTTTTAATTAATGCTGTTTAAACAACAATGACATTACGTAATTTTTGCAGCACCATAACTCTTGGCTTTTCACTGTGCTGATGACGAAGTGGTACACACCTGACGCGTACTGCCTGCAGGAGAGGAACATATATATAGCCTATAAATAACCTACATGCGTTGTCGGGGTAGGAGATATTTTATATGCTTTTTCATTTTATCTCATTAAAGTCTACAAAATTCTTTGTCAACTCATGTTTATTTTGTATACAACTGTGATTTGATATCTTCGTAGTCGATGGGTTTGAAACTGATTAATATATAAATGCTAGAAGGTGCTTATTCATTTTATCTCATTGAAGTCTACAAAATTCTTTGTCAACTCGTGTTTATTGTGTATACATTTGTGATTTAATATTTTCGCAGTCGATGGGTTTGAAACTGATTAATATAAATGCTAAAAGGTACATTTAATGTCTTCTCCCGCGAGAGATTACCATTTTGTGCATTAGACAAGGCACGCAAGATCTCCAAATAAGGCTTGGTTGATTACGAGAACATCGACCAGTACAGTGGGAAGCCGAGGCGAGGGCACGTGATTAGAACAGAGGTGTTCTTTGATAGTACATGTATTTGCACTTCATTTGCCTCGCTTTTTCTTCCTCCTCTTGGTTGTTTTCTAGTCGTCCTTGCTATTCGCATGACTTTCAGGCGTCCCCTGTCTGTTCTTTCTCTTGCCTGAATCTTGGCATCGCCGGACTCCAGTGAAGGGTTCCATTCCAGTAGTGTCCGGAGGTTTGTCGGTCTGGTGCTATTGCCAGTCTTGGACAGTTTTTCATTCTCTATCTTTTCAGCAGAGATTAACCACGTTAGGCTTCAACAGTTTCAGCTTATCTGGATCACAAGATCTCTGAAATCGACAGTTTCACGCCATGTATACCTATGCCCAGATTACTGACAACGCAGCCGTACTTAACTGAAGAGTGTTATAGTTCTTGGGTAACACGTCAGCTACCCTACTAGGCTACTACCCGGGTACCCTAGCTAGTATCTAAACACAGATCGGCTTCTGCCTATTATTTTCGTATCTGTGGTACAGTCTGTTGTAATCCATACATCACGACAGTTCATTGACATCAACTTTCTCCTATTCCTCTGGTGCAATCGCCAGTGTTGGACAGTTTTTCTTTCTCTATCGTCGATTTTCTGTCCCATTTTCCTGGTGGGTTGGGTGGAAGAGGTCCCACGTCGCTTTCACCGACGAAAGTGCGAGTGTTTGGAGTTTATTTATAGCTCGCCATGCGTTGGTACAAAGCAGCTATGGCTTACGCCACTCCCCACTGGTGTTAACTTTTTATTAATAATTCCATGCGGTATCGTAACATTTATTTAAACTCCGTATCTCTGCTCGTGTGTGTATAAGCATACGTCCCTGTGTGCATTTGACAGAAAGAGAGACAGCTGACTGTCTGTATGCATGCACACCTGTTGCAACCATGACAACGAGGATTTATGCACACCTGTGCATGCGCTCACTTTAAAAAAAAACTCACAAAAATGAACACAAAAATTAATAATAAAGAGGAAGGTAGAAGTAGTATGCAGTTTTAACATCCGGGTCTATGAAACGACAGCACGTGCACGCAAGCACACACGCACTCTTTCTCTCTCACACACACAAGAAAGAAGAAAAAGAGGCGAGACGAAGAAAGGTGTGAGGAAAGAAGAAAAACGTCAACAGACCAGAAGCTGGGCAGAAATATTAAGTACCCCATAAAACAAACCCTTGTTGGCTAGTTCCAGTGAGAGCGTCATGCTGAATATCGATTAAACTGTGGTGCCGGGGCGTTCGATTCTGCCTTGCGCAAGACCGCCTCCGACAAGTAATCGGGTAGCACGCCCGAACCCTTCCTGCCCCCCGTCTCAACTTAATATCCACGTGAGAGAGAGAGAGAGAGAGAGAGAGAGAGAGAGAGAGAGAGAGAGAGAGAGAGAGAGAGAGAGAGAGAGAAAAACACAGAAAGGAAAAAGGGCGGGTTGGGAAGAGGAATAGGAGAAAGTTGATGTCAATGAACTGTCGTGAAGTATGGATTACAACAGACTGTACCACAGATACGAAAATAA
>SMGT01001908.1:24886-36687 GCA_004794575.1 Lanistes nyassanus | reverse complement strand
CCCCATTCAGAAACAGAGCTTGCCGTTTTACTGCTTTCCGCGAAGGGGTGTTTTACCTGTTGATTGTGCTACGATGGGTAGCATAAGTTATAGAAAATGTCATCAGGCAATGAAGTGCAAAGTTAGATTATGGCCTTTGACGAACAGAAAATCTTCAATATTCATTAGACAGACTGTCAATTCATAGACGTTTATCAAGACTTTCGTATACTACGATTAAACCACAATACATAACGCGTTTAAAAGTCTAGGGTGCACTATATCGCTGATCCACGGATAGAAGTGCGCACAAGGATTCACAGGCTATACGTAAAATTGATAAAGCATGTTTCTGTAACGCGTTCCAGATGTTCGTGCGCAGAAGGAAAGAACTGGAAACAGAATTAATTGTATTGGTTTTGTTTTGTTTTAGTGGCGCATCCCGAAGCACGGCGGAAGTCCAGATCTTGCTGTTATGTTTGACAACGTCACGCCAGACACCACCACGTCGCGAGCGCTGACGGGGGAGGACTTCACGCCAGACTCCGTCAGATCGCGAGTGCTGACGGGAGAGAGCGCCACGCTGGCCGTAGCGACGGTGGCGCTGTCCCTCAGCGCCGTGGTCAGCAACAGCCTGCTGGTGTACGTGGTGGTACGCACGGCCTCCCTGCACACGTCCACCAACGTCTTCATCGCCTCGCTGTCCGTGGCCGAGTTCCTGACGGGGCTCCTCGTCGTCCCATTCGCAGGCGTTGCCTCAGCCTCCTTATCCTCTTCCTCCTCGCCCTCGCCTTCTTTGTCCTCATCGTCAACGTCATCGTCGACGGGCAGCTGGCCCCTGTCGGCCGGCGTCTGCTGCTTCGTGGCAGCCGTCGGGGTGTTGGGCCGGTGTGCGGCCACGCTCAGCCTCGTTGTGGTCTCGGCTGACCGGTGCGTGGCCATCAGCAAGCCGCTGAGGTACGCGTCCATCGTGACCAGACGTTCCACAGTGGCGGTGCTGGTGGTCGTGTGGTTGCAGAGCTTCCTGATGGCTGTCCTGCCGCTCGGACGGTGGGGCCGCTACGCCTACTCCGACATCTTCGGCGTGTGCTTGATGAGAAGCTCGTCCACGGCAGAGGACGTTGTCGACGCTCAGGTGGGACCGGGCTCCGAGGTCTTGGTGAAGGAGACCCTCTGCACCTTCCTGCCTGCTGGTGTGGTGCTCCTGTTGATGGTGGTCACCGTACACCGTATTCGGGGCCACCGTCGCGTCTTTGCCATCGTGCCCGTGCCAGTGGCCGCCACATCGCTGCCTGCCGGAGCTACCAGCGTGGTGACCTCGACCTCCGCCAGCACGTTCAAGGCCATGAGGTCGCTGCTGCTAGTCACGTTAGCCTTCTTCGCGCTGTGCCTGCCCTGTGCCGTGGCTTGCGTGATGTGCCAGACACGTCTCACGTGCACTGTTCCGGTTCGTGCGCTGCGCGCCCTGATCTGGCTGTCCTTCCTGTGCTGCAGCATCAATCCCATCCTTATAATGGCCCTCAACCGCAAGTTCCGCGCGGCACTACGGGCTCTGTTGTGCTGCGGCAGCTGCCGTCTGCTGCGAACTCTAACGGGCGCCGACAAAGACCTCTTTGCCTTGTCTGCGGGCCTTCAGACTGTGATGGAGACCACGCTGGTCGTGAACATGGTTCAGGGCGCGGGCCGGCGGGACGCCAACCTCTGGCGGCAGATCATCATGACCCAGAAGACCAGACATGACATGGTGGTGTCGCTGGCGCCACGGAGTGTTGGCATCTTGACTTTACGCAAAACGCGCTCCACTCCCGAGTGTGCCAACTTGGGGTCTATCCACATGTGATGCTGCAAACCCCAGCTATTCGATCTCCAGAGCTGAGGCAAAGACAAGGACAATATCGCCATTTAAAAAAAATACGGTACCATGCTTACTGTATAAGACTGGTTTTGTGATTACATTCTGATTAAACGCTTTTTTTGTATGCTGTTTTGGGAGCAGAAGGCTGAATGTTTTCTGGATAACGGTGAACAAACATTCAAAAGAAATGCAATAAATATAAGCTTGTGGTACTATTTAATGTTTCAATAATTGCTTTCTCGTTCAGATGAGATAAAGAGATCAACTTTTCTTGAAGTCTGTCACTTGTGATTAACGGAGTGAGAGCGAAAGATCTGAGCAAAAAATAAGAACAGATAACAGAAAGTCTTTTGTTTTAAAATGCAATTCAACTGTTGATCGAAAATTCGCGCATTACATTGGGTCCGACCGCTCGTGCCTAATAATACTGTAATCTTTCAGAAACAGTTGGAACACTGATATACGTTACAGGCGATTTGCTGTTTTCTGTACCAGGTTTGTACACGAATCTTTGTAAGAATAACAGATTATCTGTACCAAGACAAAAACAGACACAAGTCGACGTTTCGGGGCATTGGCCCTTTCGTCAGGACAAGAAAGACAAAAAAGGAGCACACAAAAGAAAGTACAAAGACAGAACATATAGACACTTGAATGTTTGTGCCAGGTGTCTAGCAACAGCTATGCCGAAAAATGTAAATATTTATATTGCGCGTATATTAGGCCGAAGAACAACTATAATAATCAAAATGTGTCCATTGTTAATATAAATTATAGTGGTAGAAAAGAAACACGTTGTGGACGACCATAGGGTAAATTAATCAAAAGACAGGTCCGTCAGTGTAGAGGAAATGATCTGCTCCTGTAAACAGTTTTCACACGGTAAGGAACCACTTGATCCATAAACGCGCCAATTATACTTGCCTTTGTATCAGACACAACAGACATGGACCGATCATAGATTTATTATTTTTGATGACATGCAGAAGCTCATCAGTCAAGCTAAGGTGCTCTGCCTAAATGACTGGGAAAAAGTGATTTAAAGCGTCTTCATCTTTTTTGTTTGTTTGTTTATAGACTAGCTGTTAATGGATATTATGTGCGTCCTACTTCGTTGAAGGTGGTTGCTGAACATGCCATTGTCTGCTGAAGTAGGACGCATATAAAAGTCCAGTTGAGAACGGTTGACAGAACGGTCTTGAGAAAGAGAGAGAGATGTGGGTAACTGGGGGTGGGGGGTGAGACCACCACGCTCACGTACATATAGTCATACACCCAGTTAACATCTGTACTCATGGACATTCCTATCTACGCATCTGGCAGCCCAAGAGCACAGGAAAACAGACAATATGACGCATGTAATTATCTGCTCTTGATCAGTCATTTAAATTCTTCTTCCTTCGCAAAGCCGGATCTGAGATTGAAAAAAAAACCATTTCCTGTAGGTCACAAGTGTGCTTGCTTTCCAGGGGAAACTACTGATATCGCTGGCCGCTAATAGCGTTCCGTTGAAAGGCGACGGATGGCTGAAGAAAATGAATCCAGAGAGAGATTATGCGACGATTTGTCCGTCACAGATCCTGATGACAGTCAACTGGCCATTGATCAAACTTGTCAAGACTTCGCATTATTATCTGTGGATGCAGAAGAGGATGGAAGGCCCGACGTTATGTACGCAGCGAGAGATTTCCTTGGCAATGGCAAAGATCAGGTGAAACTTTATTTTATTGCTGGTGAATCTTTTATCTTCATCGCTAGTTTCGACTTCCTACTTGTAATTCGCTCTGCAATTA
Source organism: Lanistes nyassanus (assembly GCA_004794575.1). Classification (NCBI taxonomy): domain Eukaryota; kingdom Metazoa; phylum Mollusca; class Gastropoda; order Architaenioglossa; family Ampullariidae; genus Lanistes; species Lanistes nyassanus. The sequence continues at coordinate 33,060 of SMGT01001908.1, read as the reverse complement.
TAGAGTAAGTTTTTTGCGACTTGTACGGAATGTACAGATGTGTTTCGTTTTAATTTAATGGTCATTTCATCAACCATATGCGTTCGTGATGAAACCATTACCAGCCTGTGCGCCCTGCGAAGGAAAACTAAAGTACATGTCTGTGATTTGTTTATCTTGTTAAAGGTTTGTTTTCTCCATGTACTATGACTGGATTTTTGTGTATTTTTTGCTTTCAGTTAAGCTTTAAAACTGGAGATGCCTTGCGGATTATTCAGAAATGCTCTGAACACTGGTGCTGGGGAGAGCTGGTAATGAAAGGGGAGGTGGGATATGCACCTGTCAATCACTTGGCTCAGAACCGCAGCTCATTGCTGCAGATCTTTTGGCAAGATGACGAATACTTTGAGAGCTATGGCAAGTTGGTTAGTTAACAATTTTTTTATGTTCTGCCTAAGTAAGATCCAAGAAAGAATAATATAGTCAGTTTCATTTTAAGGAACCTAAAATGTATTATATTAGTGTAAACATTGTGTGGTATATTAACCCCATGTCAGCAATGAATCGGTTCGTCCTTGAGAGATGGAAATGGGATGGGTAGGAGGGCAAAGAGTACTGAAAACTGCTAGAGGAAGAGTGGAGAAAAAGGTCAGAGTGCCTAACGTTCCTCCCCCTAGCCCGCAGCACCAATACCAACAGTACCCACCACCCCACCCCCTCCTTCGCTATCCCTTAACACCACTGCTAACAATAACACTAACTGCATTCCTCTTAGTTGCCATATCCTTAAAGAAAGTACATGTAATGGCCCTGACAGCAGATCCAAACAGATGAGTAACACCGCCTTGTTGACATGGTTGTATTAATGCTGTGCCACAGGCCATATTATGTATATGCTGATTGCTATAAGCAACAGTGATATACTGCATGCAAGGAAGGGTAATCTTTAGTCTGCTGTTATGGTTTTGTCTTCCTGCTCTCAAATGCATCCTGATTTTGAACCATGGTAGTGATGGTGGCAGGAGGAGGCATTTTTGTTTTGATTTGTTTTAACTGAGAGCATTACAGTCCTGAAGTTGGAGCATAATAACAAAGGGACCAACTGCATGCGCTTGTGTTCAGTTAACATTATTTGATTTGGGGCTGAAGGGAAAACAGGATGTTGCATAGAATATAAGGGGGAAAAAACCCAAATCACAAGTGCAGCTGTTTGCGCCCCAGCTGAAGTGATACTTCATACATGCAAATAATAAAGATGTGCATCATGGCAGTCACTGTATGACATCCTGGTTTGGTGCACTAGCACATATATTTGTCTGGTTAAGAAAGTCCTTGGCAATACATGTAAAGCAGTACACTGATTGTTTTGTTAAGGTATAGTGAAAAGAGCTTTTCAGGATTGTGCTGTACAGGTGGCTGCATATTTTAGTTTATTTTGCTGTCAGAAGCTGCACCATGAAATGCTGAGTGACAAACCCCGAACCTTAGCGTACCAGCATGCCATCATGAAAAATGCTCATCTGCTAAATGGAAAGGTTGGTGGTGTCACTGTTAGTTTAGTCATGCCTTTCACTGTTTAAAAAAAAAAATTGATGTGATTTTAAAGGTTAGCAACTATTTCTGTGTGACTGACAAAATGTTTGTTTTTACATCTACATTTTCAACAACATTTAATATTCCACAAGTAATTAAGTATGTTTATGTTATTTATAAGTGGCATTTATTCAGTAGCTTGTGTAATTAATGCAGGTAATACTTGATGTTGGCTGTGGTACAGGGATCCTAAGTTTAATGTGTGCTAAATATGGACATCCAAAACAGGTGAGCAGTTTCTCTTCTTGACAAAACTGGATTTGTAACTCTCATTTTAAAGCATACTGTAAAGTAACTATTTCCCAGAGGAAACCAACTTATTTAGCTGTTTGTGTTATCAATTGCTAAAGATAAGTTTTCTTTATATCTTTGGATGAAATGATGATTCCAAATAAATATAGTTAATGTTGCCACCCATTGCATTTAAACTTGGGTCGTAAATAATTCTGGAAAATCTAGTTCACCAAAGGCAACAGAGGAATTTTCGATATTGTATATGTGTTCTGACTCTTTCAGTGACACAAAAAAACCTTTTAATGAAAATATTCAGGTGACCTGTGGGAGCAGCAACAATATGATCAAAAGTGGAGATGTTTTAGGATTACACTATTTGCAGGTATATGTTTTAAATTACATTGTTTGCAGGTATATGCTGTTGAAGCTAGTGACCTAGCTGAGTACACCAAGGAGGTCGTGCTGAACAATGGAATGTCAGATAGGGTTACAGTACTCCATGATTTTGTGGAAAACATAGCCCTTGATGGTCCTGTTGATCTTATCATCTCAGAATGGATGGGCACTTTGCTTTTGGTAAGTCACACCAGAGAGTGTTTTTGCCAGCCAAAGGAGATTTGTTTTATTGATCACTGTGCTGTTCATATTTTTCTTTGTGAGGGGGAAGGAGGGTTTTAAAAATACATAGTGAGAGCTTGTGCATTCTGCAGTTTTTAAAAACATTTTGTTTTCTTGATTCTTGGTTAGCAACCAAACTGCTGAGCTCTGGTTTATATCTGTGTTAACTGAAAAGCAGTACTAGTAATTCACCTCTGGTCATTGTACTCTTGAAATTGTCATCACACAGCATGATGCTGATTGATAGATATCAAGGTGAACTATCTTTAGTTTTTGTGTCAATGTTTAGTACAAACAGTAAAACCTGTCCAATGGACCCTTGAAAGAACAGAACCTGGCACTCACCAACACTGATAGCTGGCACTGATCAGTTTTCAACTCAAATGAACCTTTAAAAAATGGACACCTGCAAAATACAGATGGACCTGGACAGTGATTTTGGCTCCCAATAGTTATCCCTTCCTGTCAACAAAGGACGTCTTGACGCAAGCAGCTGTGTTAGACTTTACCATGTTTACATTGGTCAGATTTTTACAAAAGCCATGTTACTGAAAAAAGAATTAGTCATTTCTTATCAATTTTTATGTGCTCAACACAAATATGACAGTCAAAATGCAAAATTGGCTTTAGTTTTTTTTTTGAGTCTGCAATAATTATTGTTTACATCACGAAATGCATGCCAATAGTAATAGGTATATGGTTAATACCTGTGAGAAATTCAAGTTATAGACTAATTCTTAGATTTCTTTGCCTGTCTCTTGTACAACTTTTCGGGAGGATTTGTGGGGAGTGTCCAGCAATAGTCAGCCAGCATGGTAATGGACCCATTTTCCCTGGTATCCTTGTTCCATTGTTGCGATATCTTGATGGAAATGTTCCCCATGTTCATCACTAACCATACCACAGTTGTCAGGAAAGAAATCCTGATGGGAATGTTTCTGATACTGCATCAGCATGTCTTCTGCTAGTTCCTTGTAGTTTTCTGCCCTAACATTTCTGAGAAAGTTTGTAGACCCTAGGCGAAAAGCATTCCATGCTTGCTTCACATCACCCTGCAGCAAGTTGTTGAACCAGTCATCTTTGAAGAGCTCTCGAATCTGTGGATCCACAAAAACTCCCTCTTTAGTCTTTGCCTCGCTGAGTCAAGGGAATTTTTCATGCAGGTATCGGAAAGCTGGTAAAGTCTGGTCCATGGCTTTCACGAAGTTCTTCATCACGAAGGGGTGGTAGCAGGATTTTGTGAGCCTCGACCAGAGCTGGGTGCTGGATAATCTTCTCTCCAACTGCTACATTTTGTCTGGGAGTCCATTCCTTCCGCAGGTGGTGCAGTTCCCTTGCTTGGCTATCCCACTTACATAAGAAACGTATTTTGTATATCCCTGCTGCAGTCCCAATAAAACGGCAACTACCTTCAAATCACCACAGAGGTGCCAGCTGTACTTGTTATACTAAATGGAATTCCATAGCTGCTTTAAGTTTTTGTATGTCTCTTTCTTGTGGACAGCATGCGCCACTGGAATAGATGGACGACAGTTTTCATTGTGCAAAAGCGCAGCCTTAAGACTCAGTTTCGAAGAGTCTCCAAATAGTCTCCATTTTTGTGGGTCATGAGTGATTTCTAAGGCATTTATGAGGCCCTCAGAACAGAATACCAGGTTACCTTCCTTTCTGAAGAAAGGCTCCAACTGCCGGTGGCGCTTTCGATTTGAAGTATTTGTGAAATCTTCTAGAAGATTCCATTGTTGGAGTCTAGAACCTAGCAATTCTGCCTTGTTCTTGGATAATTCCAAGTCACGAACCAAATGTCACTTGCCCACAAATATAGCAAAAATTGTCCACGGTATTAATACACTTTTGAGGCATTAGTGTTCTATATTGTAACTAAATGGATAAAATCATAACAGTTTTATGTGACAGTAGCTTAAACTGTATTGCACAAAGTCTGAAGTATTTTAAATGCTCAACCTTTCGCACTGGGCTTTATATAGTACACTGTTGACGTTAGCTTACTTCAGCAGCCGCCTGGCAGTAGTACTGCATTGCATCAGAAAATGATGCAATCAACTCTGGATGATGTGTGCATGATTGTACTATGCAATGTGATGCAATCATTCTAGGCTTATTTAGGATGTTGATACAGTCCAGTACTGGATAAATTTACACGGGGAAACAGAGAAAATGGACTATATGAAATATCTTCAAAACGAGAGCCAATAAAAAATTTTCATGGTCATATTTGTGTTCAGCACACCAAGATACTACAGATTAGGACCTTTTTAAGTCAGTAGCAATTTCAATGTTGACCAGTGTTATTTACAATTGCGATTTAATAGCATTAAGCCAAGAATGCTCATCACTAATTTAAGTTTTAAGTTTAATGTTGGCAGCTCTCATTAATTCTCAACTCTTGTCGTGTTGGCTGGTCACTCGTTTACATTTGGAATTTAAATTAAAATTAATAGCATTTTGCCAACAGTGCACTTTAAACTGATTAATGTCATCATAATCAGACACCAGTTTGAAGAGTCTTAACTTTGTGTGAACATAATGCAAATAAACTCAACCTACTGTGCAAATAATGTGGAAACCAGCAAACAGGATTTTCACAAGCAGAGTTCTTTGTTGAGTAAACTGTATGACTGGTGTCCTTCCTCCTGACAGACTGCAGTATCTTACCTTGACCCCTCCCTGGAAAGAAGAACCACCTGTCACAAAGGGACAGTTTCTGCTTTCTTCATAGGTGTCCTTTATTTGCAGGTTTTACTGTACTTTGACACTAATGTCAGCTGCATTGTCAGAATTCAGGTGAACTTTCCTCAGTTCTTTGTTACCAGTTTGAGATGATGATAGAGTCAGTGTTGATTTCACGCAACAAACACCTGGCACCACATGGCATCGTGTGGCCATCAGCAGCCAGCCTGTTTCTGATGCCAGTATCAGCCGATGCTGAGTACCAGGATGTTATGGATTTTTGGACTTGCCAGTACGGCTTCGACCTGTCTTGCCTTAAGTATGTTGTTGTCACCCTCTTTGTGCTAGACAGTGTTGAATCCTTTTGGTGTTGCTGATCTACAGTCTTATTTTATGTATGCGTTAACAGAAATTTAGATTTCTTCGGCATCTGCGGATGTTTGCAGATGCATTCAGGCTGTTCTATCATTGTCATCATCATCTTCCATTTTCAGGGTGGTCCATCACCAACAAGCTTTCTTGCTTGATGAGTAACATTTTTCACAATGTTCTGCTGGTTGTCTTGGCATATGACTTGCAGTTGGTAGTAAAGCATTACATCAAATCTGTTAGAAATGAAGGTTGGATATGTTTACATGCAGTTCACAACCATTTAAAATAAACTACTCTACCTGTCATGCCACTCACCCAGATAAGCAGATAAAAATAGAGAGGGGTGTCACACTGTCTTTTATTGGGCATTTTTATATTTCCAGATCACTTGCTTTGGAAGAATTCTTTCAAAAACCTAACCACAGCTACACACTAGATCGAGAGGACTGCCTGTCTGAAGAAGCCAAGATCCTGGAACTGGACATGAAGTGTGTCACTGTGGAGGATCTGGAGGAGACTGTTGGTCATTTTGACTTCTGCATTGCAAAGTCTGGCACTCTACATGGCTTTTGCACCTGGTTTCAGGTAGATTTCCAGGGCCTGGATCCCACTGTTGAGACAACATCTCTCAACACTGGACCTGATAATGAGTAGGTGTTCAGTGCCAATATATTGAAAGGACAGTTTGTGTCATAGAAGAGTTTGAGTTGATTTAGTTATGTTTTTTCTAAATGTTCCCTACAAGATGTTCTGTGAGGTGTGGTGATGAAGTATTAATTCCTTTTCTTGTGTTTAGTTTCTTTTTCTTTTTTCTTTTTTGGAGGTGAGTTCAGGTCAGTATCAGACACTGTGTACATAGAAACTGCATTTGTAAATGCCTTGTGGCATGTAAATTTTCTGTGCTTTTTCAGACTGACTCACTGGAAGCACAACCTTTTCATGCTTGACAGAGGGTTAACTGTAGAGAAGGGGGATGAAGTGCAGGGTTATGCCAGAATTTCTCGCCATGCAGAGTGGCGGCGACATTTGCGCCTGTCCATATGCTTCACACACAAGCAGACGTCTTCTGGGAAAGTAAGTTTTGATGTTAGTCCAATTACAGACCTGCTTTGTGGTTTTTACCATGTACTGTCTTATTTGTTTAAACATACCATTGGCGGATTCGTCACTCTGTAAGCTGTGTCACATTGAGTAAACAATATTGCAAACAATTTTTAAGCTTTCGCTTGTTTTGTCTGATGATTTCGACTGGTGATGAAATTAAAAAGCAGGACCTTAGTTACTGGTATACCTTGATTTCATGCTCATTAATGTTTTTCATTTTTCAGACAAGAAGCCATGAAAAATTATTCTACATATGGCGATAACGAAAATCTGAGTCCATGGAGATGAAAGTGGCATTAGTGGCATTACCTCCGTCCAAGGTTATAACCTTTTGATATTCTGTGATTTACACTTCAAGGTGCTCAGCCATGTCTCAAACTTCCATGTAAGTAGCACAACTGTTGGCAAGAGTAACATTCAAATATGTTGTCAATTATTTACTAATAGCAGTTGGCTGATACATGAGTATATGGAAATCCGCTTAGGTGTCAGTTTGTTGACAATATATACATATATTTTTAAAGAGCTTAGCTTATATGGTGCTATGGTTTGTTATATTTGCTCAGTATGACTGCGAATTGCAAAAAGATGAGACTTATTCCTATTTATTTGTGGTGGTATGTAGGTGAAGATTAATTGTGAGCTTGCTCGATAGTAAATGGGAGTAAATCATTTACTGTTGGATGATATTGTTAACTCTTTGTGCTCACATGCCAAAGATCTATTCATGATGTGGATGACACTCAGATGTTGGCATACTTCAATAAAGATTGGTAAGAAACCAAGACACCTGCAATTATGTATTTTATTTATTTGGAAAGATCAGTACATGGACTTTAAAATTATTAAAAAATTGTTTTTGGAAAAGTTTAAATATTACTGTTTGGTGTTGAATGTGTTTACTGTATGCAAAAAATTAAAAAAGGTCTAATACAGTGTGTCACTGATGTCTATTTTTGACATCTCTGAACTGTATATTATCACTGTCTGACTTTAAATAAAATCCAAGATTTAGTATTTGCTTTGAACTTTCAGCCTAAATTATATTTAAAGCCTCTTTTTCTACCAAACTTGATTTGATTTAAAATCTTCTCTTCAATCCGTCAGCTATTGTTAAAACTATCACCAAACTGAATCAAACGCTAAAAACTCATGCAGGGGAAACAACTGATGATAAAGCTTTCTAATATAAGGATTATTTCCCTTACATTGTTAAGTGCGTCTGCAGGACTTCTTGAAAACCGTTGACATATACGTTTTGACGTGCTGTGAAGAGTAACTGCGACCATCGTGACATGTGTTTCGATGTGAATGCAAAGAGTTAATGGGCAGAACTCATAGGTCAGTTGTGTAATACAGATACTCCGGGCACTGGGGAAAAGAAGCAGATCGCACAGCAGTCTTGGTGCCAATGGACAATGATTGCTATGTTTGCATGAGAGAAAAAAACTTGAGGAGTTCTGATTGTCATAAATACTCCAAAACTTCTGCAATATATATCTTGCAAGTCCATCTGTGCTGGGACATTGTCATGATCATATGTTGTGATGATCTCGGACATCATAGCTTAAGTATATGGGAGT
>SMGT01001908.1:4718-19620 GCA_004794575.1 Lanistes nyassanus | reverse complement strand
TTGACCTTCTGTTTAGAAAAAGATTCCAAATCCTCCGAACTGAGTTGATGGTAAAAGGTTCGCACGGCTGAGAACAGATCTCTCTCTCTCTCTCTCTCTTTCATGCCCTCTCGCATATTTGCAAGGATCACCTTCAGATGATTTACAAATTTTTCAATTTGTTTTCCTAAAAAAAATCATAGAGACTGTAAAATGTGCGTGTGTATACAAGGGTGCAGAAGAATTCTCGAAACTGTGAATCCAGACGCACGAATGTCCTTGTCTGGGTTCAGATCTCACGCACCCTGCGTTGGAGAGTTAACTATGCGAGTACCTAATTTTAGCTCAGCTCTTGACAGAAGCCATGTTCTGTTCAGAAACATGCGGAAAACTTGTATGACGTAAGATTCTTTGAAACATGTCGTATGCAGCATCTTTGGAATACACGTGAACATAATGCATTATTTGTAACGCTAAAGGTATTCTTTAATTATTGACATTTTCATCCCATTTTAACCAGGCGGTGGCTATTTGCACGATCTCGTGCACATAGAATCCGAGGCTATTTGCACGGGGTGAGGTCACCCTCTCCAGATCACTTCTTATAGTTACTGAGAAGCTTTGAAGCGGTGTTGACCGATAGCTAAGTGGTAGTGAGATGGGCCCAGATTCGAAACCCGTGTTTACTCACAAATTTGAATTTTTTTTGCGGGATGGGTGTTAGGGTTAGTGTTATGTCACAGGCTGAAAACCCATATTAGCTCATGATTTTTTTTGGGCGGGGGAGAAGAGGTGTTAGGGTTAGGGGTAGGTTAGGGGTGGGTATTAGGTAGGGCTTCTTTTTTATGTATAAATTCAAGCCTGTATCTGCGCTAAGCGGAATGAAAAGTTATGACGTCAGCCCGTGCAAATAGCCTCCGATTCTATCTGCACGGGACCGACTGGTAGGTGGGACAAAGAGCCACTGCCTTTTCTCAAACTGTCCTAGAGCACCGCTGAGACGTCACAGACTAGAGAAGGAGAACCTCACTACACCTTCCTGTCCATTTCTTTTCGCCAATTTTCGTAATCCTCTCGAGCTGAAAGCCGAGGTTGCCACTCATAGTCAAGGGGCGCAACTGCTTGTGGAGATCTGTCGATTTCTGGTTCCTCCGGTTTCCGGAAGTAGCTTACAGGCCACGCCAGCGCCCCGCTCGATATTGGCATCGTTGAGCTGCTGACAGTCGGAGAATGTAATTAGAAAAACATAATCCAGCTAGGAGTAGGCCAAAACAGAGTGTACGTGCTACTTATCACAGAATATCTTGCGTTTAGCCAGACTATTCACAAATCCAGATTAATGAACAGGTGTCAAGCCTCTTACCTGTTACCTATTACTTATTACCTGAGGAAATGTAGCGCTGTAACGATATTGCTATTGTCCCTATACTTCTACCCTCATGTGACTAGAGGCAGCAGCTGCATAGTAAGGCCAGCCTTCCAAGACCAGCCAGGTGCTGGGTGATGCGTCCGAAAGGTGATACGGTGGCCTGACACTGCACTGGACACTAGTTTTACGACGAGCTCCTATAATAACTGGTGGGCAATCAGCCGCCTGAAATTAACAGATGTCGGGCTAGCTGCATGAGCGGAGAACCCAGGGAACTCGAGGCTAATGACAAAAGCGCTGAGCTCGAGTAACCCCAGAGGGCGTCGTAGGTCTGTCCAGTCAGCGGTCAGCAGACAGCGGGCAGACCAGCACCTGGTGCCATAAATCAGAATGCCTAGCGCACGATTGCCTGCATTTAACCAGGCCGTGCCAGCGGCTTGGACACAGAGACTTAGGGAGGCTCAGGGAGAATGCCTTAGAACGAGGCAAAGCTGCGAGCTAGGATGGAAGGCAAAACCTTTGATGCCTTTTGTTGGAGCTAGCGACTGATACAGCTCCAACGGTTATGAGGCGGATAGAAACAACGAGCAGAGGTCGTAGAAGTCGCTAGACGTGTTGCCACTCAGTTATGTTTTAGACTCTCGGCCAGTCAAGCAGCAAAGTAGAAAATAAAAAGATTTTTATAACTTTTTCGTCGGCCTGGGTTGTCGGAGAGTGTGAGTCCGGGTGGTATGACGTAACAGCGCTCAGGACTTTTTCAATAGATGTTAAAACACACCTTTATCAAAGGCCAATGCCATAAGAACTGTGCGATAATCCATTAGCAAATCACTTGCTCACCCATCCAAACACGCTTATCTATCCATCCACTTCTCACTCACCCGACTCGCTCATCCACTGAAATTGTGTGCATTACAATTAAGATGGAAATATTCTTAGCAAACTGCCGACCCGCGGCCGACGGATGAAAACAATACAAACGAAAGAAATACAGACTAGCAGGAAAAAAAGAGAAAAAATTTAGAATAAAATTAACGAACAAATAAAATCCGCCCTCCTTTGCTGCCAGTAAGGAAGGTAATAAGTAAATTAAAGAAAGAGGAATATAGCAAAGAAAGAAGGAATGGATGGAGAAGGAGGAAAAAAACCGCATAGTCATTTAAGAAAGTACTCTCGGATGACATTTACCACATTTCGCAAATCAAGAAGATAGTAAAAGATATTTGTACTGCCGGAGTTTGGGAAAGCAAGAAAGTTTTTGTTCAGCGGGGAGTTAAGAGGCACAATGCACAGGTTGTTTATAGATTTATACAGACGAGAGCAGAGATGTAGGTCACTAAATGGAGAACACGGATCTGTAAGGATTTTGAAATCCTAAGACCTGTATTTTTAGAATCAGGATTTTTATCGTATTTTGGAAGCAAATTTCTGAATTAAAATAAAACCGACGTGTTGCAACGTTCTGTAATGCTACAGTTGTAACTCTAAATGTCGGCTTATTACAGTCCACAGTGCAGATGCGCTGTCGCCATTGAGTCTGACATTAGACGAAGCCTGTTAAAATTTAAAGCACACAGAATTCTCATGTCACTTATGAACCTTACTGGAAACAATAAAAGAAAAACCACATTGCATTATCAGTTTTCTTTTTTTTCTTAAAAAAAAATAAGCAGAAGAAATACTGCAAAGAAATGTTAAAATGTTAATATTCACCTTTTGTAAGACGAAAAAAAACCATCCACCTGCTGCTTATGTTTGTCTGGACCAGTTACCAAAGTTCTTTCTATTTGTGTCTTGGCACAAGAAAATTAAAGAATTAGTTAAAATGATTGGTACTGTGGTCTACTCAGTATGTGGCTAAAATGCAGTGGGAGAAGGAATAATACGCTAAGTAAAATGAAATGTTGTTAATCTTTAATGTTTGTAGCATAAACTCAAGCAAGCCTCAATTAAGCCTAAGGAAAGAAATTTTACGTTAAGACAATTGTTTCACTTAATATACTGATATATACACACACTAGCAGGAGAAATGCTAATGCCCTCGGTAAAATCACATATAATGCATACTGTTCAAATTTAATATCTGTGAGATAAAAGTCAACAACGAACATGGTTTGGCTCAAATTAAAGAATTACGTGTTTGTTAGGATAATATGCTCTACTAAATATTCGGTTATATATATTAAATGGGGAATATTGGCATTTCCACCGTAATAAAATTATTTATAAGGAACATTGGAATGAATACATAGCTATTGGTTAAAAGATTTCTCCAGCACTTCAGTGAAACAAAACATAGAAGGATTGACATGTAAACCTCCTGCTGAACAGTATTGCAGCACTTCAGTATAACAATACAATGTCCTGAGGTAAGAAGTAACATTACTCACCTGGCTGTTGAGCGGTAAAATAAAGAAGGTTTACCCAGGTGGTGGATTCTAGCACGCCTATATGCTGCCAGTTGCCCCGAAGACTCTGTAGAAATAACTGGTGCATTTGTGTCCATGGCTTTTGAAAAGCTTCCCAGTAGCAGCATTTTTAATCTTCATACTTAATCGTTTCTACCTGTTTATCAAAAGCTATTAATCTAGCTCAGTCTTTAAAGGGATACAGTGCATGAGACATGACCGGTCAAGACTACATTCACAACACTTAATGAAGGTTTACGTCCTGAAAATAGAAAGGACGAAGCTTGTAAGGAAGTAGATTGGCACAAACAAGTGTATCTTGGCAGACGCGATAAGACTGACTCAGAAGGGAAACTTTCGGCATTCACAATCGATCGCGCTCCTTTTAAGTCAATAACACAGAGGCTGCGTCATTCCAAGGTATCCGGGGAAAAAGTACCTATATAAGTCGTAGTGGTAGCCCACAGAACAAAATGAATTCTAGATAAAAAACCTGCATGCATGAAAAACAAAGTTCTCTAAAAAAATCTCCCTACGTGCACGCACAAAGGATATTCACACGTCCACTTCACACACACACACGTATTCACGTACATTGGGAGAAGTTATACGTACGTGCACAGATATACACATAAAGACACTCCAAAACGCCCACTTACGTACCCATGGTCTCAGGCACGCGCACATACATGGGGGAACATATACGTAAAATATAGGTACCCACAGACACACGTGAGCGCTCTCTCATTTTCTTTGTGTGTCTCTGTCTCGGACATGCGTGTACACATGTACGCAAACGTAGGGTCACTCATGGTCACCCCTGTACTGGGTGTCAGTACACACGTAAGTACGGGCCGGCTTAGTCACGGACACACACGTACACAAAAGCGATGAAAAAGAAAGATGAGAAGAACAGAGCAAGGAAAAGATAGAAAGACAAAGAATGACAGCATTAACAGCATCACAGTATTTTAACACATACATACCCCAACCTACGGATCCAGCCACCCTCCCACACCCAAAACGTGCGCGCGCGCGCGCACACACACACACACATACACACTGCAAAACAAAGCAATGCTAGTCTCTCGCCACTGTTTAATTAACAGGCATACACAACTCTTACAGCAATTTACATGTTTTTATTACAAAAATTTACAGGATTAGTTTTGCATGGCCATCTACATGTGCGGGAGAGAAACTGACAGGGCGCGTGTTCGTCTAGCTCGATGATGCACACGGGTGGTTGGCGAACAGTCTACACTGATGACAAAAACAAGAAATATGACGAGGCCTTAGGTTCTACAAGGATTCTTGTGACGTGTTGAATCGTTGTGAAAATACAAGACAAAGGTAGCATCGAGGAGGGTGAAGAGAATCTCTCGGCAGCAAACAAGAAAGAAAGAAGAAAGGAATAAAGAAAGAATGAATGAAAAAGAATGAAGGAAAGTATACACGCTAATTTTTTTATCCGGGTTGTCGATCGTTTAGTAATGTGCTTAATTTGGCGACACACAAAAAAAGCTATACGACACAGAGTAGTTCGTACAGCTTGAGTTGTTGTAGGTGTCAATAAACCTTTGTATAAAGTGTCACTTTATAATGTGGAGGACGATGGCACGTAGCTTAGGATGAAGCTGGTTAGACGAATATGTCATCAGTGTTGGTGTGAAACACTCAAACAGCAACATTTTAAATAAATAAATGCACGATCAAGAAGACCAACAGGTAGATAGCCAGCAGCATAAACATAGAAGATCAACTGAGGCGGGTCACCAAACGTGCCGGAGCAAAAGACGGGCTGAGTGCCAGCGCCCAAACGACTTGTTAACGAAGGGAATGAACTCTGGCAGAACTCAACAATGAAACGAACAGGTAAGAATGCTGCTTGCTGGATGGCGGTCGGCGTCCAAATGCTGGGGAAATGTGCGTTTTTCTGGAACAGTTGCAGAAAGAGACGGAGCTGAGAAACACGTTACAAAATGAAAACCCTGGCAAAAATTAAAAAAAAGTGCGCTTACACAGAGGAAACGCTTACACCATGCGGAAATGCCACTATTTGGTTATCTGCGCAATCCACATTTTTTCTGTCCTGACCCACATTTTCGAACTGTAAACGGAACAAGTCGACAAATTTGTTGAAGAAAACAAGAGATACAAGAATAAAAAAGAAGGTAAACAAGAAAAGAAAGAAAGAAAACAGCGGAGTGGGTGAAGAAATAGTTTTGCCGAAGACAGATTTTACAAGTAAACCATATGGCTGCAGTGGATCAAGCATTTTGTCGCATGTAGGAACATGTAACACGAGCCCAAGGAAGTGCAATGGTACTAGCGGGGAAGTTTGTCCTGCCAGTCACAATGTCTTCCTTAAAACCCCAAGCGCTGCATGACGACCGAGTGAATACCGAGCTGGTGTAAACAGTAAAAACAAGAACCCCCATTTCGTGTGTGTATGTGTCTAAGGTTTGTATCTCTAAGTCTTGAAACACCCACCTCCTGTCGTGGATTAAATCCCCGAGGCTATACGTCAGATGATATTAGAATGGTCAACTCACATAGCAACGCAAAACTAGGGTGGAGGGGGATAATTTTGAAAGTGTTGAGAAAAGCAAGTCCCCGAACTGTCCAAGAATTGCCATGTCAAACATGGATGCAATGAATCTTTCTGTGGCTGATATCCCGACCAACAGAAGTTGTCAAAATCGAATAAACGAAAAGGAGTTTCGGATTTTTCACTCTCGCTGTCTTTTCTTCGTTCACAGATTTTTTTTTGGTGGGGAGGGTGGAGATGTGAGTGTCCTAAAAATACTTTGTTTGAAGTACGTGTGGTCTTATTTATCCACAGATTCGTTCAAAAGAACGGAAATGCTACAAAGCCATACGTCTGTAGTGACGACTGTGTGTAGGAAGTCTGAGTAGGTAGTAACAGCTCCCGATCAAAGTCTGATTCGGAGAATATTGGGGAAAATGTAAATTAAATTTAAAGCAAAACGGAAAAGAAACTAATAAATACACAAGAACAATAAGAAGCCAAAACTAAACAAACAGTACTGGGCGGGAGCTATGGAAAATCTCATTTCCTTTTGTTGCATCGTTTCATTGTTGTGTCATGAACAAATCATCTTTATACACTTACTTTGCAAAAAAAAAAAAAATCGCTGCAATTGTCGCCGCCGAGTGGAACGATCGAGTGATACACAAAATTTGATCTGAACGTAAAAAACCCAACATAACAAAAAAAGCCAACTTGTTTTTTCAATGTTGTGGGATCGGAGAGTACGCTAAAGGCAGACATCTCAATGGTGACCAGTTAAGCTGGAGCCGGAGATACATGAAGTGTTTTAACTGTCCAAAAACATGCCGACATTTTGTGCGTTTCGACATTCGAACCTGAGACAGATGAAAAAAGGAGAAACAGGAAATTAAAAAAAAAAGATGGCGAACTGAGAGCCCAAGTCTGAAGACCTGTTCATTAGATGGCTCTCAGCACAAGCTTGAAGATGAGAATTGGTCAGAAACGTCAGCTGAGTACTGTTAACCCGAGGTGTTTCGTTCGATGCATTTGGCTAAGATAAATGTAATTATATGTATACACTTAATTTAGATCACTCCGAAAACATACGTTTCAGCGTAGTTTATGTTTTGCAGTAGATGCGTGTGTGCTTGTAGTGTGCGCGTGTGTGCTTGTACTGTGTGCGTGTGTGCTTGTAGTGTGCGCGTGTGTGCTTGTACTGTGTGCGTGTGTGCTTGTACTGTGTGCGTGTGTGCTTGTACTGTGTGCGTGTGTGCTTACGTAGGTGCTCAATCATACATAACCCCAGCGCGGGTGTTTCTGCACGTGTGTGAGCCTCCGTGCCTTTTTGCAAGACACGGATGTGCCAATGCGAGGGTGAACTTCGTGAATGTCGTTTCCAATATTTTCATGAATGAGTTGTTCACTACTATTATTCATGTTAGCTTCATTCTAAAATCTACAGTTAAAAAAAACTCAGAAAGCATTCGATAGCATTTGAAAATCTAGTCTAGGTACAGCTCACAATGAGTTGCGTTTTCATTACGTCTTCCGGATCAGCAGATAATCCCAGGCATAAACAGTTGCAGAGCACAGATTATCAGATCAGACAAAAGACTGAGAAGGAAATAAAGAATATTACGTTGTACACAAAATTGAAACATCACTGAAGCACCTGGTACAACTATAAAATCCCTTTAATGTCATGGATCTCCATGGTTACTGATGCCTAAAATGGTCGATGAAATCAGGCTGCTGTGAAATGCAATAACACCCTCTTGAAACAGCTAGTTACGCTAGACACGTACAAGAAAATAAATTGCAGACGACATTTTGAATTCCTTAATTATTCCTCAGGTCAATTGAAATTCAGCGAGTAGCTGAAGGAATAGTTTATAACTGCTGAAAAGAGCGGATTCAGTTGATAATGGTAATGATGATGATGATGATGATGTATAATAATAGTAACAATTAGCATAGCAGGAACTTGACATCCCGTGTAAAAGTAGGTGATCTTTGAATATTTAAGTGTATTGCAAACGATAACCTTACCATTCTCTAAAAACCTGTTACAAAAAAACCTTTCTGTGATCCAGAATAGCATAGGAACAATAAAACTCGTTTTTGTTTCCTTTTACATTTTGTTTCAAAGAAAGGACGGTAGATGTAAGAAAAACCATATAACCAAGAAGACACATCTGAACTACCACTGTAACAATTATTGTCCATCCTATTCTTATACTTGTAAGACAGCCCACAGATGTAAACAACAGCATCTAAAGTAAACAATGCACAGTGTTAACTGTACTCCAAAACTTAGACTTGTGATCGTTTGAATTTGTGATCTTTTGAATGTAGAATTTTGAATAACATTCTTAAGGGTGGTGAACATGTACACTCGACCCCCACCCCCCGCCCAGTCTGAATTAAGTCACCAGTCCTTTCTTGCATCTGGTCGGATGATAACATTTTACCAGTAATCTAATGCATATCGAACGTTAGTTTCTAATCAACATCATCAACAATTTCAAATGATCATCGAAAGAAAGTCAAGGGGTCTACTTTTTGAAGCGGGCTCCTTAGTTACCATTCAATTAGACGCAATTTGTACAGAGAAGATGCATTTTATGACGCAAAACTACTGCTACTTAAGTTTCAAGATGGTTTTTACACAAGCGAATGAGTATAAGCTTCAGCCACAAACGCGCATTTCTTACTGTATCTGCTCAAGCAGTTGACACAATGGAAAAAAAGACGTCATTAAAATGTCCTCCGAGAAACATGTACAGACAAGATGCATGTTAAATGCTAGACGTACAAGGAGTTTCAAAATTACTTCGACTGAAACATATTACTTGTTTGCCATCGAGAAACATACAATTAAAAGAACAAGAACAAACTTTCAGTTTATTCTTTGTACAGCAACAGTTAGGAATCTGGCAAACTCACAGGGAGAAAGCACTTTATTTTTAAAACGAGAAACTCTCAAATCATCTGAACATATCGGCACTTTGTAGTGTAGACTCGTGTCCTCCTGACGCTCATATGAAGTAACCACCTTGCTGACTTCACTCGTACATGCCAGCTTCAGCTCCATTGACGCACGTGCACGCGCAATAACAATAACACCGGCGCCCATCGAAGACATTCAGTTCTCGGATTCCAGAATTGTTCTCAGCCATTCTGCCCTGCCGAAATCTTCCAGTTACGCGACGCCCAGCCAGTGACGCAGCACGGAGACTTCCGGCCAAAACTCGTAAGGTGCGGGGAAGATGTTGGATGGCGAATGGGTGGAGGGAACAAGAGTGTAAAAGGGAAGCGTTCGAGTCCTGGTTCACATGCCAACGGAAACTGGCTTCACAGACTTGTTTCTCTTGTAGTCATCGCATTTCTCCCTCGTCTAACTACATCCACAGACATCAGGCGATGATGCCATTGTCAACTGGATCAGCACCCACCGGTTTACTGACACATATAGCTGACCCGACCCAGCATAGTTCTACGCCTGCCTACATTCAAAACCATTAAAGGCTTTGACAATCTGTGTACTATCTTCTTCCTTTTTAACTTTCCTGGGCGTTGTCCGTTCCGCTCGGAGGAGCAGTTTTGGTGAATTGACCCGTATATAGATGTAATAATCATACATCGCAAAAGACATGACATTATATAACATTCACAGAAGAATAAACAGTACCACAACACATTTCTCCCACCACGACCCACTAAAAAAAAAGTAGAATACCTCCCATCACTCCCTCCACACCCTCCCCCAAAAAAGCAGGTTTAGTTCATCTATGGTGTCGATAAATGTCAAAACTCAAAATGCGTGCTCGTCTTGCTACAAGTGAATGACTGAAACCAGCTCACCGAACATTGTAGAGTTAGTCAGTCAGTCCAATGACAACATGAGCGTCGGGGGAAAGAAGTGCTGGAAATTGCAAGGGGTATGAGGTCGCGCGCTTCCTATCTTGTGGAACTACATGTGGATTTCTGACTGTCCAAACGTGCGAGAAAGAGAAAAGTCATTTGCATTCAGTCACAGCGCCAGCGGGGGGGGGGGGGAGAGACCCGATTCTAGGCTGGCCTCTTGCAACTAGCCCGAAGCGACCGAGTTCCAAACCGCGAGATTCGCGAGACACGCAAGTGAAGCTAGGCTATAGAGTCAGTGGAGCAAGTCGCAGGACAGTAGTCAGCTTTAATCGACTGAGTGCAAGGGCAGTGTCCTTTCTCAAGCCTTTGACAGCGCTGGGGCCTTCAGGCTGGAAAGCTAAAAGTTTTTTTAAAAAAGGGGATGTGTGGTGTTTGACTCCCACTCACACAATTACTGCCACAATACGGCAATACACTAGCCCTGTAAACAGGTGCTACGTACAAAGATGCCCTAGACGAAATTTAGACCCAAGACCCACTTCCTGGAGACAAGGGCCTGCAGACAAACGAATCTTGCACCTAGCTGTTCTTCGCGCTCCATCCGGGAATGCACCGAAGGACCGACACAATGTTCGGCTGGTCTGGCGTGTTTACAGCTCGTGGAAGGCCTTGAACTAGTTGTCATGGCGCTGTCAGCAAGCTCTCCAAACGTGACAAGAGGCTGGGGTAGGAGGAGGGGTCAGCGTCAGAAGAAGAACAAACGAATAAACAGATTTAAAAAGGAAACCGCCTCACAAAGCTTGACTAAGGCCCATCTCACGTTTCTATCAGCTCAACACGTGGGTCGTCCGGCGTGCTCTGCCTCCATTCTTATACCGCATGAGAAAATAACAATAAAATCTACAGCATAATTTTCAATGTCAAGTACATCTACAGTTTCTTTATTTTTCGGTGAAAGCAGCAGTTCTTAAAAAATCATTTTGTTTAAATCGCTAATTAGCTTATTAGCTAGGTTCAACACGACAGTGTTCATCCTCCGGTACAATCGTAAGATGAGGTTTTTAAAAGAATATTTTACCGATAATTTATACATTTTTCAAAAGCTGACAACGCATTTAGTGTTATTTCTTCTATAGTTTGGGAATTTTCTTCCCATGTCGTCTTCAGACTAGCTATTCACTTCACAAGATCAACTGTTCACTAGCTTATCTGTGAAGGACGGTCTTCTGTCAGAAGTGGTCATTCAGCTAAAAATTGTAAACTTGTGTGATTCTTATTTAGAAAGAATCTCAACCTCTTTCAGTGGCGGAGAATATTGTATTCTGTATACACTTATACTTCTACGGTATGTAGATACATGTTGATCTCATTCTCACTTCTGCTTTGTCAGATGAAGATTCAGTTGCGATTACCTCATGCCTATATCTTGCACAAAGAGATTCGGGGTTCTTTTTGATCAGCAGGTGAGACAATAAAAAGAGAGGAGGGCGACATAAGGGGAGACAACGAACTCAACTACGAGAGTTAAAGCATATCATAGCATATTAAATATTTTTATGAGTGTTTCGTTAGTGGTAGCTATGAGGATGAAAACTTGAAGCTGAAAAAAAACCCAAAAAGATTTTTGGCTTTTTGAGCAACTCAAGGCGCAGAAGTGTGATCTAGAATCAGGTAGACAGTTTAAACAGCAGATTTTTTTTCAGTGACTATCTCCCTTCGTTAACCTCCGACGTTTGGTGAAAGGAAGCAAAAAATTGTGAGCATCGAAACACATGCCAAATTGTTCCTGGCCATAATTCTATCAGACCGCACGTATGGGCACTCGCTCTGGCTAAAATAACAGATTCCAGAAGGTATATACACAAGATATTGCCTATTCACACCCTTTGCTTTCGCTAAATGCAAAGCAGAACAACAATAATACGCATGCATACTTATATACCAGAAGATGGCATCACTCGACTGAAAATAACAGACACAATAATCAACGACTACTTTGCGTCCAGATCCAATGAACATCTTCCCATTATTCTTTCCGTTAGTTTTGGATTCATGACCAAGTTCATTTAATACCGTCTGTCTAAGGGACATTGGCACCCAAGAGGTACAGGTGCACCGGTAGGATCTTGGTGCACTGGCGTGCAGAGCACCCTCAGCAGCATTAGGGTACACGGAGAGCGAACCATAGGGACGTCTGGAAGCATGCACTTCCTTTTTACCTCCTGAGTTCTCTTCCCGTTCATTTTGACAAGACAGAGATCCATGGGTACGCCTCCTCCCCTCCCCACTTGTCTCAAGAACCCGCTTTTCATCTTGGTATCCAGATTCTTTTCATGATGGCTGCTTTCTTTGATTGACGTAACCCATGGGGTTGGGTTGGGGGCGGGGAAGCTCCAACATTTATGCTACGCAGCTAATACTACAGGGGCAGATGGCAAGGTTTGTAATCCGCTATCCATGAAGCCTCCCCCAAGAGGCAGGAAATAAAAGTACCTGTCCAAACAGCTCCGTGTTTCTCTGGATCAGTAACGGGAGAATGTCATCCGCTATTCATACAGACCCACACAACTACTTTTATAACTCTAGAACATGGAGTCTAATGCCAGTAGGCCTAACTCAAAATCCTTAGAGACTCCAACAAATGCAGACTTTTCTAAAACTTGAAAAGAAAAGTTAAGTGCATTTACGTTTAATTAGAGGTCGCTGTTGGACGACCCACTTGCATCTACACAATCATCTACGCTATCCTTTCTTGAACTCTTGATTTACGGAGATTTGTGGCCTGTGGGCGAGTGTAGAGTGGGGTTGGATGGGGGGGGGGGAATCCAACAACGGCTGAACATACCGTTATTGTCAACATGAGATCGACACGAAACCCGTGAGCGTCTTTCAAGATACTGTAAAAACTTGGCAAAAGAAGAAGCATGCAGTTAGCCCAGCCAATAAAGTCGCAAGCTAGGAGTATTCTCCCCCCTCGTTACCCTCTCTTAAATGCTGTCCTACTTTAGGACTCCTTTGCCGGGTAACAAGATATTTTAAGCAGCAGTAGTAATGACTCAGGTCTTATAACAGTCAACAGATTTGTAACGACACGACAGTTTGCGATGTCAGTTTGCTTGGACATTTCTCACGGCTTCTACGCATCCTCACTGTGGCTGCTGTATCTCCTTCTTTAAAGAAAATTCAGTTTGTCTAGCAGTGACACATATGACACATACGACGCTGCAGGCGGCTGGCGCAGCAGCGCTCTCTTTTTCTGTGGAAGTGCTCCCTACGTCCTGTTGCAGGCAACGCGACCAATCCTCTTGCTGCACGTTTTACACCGCGCGATCCAGGTGACCAATCAGCGCGCAGACAATCCCCGATCACGTGTGCCCCGGCTTGAAGGACACCGATGGCACGTTACGCTGCACGCCGGCTCCGCTGCTGCCTTCCGGTTCCTCTTTGACGCTAGGCTCCATGGGAAAGGTCATGGCCTCGGCCGAGTTGGTGGACTCTTCTGGCGTCTTGCTCATCTCGTGCTCGTGGTCGTGGTCGTGGTGGTGGCGGTGTTTGTGGTGGAATGCCTGCAGCGAGAAGCGGCGGTGCGTCTGCTTCCGTCCCCCGCGGCGCTTGGATATGTGGGGGTTATCCTTCCGCATGGTCTTGGTCTTGTAGATCTGCAGCTGGGTGTACAGCCGCTTGAGCTCCGCCTGCGCAGGAATACAAGCAGGGGAGAACACTGAGTTTGATTTTGCTGTTTTCGTGATCACTGGTTAGACGTTCACGATTTGCTACTGGTGCTAAAAATAGTCACAGTTTGCTACAGACAATAACAAGAGCTACGATTTTATATTGACAGTTGCGTGGCAGATTATGATTTTCTGATAACGAGAACATCACGATCGGAAGCTGCAAAAGTAGAAAAAGTCCTCGAAATGTTACTGTAAAGACTATAGTCAGGCAGCTTCTGTACCGCAAGTTGCTCGTAGCTTACCCGTATGTCTTCGGGATCCATCTCTGTCAGACTTATCTCCCCTACGTCCACGTCACCGTTGGAGGAGATGCCGACGTTCAGCTTCATTGTCTCGGGGGCGCTGCTGTCCTGTACGTCAGACTGAGAGTACGCCCTCGTTCGCATGCGGTCGTCTTCGGGAGGCCTGTGGGCGTACCACAGCTGCAACAATAACAACAACAGCAGCAACGTAGGTGATCGATGTGAGGTGGAACAGGCCAAAACTTCTTTGCTTCAGAGATCTGCAGACCGTGACTTCATTGATTCCTAGTGGATGAACACCACTGTTACTCCCAACACTCTGATGCTGAAGACTCTTTATTGTGACCCTAATAACCCCATGGCAGCCGTCGATGCAGAAGCTGCAGGTTGTCGTCGTGGTCGGTACACCATGTCTCGCCACCAGTTGATACCTTGCACCACATGCTTTTAGTTCGGTTCTTTCTAAAGGGAATCCAGGAGAATCCAGAAAGAGCGGTCCTAACACCCATTTCCCTGTGTATTTTACGTGCAACCTGACGTATGAAGCGGGAGATAAGAACGTTCATGCCAGCCACCCCTGGACTGGAACCAGCAACACTCACACGCTAGTCTGCAGTACCACCCGCAGAGCCAAAAGACATCGGGGGATTAATACCAGGCTAGAAGATTTACTTATAAGGCATGGTAGAAAACAACGTTTGACCTTTTACCTTTGGGCCAAGCAGTATGAGCAGGTTGATGGTGACAGTGGCTTGACACCTCAAGAAGTACATCAAAAAGAGATAATC
>SMGT01001907.1:284290-304919 GCA_004794575.1 Lanistes nyassanus | reverse complement strand
TCACGCACATGCACGCACGGATATACACAAGAGTGGAAAAGACATAATACGTTTGCGCCGACACACGCTGCTGCCAAATATAGTGCTGGACCGCAGTGGAAGAAGGATGACAAATCTTGTTCCAGCTTTCAAGTTCAGCACACCCTGGTGCTCCGAGGCAAGGCACAAGACTTAAGATTACGCACTTTGCAGCCAGGAAAAGAGGGGGAAAACCCCCTTACCGATACACTATCGGCACCTTCCTAATAAATTAAAACACCACGGGGACAAGGCACGCTGGCAGTTAAGAGCCGCACATATGCAGATTAGGTACACTGCGGAAATAAGGCTAATAAGAAGGGGGGAAACCCAGCAGTGGACTAAAACCAGTTGCAGAAGTTTCGGGAGTAAATTGGAAGTTTAATCTGTGGAAGTGTGATTAAATGTTTGCGCGCGGTTCACATCTCTTCCTGCGAAGTGCAAAGTGCAAGGGAAAAAGTCTGCACCTCAATACATCTTTCGACCCCCTGCCGATTTATCATGAGAATGGCCCCAGCTGGAGCGCCTCACGAAGGGGGAGGAATCAAGAGGAGCGGAGACCTCCCCCTGCGCTATCCTTGTGTCAGAACGTATGTACCGGTTATCGCAACACGGCCTGGGCTCGTGTTTCTGACTCGGCGGGAGATGCTCACGTAGAATTGTCGCAAATTATGAAATATGGCGCTAAGAGCACGCAGGAAGTATGTAAAACACCTCAAAGGAAAGCTAGAATTTAAAAAGAAAACAAAAAAGGGGGAGAGAAATCAGCTTGGTGGCAGCATGAAGGAGAAATCTCAGCATGGCTTTTCGGGGATTTCTTTTTAAATTTCTGGTAAAGAATGAGCGCTTCCCGTCTCGTCTAGTAGGTGAGAATAAAAGGATCGCTCACATCAGTTATTCCCCTTTCCTGAAGTCAGAAGTCTGGAAGTCTTATCTCCAGCACAAGAAGGAAAAAAAAATCAGCAAATGCGTGATCTAACATACACGATAGCAAACGCACCAGCGCACGCACCCACAGCATACATGCAGGTACACACGATTTGACGATCCACTCACACACCGCCCGTGGCACAATCAGCCCACATACTGATGTTGATTTGGAACTATCGGCTACTCTATACACCACTGCTGTGCTGTGCTTGATCATCGTCTGTTTTTAACTTGCGGTATTTACCTAAGATGTGCGAGTGCGTGCGTGCGTAGGTGGGTGGGTGGATGGTGAGGGTGTGAGCGAGCAGGCGATCATACTATCAAAACTGTAATGAGGTACCCATGAAACTTTTGCTTGCTTACACAACAGGATGCACCAGGATGGGTCTAGTGCTGTACCAAACCTGCCAGTACTGGATATTCCTCTTTGCCCTCCATCTACCCGATATGCTGGCATCAGGATCGAGAGATCAAGAAGAAGATAGAGAGAACGAGACAGGCGTGTTTTAAACACACATTCTTCCCTGTGTATGCTGCACGCCTCCCTTATCGGCCAACTCGGCTTGAGCCCCTGATGATTGTTTAATTTTGCTCACCTGCATCTGATCAGTGAAGACGCAATGAAAATGATCCCGCGGCAGTTATGCTGAGGCATGCAGCACCGCAGATGGCCAGAGATACTCGGTAAGGTCTGAAGAAGAAAAAACCCACAAAAAATCGTTCACATATTCCAATTAAGAGAAAGAATGTTTTTAAAATTAAAGTTCGGTTTAAACACACAGATACAGTATCGGGTGACGATCTAATCACTGCTTGAAAAGAAACTGTCCTTAGTGACAAGAAATTTGAGGTGTGGATTGCAGACGGTGTTGTTGTTGTTGCTGCTGCTGCTGTTTTGTTGTTTTTGTTTGTGGTGCTAGCTGCATGCTTCGGAGCTCTTTGGGGATATGGTTACACGAGACGAGGAAGGGTAAGGCAGATCACTCCTAACGACTAATGACACGGGGAAAGTCCTTCAGCATCTTACCCCACCCCACCCCACCTACCCCCTCATTCCTTCACCCTACTTCTTTTTTCGGTGCACGTGGTGTCTTTTTTTTCCCCAAGTCCTCGACGGCCATCTTGGTTTACTGCGATTGTTAACATTATGCGTCAGCATGCAAGTCCATGGGAAGGAATGCATATTCGAGCTGCCGTCATTAATTAAAGAGATCCGGCCCTCACTCTCCCCCTCCCCCCAGCCGGCTCCTCCCCCCCCCCAACGCTTCTCACTTGCGCTGTCCCGATTCCTCCAACTCTCGCGTCTCCAGTCGGCAGCCCCACCCCGGACCTTCGGCATGCTTATTTGAAAACATGCCCATTCATTTGCACAAACTTAACCCCCCCCCCCACCAACCTCCAGCTCCTCATCAATATGCTTATTTCTTTCTCCTTCCCGCCACTCCGCCCTGCGCGAGGCAGTGGTCGGAAAAGTCAAGTTCTAGCCAGACGTTGCTCAGGTTGCGCGAGCTGGGAACAGGAGACGTGGACGCGGCGGTAGTGGTTGTGGTGGTGGTAGTGGCGGCGGCGAGAAAAGATGGTGGCGGAGGCAGTTGTTGATTCATATTGATCTGACGTTGGGTCTCGTATTAGACAGCATAAGCAGGTCGCAGCAAATTGAGAAGGCTGGGTGGTGATCAATTGTGCAACGCCGCCTCTCGCTAGGTGTCGGCCAGTCGGGGGAGGGGGAGGAGGATTGTGTTGGCTACGAAGAGGAGAGGGGTGGATCTAGGAAAGAAAGAAAAACTGGGTTTATTTCCTCCTAGATCTTTTATTCTCCGCCACTTTTCCCGTCAGCTTGGGCGATTGTCGGCGAAGATTTTTCTTGTCCCCTTCTAAAACTAAAACCGCGAAATTAGCACTTTCCAGCTTCGAGCCAAGTCGTGTTCGGCGATACGTCCGTGATTTATTCTTGCACAATCGCCGGACCGCTGTCACATCCCGGGGGGGGGGGGGGGGTTACACAGAAGAAAGCAGTGAATGCACGGGAAACAAGGGGATAACCGAGGGTACATTAGACAGACTGGGGGCGGGGTACACGGTTGGACGTGCAGGGCGGTTCGGTAGGGTACAATGTTGCACGTGCAGGGCGGTTCGGTAGGGTACATTGTTGCATGTGCAGGGCGGTTTGAGGGTTACAAACAGGGTGACACGAGGACACGATTAGAAAAAGATGGTTGGTTGTGGTTAGACAAACAGGGTGGTTACCGAGGGTGGCAACACTGAAGGGTGCCCAAGTCTGTAGAGAGAGTGGTTACTATGTAGACAGACGGAAGGGTTAAGAGTGGTGTAGACGGGATGGTTAAAGGTAAAGACAGCGTGATTACAGGTGTAGACAGGGTGGTTAAGGGTGTAGAGAGGTGGCTAGATATTGAGATAGTCTGACTACAGACTAGACTCAAATGAACGCTAGTGTACCACTAGAGAAAAATTACAGTTACAGGTTAAACACCACAGGGTACAGACTATGCAAAAGGTTACGTCTAAACCGTCTGGTAAGTGTGGATGACACTAGGAGAACATTGATGGCATTTTATTCACAATAAACTGGGTGGAGGTGGTATGGCATGGTTTTATGGCATGGTGGTATGGTATTGACGGATTTGGCGAAGTGTTTATGGCGGCAAAGTGTACCATAAAATGCACGCTCTTTTATGTAACTGGAAAAATATCCATGTTGATGTTTCTCCTTGTCGTGCTACGCATGTCAGATGAGGCCCCACCAGTAATACAGGTTAAGCTTACGACAAAAAAGTGACTCTAAACGGCGAGAAAGTCACGGCAAGTTTTTTTTCTCAGTCATCTTGATGACAAACTTGGTCACACAGCTTGCCAAAACGAAAACACACTGAGTATCGAGTCACGTTTCTAGACAACTTTCTTCCACAAGCCAGACCAAAACAAAAACAAATGAAACGAAGCAGTGGGGGAGAAAAGAAACAGAAAGAAAACGTGAGCCACTCCTTAACAAAGCTTTCACAACAATTGGTGAGGACAGCGCTAATATAAAACATGCGCAGACATATTACAAGCATTTCATTCTAAGTATACTTTATCCTTCTTTTCGTTTGTAGAAAAGCTCTATTTTAAAGCCCGACACGTTGGCCTTATTACATTAGAAACCCAACTGAATTCCTTGCGCTGTTCTATTATTTGTTCTGTAAATGTAGTTTTCTCCGTCAGCTCATATAATGATTCTTATCTTGCACCTGCTCGTTTGGTTTTTCCAAGTTAGGGTTTTTTTATTAGTATTTTAATTTTAATTTTTTCTCTCCTTTTCTTTTTTTTACCTCTAAATTTGATGTTACGTGCTAGAAATGCAGGAAGGCACGACTGAAGATATTTCCAGCCTACTGTTCATTTCATCAGTGTACACGCTTCGTTAGTATCGTGTAACGAAAGTGTAAATATTCTGTCTGTCATGCAAGGTGACGTGTAACGTCTACCACAGTATGTTCTGACCATAGATTGGTTTTTGGTGGAAGGGCTTTTTTCTGAGCCCGCCAAGGTGCGCAGGTGGAGAGACATACAGCCGACATAAACAAATGATAACATCAAGAACCGTTTGCCCTACGTCTACTTAGCACGTGGCGGAACGCATGCACAGACAAAAAAAAATGTGCCCGCCCGGGGCCACTTGTACGTGCATATATGTACATGTGAATGTTGAATGTGAAGCCCAAAAAGTGAAAATGAGGACCGGAGTCAGGGAGGGCTAGGAGGAGAAAGAGACAAAAATGTCTCTATAAGCAACGAGCTAAGACCAGGCACTTGCCAGTAGTGCAAGAAGTTGTTTCGAACATTTTTT
The DNA here is from genome assembly GCA_004794575.1 of Lanistes nyassanus. NCBI lineage: Eukaryota > Metazoa > Mollusca > Gastropoda > Architaenioglossa > Ampullariidae > Lanistes > Lanistes nyassanus. The sequence continues at coordinate 300,124 of SMGT01001907.1, read as the reverse complement.
TAATGTGGGGAAAGAGGAATAGGTCTCCATGGGTGAGGGGGATGGCAGGGGAGGGGGATTAGCACTGGCAGGGTGCGAGCTGCATGAGTCTAAGCAAACAGTCAGCATCCTCCTCTCCTAGTCCCAGGAACAAAAAGACTACTAAAGACGCTTTTTAATATATAAAAAGCTCCAATCCCCAACCCCGACACAGATTAACGTTACTTTCGGAAACAAGATGGTCACTTGACAAATTCTCGTTAATGACGTTGTCCTGCGAGACACTACAGGACAGTGTCAGTAGAGGCTCCGTACCCCACGCCGTCAGATCGTGGGAGGCGAAGGGGTGGGGTGGGAAGCTGGTGATGACGGGAGTGCCTCGGATCCCCGTCCCTCCCCAATCATCCCCCACAACAATCCTTTGTCCTTTAGTTTCAGTTTCCGCGCCCGAGACGACTTATTATGTAGCCTTTCTCGACGCAGATTAAAGGCCAGGTAGCTGCCTTCGTGGTCGGCTGCTGGGGGTTTGTTGCATGAATTAAAATGATTGGCTGCCACCCGCTGTCATCCTAGCAACCTGAATCATTGTCAGGCCTCAATACGCTGGAGGTGAGCTGAGCCCGCAAGGACAAGGCCTGATCTTAATCTGCTCGCCGGCTGTTGAGCTCGGAGTAACAATTATTATGTTTCGTCCCTGGTAGCTGACAAGTAGGGCCACACCTTTACCTGCACGCTTTGCTCACCACTCCCCAGTCTTGGCTTTCCACTACCAACACTCTACCTCCTACCTTACCCCTGCTCTCTTTATGCTCAGCAACAATTTCTACACTACATCTTCGCACGATTTTCGAGAATTATTTGGAGTGGAGATTGTTCACAAATGCGCAACTTCCGGGTCTCATGCATGCATTTTCGACAGCTCATTAGAGAACGTCCGAGTCAATGCTGTGGCGTGTAATTTCGAGATGAAATATGAAACTGTCAGAAGAGTCCCGCATGTAAGAGATTTTGCCAGCAGGCAGAGTGCAGATCTGTCAGTCGTCATCAAGGTCACCAACGAAAGCCCGGTTGATTTTTGGCTCTGTGTTCCTCCGGTTAGGACGCACACTTAAGTTCAGTTTTAAAGCGGGGAACTTGTCAAGTACTAAGATAAAACTTCCCGAACACTTCTGTAGGCGTCTCACTGCGCCACTGTCCGACACAGCAGAGTCTGTAACTGACTGGCAATTTGTGGTGTCTGTGACTTCCGTTTCTACAGTTTCTCTACACGAAGGAGTGAGACTTTGTTGTATTGCGTTGTTTTTTAACATCAGGCGTAAAAGCTACTTCATGCAGGAGGTAGGGACACGAAGTTCATAAAGAAAAAGTAGTGTGGATGAGGATGTGGGGCGAAACCAGAGTGTCTGTAGAGCTCGCCATGCCCCCCCCCCCAAGTTCCACCTCCATATGTTCGGCATCGTACGAACTTTTTCCGCCAAAAATCTCGCTCTGGGTGATCGCCGTGCTAGTGTGTGAGGGTGCACAGATTCTGTATTTAGTACAGCGGTGGAAGTGGCAGCATTTCTCATTTAGCATTTGACTACAAAAATCAGAAGAAAAAAATTTTAAACGATTTCACAGTTCAGATTTTCTTCAAAACTTCCATAGCATAGCCCATTTTCTTATCTTTTCTACATCAGATTCAAGGATATTTTGCCAAGTATCAGAGTTCCCCAGACCCCCAAAATTTACTGGTATCACCAGCAAACAGCCTTATATTCAATTGGCATCGATATCAACAACAATGTCATCAATCTAAGCCAACAACAAAAGAGGACCTGGGACGAGCCCTGAGCTACGCCAGTAGAAACTGATTTATAATCAGATATTTCTCATGTAACTACAGCCTGTGATCTATGGGACTAATAGTTTTGTAAGCAGAATAGCAATTTCACTCGTATTCCGGCTGCTTGTAGCTTAAAGAGCAGACCCTTGTGCCAGACTTTATCAAATATCTTACAAAGTTCGAAAAATATAGCCCGTGTTTTTATTCCATCGTCATAGTTTGAGAGTAAATTGTGTTGGAAAGAAATGGGCTGATAGGCAGTAGAATCTTCTTTTATAAAACCAGACTGGAAAGGCGAGGTTATTTGATTTTTCCATTAAAAACTTATGTTGTTAGAGATCCCTTGTGTTGGTAGAGATTGTATAAAGAATTGTATAAAGAAAAAAGACACCTACACATTCGGAATGTCATCAACCTTTTCTTATAGCAAACACGACTGTGTTGCCTTCCACTGCGTTATGATGTGTCGCCCACAGAGTAATTCGTTCATTTTGACACCTCTGTGCTTTTTTGGAGTCTTCAACGATTCGATAGAGTGTATTTGCAAGTCACCGGCACAAGCTTGGAACCCGGAACCCTCACTATGTTGGCGAAAAGTACCCGTTACCGCTACACCTCAGGAAGCCTTTACAGAAGTCCAACTGGACTCGAAGCACAGCCTTTATTAGGTTTGACCCTCCAGGGCAGCGGAACAAAAGGCCCCCGACACGAGGGTTGGCCGAGAGACAAAAGTGGCCGGACTCCGCGTCAACATGTCTGTGAATGGCATGCAATTAGCGGCCCAGTCACTAAGAGACGAGTCGTGGGACGCGGACCACTCACAGCCCGTGGGCTTATCTCGCCGGATAAACAAAAGCCCCGACTTACACAATCGCCAAGCTCTCCATGCTGGCCACCTCTTTTTCGCCACCCGGGTCACCAAACAATCTCTCTTTCAGATCGCGATATTTTATGCCCTTTACGTTGACTCTACGTGTACTAAAGAGGTCGTGAACTCTGAGGCTTCTAGGTCCCCAAACCAGTCTCTTGCCCCACTCCTTGATTACCCCCAAACCATATCCTCCTTTGAAGGTAATGAACGTGTCAATCAAGTCACTAATCGCAAAACTGACAAGCGAACACGACTGTGAGCAAGTGGTTGCCTCAGCTGCGGGCCTGCCATATTTAAAGAACATACAGTCTTCATTTCGGTGGTTCTTTCAGTGCATAGTTTAGTAATAGGACCCCACCCCGAAATCACCGCGAGGTGGAAGCATTGTTCCTCTAAATAACCACCACCATCACCATCTCGGTAAGAGGGGGCCTAGATAGCTCAGTTGGGAGAGCTGCGGACTAGCAGATAGAGGTTGCTGGTTCGAATCCTGGTGTGGCCAAGGATTCCTGGAGTTAAACTGTCTGTCCGTACTGACCGTCTTACTGCAGCCATCAGTCTGGTGGCTCTATCAGTGCATAATTTAGTAATAAACCCATCCCCCCATAGTGCGAAATCACCGCGAGGTGGAAGCACTGTCCTACTAAATAATCACCAGCGCCACATCTCGGTAAGAACAAGTTCTTGCTTGAAGCGAGTTGCAAGCACGCGAGGTCGTGGGTCTAGGAGCCTTGACATCACCACCTCGAGCTGCTTACTTGCCTCGCGTCCGCCAAGTCCGCCATGCGGCCCATGCCTGTATCCAAGGTCTAGAAACAGCAATGTCAGTTTGCTTTGGACATTTAACTGCTGGTTCTGGCCCCTGACTTGTGACCCCTACAGTCGCTTCAATACAATTAATCAGACGAACACAGTACAGACGTTTACGTGTTGTTAAGCCAGCGAGGCGCACGCACCACCTCAAATGTCTTCTCCTAAACTGAAAGACACGTGTCTTTCTATTTTTTAAACCAACAACAACAGACGTAGCACTTTCTGGTGAAGATAACGCTGTTATGAAGCAATTTTAGAAAATGTTTCTTCCCAGTCTGTCTGCACAATTTCACTGAGCACACAGGAAGTGCTATCATTCCCACGGTTGTTAGGGGTATAACGGAACAGATGCTACTTGAAATAGGCAGGCTGACGAAATAGACCACTTCAGCAGGAATTTCTGCACACCCACCACTACAATCATCATCAGTTACCCCCTCCCTTCACCTCCCGACGCAGCAACCACCATCAGCTACCCCCTCCCCCACCACACCCACCTCTTCACTTTCTCGACCCAACTGCCACCATCGTAATGAAACGCCATTTGAAGACTTGTCTATCAGACTTGCAACACTTCAGTATTTAAATTAAGGAAACCCGTTTCCTGCAACGCTCCAGGCATAAAATTGTAACAGATAATTTTGATATCAGTGGTGCCCATGGTCTGCGACTGCGTGGGAAGAAAGAAGCGCGAACTATCTGAAAAGCCAGAATTGTTGCGGTGGCACATCTGTCCATGTCCTTCGCCACAAGAACCGTTGAGTTCAGAGAAATTGCTTTTTTTTTTGTTAGTTTGCGTGTTACATTATTCTGTATTTGATGGTGTACATAGGAAGCAGCCAATCTTCTTTTTAATAAAGTCGCATTAACCAGAGGAATTATATGGGTCGGAAACGGGATTCGAATCCACGACCTTGAAGTCTCACCCTCTATTCAAGGTCGCAGGTATTTTATTGTTGTAGTGCGGGAACGCAATGGCTCCAAAGAAACTGGCAGGACTTAAACTCGCGGTCATGGAAACCAAAAAACTGGCTTAAATTTTAAAAAAGGTGAGGGTAAGGGAGTTGAAGAAAAACCAATACAAACAGAAAAGCAGTTATTGAGGTGTCTTCAAAAACTAACCCTTTTAAATAAAGCCAGCTTCTTCAGCGAAGAACAAAGCCAAAGTCTTTAAGAAAAGCCAGCACATCCGAAAGGCCGTCTCCGCAATGTTCAGCATCTTGCAGAAAATTTTCAGAGCATGTTCCACTTAGTCTAAGACTCGATTTTTGTTAAAAAATCCCACGTCAACAGAAAGCAATAGTTGTGGGAAACCCATCATCCTTGCATCCATTGCGGTTCCGGCAACGCACTGCAGCTACTACCCAACAGTCTCCACCAGACCTTGTGTCACGAGATAGATCCTCACCACGAAGTCTTGTTGGACAGAAATTAAAGGAAAATCTGTCCATCGACACCACGAATAGTCTTGTTGGACAGAAATTAAAGGAGAAATCTGTCGATCGTTGTCGGACGGAATCATGACAAACAGCTGTATTTCTTCTCTCCTCTTCCTCTATCTCGTGTTGGTATCATCCTCAAGATGCAACAGAAGTTGGGAGGACAATCTGTCGATCGATGTCGGACGGAATCATGACAAACAGCTGTATTCCTTCTCTCCTCTTCCTCTATCCCGTGTTCGTGTCGTGCTCATGGTACTATAGATACCCCAGTGAAGTATACAGACATGTTCGGCACAGCTGTGTATCTCGTCCAGAACCAAGGGAGCCCGGAACAACATGCTTTAAATTTTATTAACACGTTCAGTGATTTCAGTTGAAATTTATGCCGTTTAGATAGCACGTTCTTAATGGACTTCTTCTGTCAACAAATCATTGCTATTTGTTGGGTTTACTGTCTTTGGCTTAAAAGCGAACATTATTCTTGATGTCACTGGGTATCTACACTTTAGCACACGTCAGATTAACATCCTCCAGACTTACACACATGCACAAATGGCGTGCCGGGGAAGTGAGTGGGGGAGAGGGGAATCTGCAGAGGGAGGAGGGGAATGTGGCGGGGATGTTGACGTGGTAAGGCCAGCCTAAACCTCATACAATCACCAGGTGTTGAAAACTGCCGAGAACCCTCCTGACTTAGGGACGAGAAGGCAGCAGATGTATTACAAACACCGCGAGATTCCCAAAAAACTTGCCCAACCTGTGTACTTGGTAGTCGCGATGTTATCGTCACCAACTTCCCATCCGTTTTCTGTGCTCCGCTTCACTTTTCCAGCTGTCTGTTCACTTCCAAGGGCAGAACAGCCGATTCTGGAGCTTGGGATGAAGGGAGGGAATTATCCTCCTTAAAAAAAAGGGTGAACGTGCAAATGTTCGTGCATATGTGCATCTCTGTAGTCTGTCTAAATAGTGGATCCGAGATACCTTCTGTATCTAAATATGAACACACACACACACACAGTTCTTTTATAGAGTCCCTTCGAGTTCTCTACTCAGTTTTCATTCCAGCCTTCAACAACCTTTTGCGCTTCCTGTTCGTCTAGACCTGTCTTTTCGGCCACGCTGTTTCTGCACAGCCTTCCCCATCTTAAACCTCGATTGTCCCCTTATTCCTTCTTAGCGTTTTCCTAAAACGAACTTTCAGAGATTTCCTGGATTCCCTCTAAGCCTTTTCCTCTTCCCTCTCATCCATTTTATAATCATCCTTCTGAACCCACTACTCCCCCACCCAACCTCAATAACTCTATCCCCGTCCCTGTGAAACGGCTACTCCTACACAAAATTTTATCACCTTTCCTATGAACCATCTACTCTTTCCTCTCGCTAATTCCATCATGTTCCCATCAAGGTGAACACTTTAAGCACAGAGTTTCATCACCAACTTGAGCAGAGTGATACAGCGCTCTCTTTCTAGAACACCGCAGTATCAGCTAGCCGGTTAATCCCAAGTAATATTGAACGCAACCTTCTTCACAAATTAGTCAAGGCACAACACCCATGGAGTAGAAACGACTGTCTCATTCCAAAATGTGAGCCCCAGAAATCTCATATCTACAGAAAAAGACGGAAGAATTTCTACTAAAACCCAACAGCGTGCCATCCATGCGTCTTTATAAGGACATTTTTCTCGACCACTGAAGATCATAGAAAATGAAAATTACGAGAATAAACAGAAGGCAGCAGTATGCAGAAAGGTGTGTTTGTATTCTCTCTCTCTCGCTCTCTGCGCTACAAGTCAGCTAAGCGAACTGATCTGCGCATTTCGTTCTTGTCGGCTACTTCAGTAGATTAGAAAACAGCTGAAGGAACTTATAGCAAATGACAGGGATGACCCTTCTGCGGCCTTAGAGCTAGACAAATCGCTTAGTGGACACATACTTCTAGACAGGCTCACTCGATGATGTATATGTTTTTCGTCTGTCATTGATAGAAAACTCGATGTTCAGCATCACTTCTTTGACTAAGTTGAAAAAACAATCGGTTCACCGAAAGACTCCTGCCGCAAAATGATAGAGATCTGCTTTGAAATTTGCCAAGAACACCTAGAAAAATACCACAAAAGCCTGCGGCCAATCTGCTGTTAAAGCATTTAATGTGAAACAGCGTGTCTGTATGCCCAACACTACAAAGCATCCGAACTATACTCTTGCACGAGATTTGTTTGTATTTTATTCAGAGTCTGAAACTAAGGCTGTATCACAGCAAGGAGATCAGTCTTGCAAGCAGGTGTCGCTTTTAACGAGAAAAGGTGCGCTGAAGTCGAGATATTACCAGCGAAACATGAGGCTTCTTGTCTTTATGACACACGCTTTACCGCTGCACTACCGGAGTTCTTCAGGCACGATCAAATTTACTGCACATTGTATTATAATATCGTAATATTGCGCTATAGAATCTGTTAGAATATTAACACTATATGTCTTGAGAAAAAATATAATTATAGAAAAGACTAATTTTGTATGCAGATTTTCTGTGCATCCATCTAGCGGTGACTTCACAGTATTGGGTCTTATTAATTCTAAGTCAATATGTTTTGAAACTAGCAAACTTATAACTGCAATAAGGTTAGTGCGAAGCGCCAGTTTATGTTTAGACGATGTCTACTGATGGAGTCAGCACAAAGATGAGCTCTTGGCCATAATCCTCTTGCTATGTTCCAGCTCGCAACAACCTTGGAGACTGAGGTTAATGGTTCCTGCGTGACGTGTGACAGCAGCCTTTGTTACCACTGTACGCCTGTACGCTCCCAGACCTTCCACAGTGGAATTGCCGACAAAAAGAAAAAGGTTATGGTCACACGACCGAAGCAGCATCTCAGATCGGATGACCAGTGGACCCGTCACAGTATCTGTCCCGTAATAAATAACTGTTCAGTCGTTTTGCTGAAGAACATGATACGATGCATTAAGATCGTGTTCACTCCGTTTAGGATGGTAAGACTTTTTCGTGCAGTCCAATCCCAGACAAACGACATGCGTTTTCGTGTGAGACTCTCGTGTTTCGTCTTCTTGAGCCAAGAGACGCGAACTGCTCTCTCCATAGTTTTCCTATATTTTTATTATTCCTCTTGGCAGGCGAGTATTCATCACCTTTAGGCAAGTAAAGTATTTCAAAGAACTTTTTAGTTTACCTAGCTATACGTTTAACTTTTTGTTTCTCCCCACAAGACTTTTTGCTCTTTGAGGATTTTACCTGTCATCGAGGATCGGCTCGTGGCATGTTTTTGCGCTTGCCCGGCTGGGTGAGTTCCCATAATTTCTACTTACCTGCCCAATAAATTTCTTTGCTACGACATATCAGCCAACTGCTAATGCGTACCTGACAAGATACTGAGGCCTCTTGCCATAAGACTTTATACGCCATATCATAGGTTTGGGCAGAAAACCATAAGAAGCCATAAGAAATGCGTGAAATGTATACCTTGCACCATGCGATACCAAAACAAATTATTTTATTATTATTTAACACACTTAGTACTAACTAAACACATTCCTGCACATACTTATAAAAAAGCAAATTCACTGACGAAATCACTGATACTGTTGGCTGTACTCATCAATACGATACTTGGCACTCCATTATTTACCACGTCAATCCGAGGAAGCTTATTTTGACAAAAGTTTGAGAAAGCTTATCAGCGTTCGCCGTAAGGCTTTTAAACTGTCAAAATTCCGTTAAAATTTGAGACGCGATAGGTACATTACTTTTAACTTGGTATGGGGAAGGATAATCCTGCCAAAAAAAAAAAGACAAGAGATGATCAAATTCATTTTAATAAGGCTTTCCTTTTCGAAAGTTGCAAATGTTTTTCGTTTAACTTCTTGGTTCTACTTTTGTCTCTATGTTATAGCCTGTCCACAATACAGCCTGTTTATTCGTTCAACGAGGAATTTCGACTTGCGTGTAAGCGAGCGCGTACTAAGAAGACCTGGAGTTACGCCGACGAGTGAGGAAGCCATGAGCCAGTGCCATTCTGCACTCCCCCTGCTATCCTGTGATTCTCTGTCAAACTGCAGCAGTCTCATTTTCCGCACACATATGTGTCGCTTCAAGCGGGCTTTTTGAGTGCATGGCTTTATGTCTGTTCAAGGGGTAATTATCGCGCAGAAACCCCAGATGAACAGTATACAACGAGATTAAAGGCTCGAGCCCGCCTCAGACAATAGCAACGTCTGAATAAGTCGATTGTCTGGCAAAACATGAAACAAAGCGTTTTTCTCTTTTTTTTCTAACTTTGCAACAGTAGGCGGAAACTCCTAGCATCAGCGAGCACTTCCATTTTATTAAAAGGTTAAAAGGCACCAGGAGACGTGTGGTTCCGCCAGCCATCAGACACTCACGCAGACGTTCCGTCGCACGCCATCACAGAGGGCGAGTTTTATGGGGGCGAGGGACGTAAGAGAGGTTCAGTCTTAACCCTCGGCGAGTGAGGTAAGCTAGTTGACGACGCAAGATTTGTTTGGGGTGGGGAGGGCCGGGGGAAAGGGGTGGGGGTAAATGCTGGAAATACAGCATTTGAACGCGAAAGCGATTGAGCATAGACACTCTAATTTAATCCTCTTTTCTTTTTGTGGAGCATAGAGCCTCAACAGTTGTCCTCCAATTCCTGCGGTCTAAGGCGATCTTTTTCGTTTGTTTGCTTGATTTTTGCTCCTTCCCAAGACAGGTTGATGACTTTGAGATCTTCAGAAACTCTTTAAAAAACCACCTACTACTGTCTCTCACCAGAGCGTACACCCGTCCAGTCTTACGTCGAACAGGACAAGCCACTTTCGCTAAACAAAACAGAATAAAAGAAAAAAAAGAGAACCCGTACACATTCGGATTTGGTCCTATCTGCCTTTTCTTGAAGAAAGTCCTACTGTGCAGCCTTTGTGTCACGACGGGCCCCCTACTGGGAGTTGGCGTGTCGTGACAGCTCCGTTTTGAGTCGTCACCACCGGTCTGTAGACGACTGCCTTGCCCACGAATGGTTGAAAGTCAAGAAAAGGGAAGGGACCAAAGCCCCCGACGTTTGTAGATCGGACGGATGACTTTAGACACCAGAGTAAGTCGTCTATAGAACGCCGCAAACTGCTCAAAACGCAGTTGTCAGGTGCATATGTAGGCAACGCTTCGTGACGCAGTTAAAGCTGCTTAGTCGCGATATCTCAGAAAATGCTGACATGGTATGTTTTGAATGCGTACGTTTCTTTATATATAATTCTCCCACGGCATGGGATCTCTTATATCCCGTGACAGAATCCGGTACCATTCAATATAAGAATGTATGCGACCAGAGATCGTCTCCGCAGAGATCCTGTTGTTATGACGGCCCTGTCGATAGCGCGCACATGAAGTACGCTCTTCTCTCTGGGCAAAACGGAAACGTAACTCCGTTGTGATCTATGGGGTCGGATTCTCTCCCCGCACGGGAACAACATGGGTCGTGCGTGCATCTCGCTCTCGCGTGTATGCGTGCGAGGGGTGATATCGGGAACGAGAGGCGTGGAACGGGATGGCGATAGGAAACAGTCCGATTGTGTACAGTTGCGAACCAGTTCATCTGTCGCCGTTCAACTCGCGCACGGCTCACAAACCACCTGTTGAGTTTCAGTCCGCCCTCGAGATTCACCTGTGTGCTGGGCACGCTGGAGGCACACCACCTTTTCCTCCACCACCCCCACCTTCGACCACCCATCCCATCTCTTTCAGATAAAGAGGCGTCGTTTGATTGGCGGATGATGTAGCTTGCAAAGTACCTGACCCGCTGATACCCGCTCGATGAGTTTCTTAGTGCCAGTCAGCCCCCACCCCCCACCCGGGGCTCACTCTCTTCTCGCCCCGGCCTGATTGTCTTTGTGTACCTGGCTAGCGCTAAGCCGGGGGGCCTCCTTCAAGGTCAGCCCGCGGTACTTTACGAGGCCAATCTACATGTAATTAAGGGCCAGGGCCCGGGACCCGCTCGGGGCGAGATGCCAATGCGAGATAGGATGAGCTCATCAGACGTTAAAGTTTCCCTTTTCACCGAGCCAGACCCCGGCCACCTTTTGAAACACCGCGGCCGTCAACCAGCCCCGTGGCCGGCCTTGTGCTGTTTACGACTTAGCCTCCTCAATTAAAGCGAATTAATGAGGTGGAAATTCGTCGCCAGCTCACAAGGAGGCCCGTGAAACAAGAGCGCGGGGACAGGGGGAGAAGAGGGGTTTCTCCCACCCCCAACCAAGGACCACAATGGCCAGTGTCCCACACTGTAATGAGAATTTCCACCTTCCTGCTTTTATGTCATTGTCTGGCGGGACCGCGTCTTACCGCTGTGTGTCTTCTCTCCCCTCTTTTCCGCTCCACCCGTCCCCCAGCTTTGTACCTCCCGACCCAGATCGTGACAGGGCGCAGTCGTTAATGAGTGTCACGCCACGTGATCACAACGCGGAGCGGCTCCAGTGACCTTGTCAGACACCGGGGAGGGGTGAGGGAAGGAAGGGCGATCATTTGTGGTGGTGGCGGTGGTGTTGATGTTCTGGAAGCGGGTTTGAGTGGCAAATACCATCACACAAGGTGGCGAAATGAAACTGAGCAGCAAAGCCTGGCAACAGCTGAGAGCCGGGACTAGCCACCGGTGGCACGAAATCCCGTGTTGAGGCACGAGATAAGGAGCAATTGACCACTTTTGCTTCCCAGCATACCCGAGCAAGACACAATCGCTACGGGCAAGAAATCCTCAAAATCAGAAACCTAGTCTTTCTCAACTTCCCTTTCCCCTCCATGTCCATTGGGGCCTCGTCTTGATCTTCCCCTCCCGGCCTTTACTCCGTCTTTATCCACACACACACACGCAGGAACTACCCTTGGTGTTCAGAATATCTTCCTCCTCACCACAGCGACAAATTTCCCCCCACCTTCCCGCCCTTTCTCGCCGCCGTCCCGAGACTTAAGATTCGTACTCCTCCACCCCCCCAAGAAAAGCAACCCTTCTCGGCAAACGACGGGAAGGGGTGTGGGCCACACCTTCCTGCTGACAATCGGAAAGACAATAACCGGTAGCGTGCCTGCGACAAACCGACGAGAAGCGGGGGGGGGGTGAAGAGGGGACGGGCCGTGCGTGCTGGCGCGCAAAACGGAGCTAGTGGTGGATGGGGGTGACGACCATGCAGGTAGCTTGCTGACACCCACACAGTAGCCCCGCAGCCGGTCAGTGTGCGACAGAACGAGTTGCTGCCCCTGGCTGGCCGCGCTCAACAGGTGAGAGATTCCAGTGCTGGGGTCGCCGGCAGCGCGCGACGGCATAAAGGGCAGGTAGGCAAGGCCACGTAGCTTGGCAGGCTGACGGCAAGCCACCCTTGGACCCCCGCGCGCGCCAGTCACGCTGGCCCTCCTGCCCCTTAGCCCAAGACGGACCTTACGTCGGAGGAGTCCATTTGCCGTAGGGGAGGGGTGACAGGTCAGGGGGAATACGGTCAGCCCTGAGACAAGTGACCAACGAAGTACTGACACAGATGAGAGACTACGGCTTGGGGGGGGGAGGGAAGACAGGTACGCGAGGTCAAACGCATTTAGTACACGTGTGTACAGACAGAGGAAGGAGGTGGGTAGGGATGAGAGAGCGGCATAAATGGATAGGAGGGAAACAAATGGAGGAGCCACATGATAGAGTGGCTAAAGTTTTCAGCGTGAACTGTAGCCAGACGCTAGACACGAGCTCCTACTTAGCGAGAGCCATTTATCAAGGGAGAGAAAAGGACAGGGGTTTCCGACCACTAGTCACCTCGTGGGCTTGCGCTGATCAATCGCTATCTATCATACATACACGCACGCACGCAGCCCCAGCCCTCTCTGCCCCTTTACGGTATAGAGTTCTAACACCGCGCCCTGGCAACCTCTCAACGGTCACCTGATACACTTGCAGGTCCGGCACCAGGAAGGACACTCGTTGCACAGGTGTCACTGCCCGTGCGCAAATCACGCACACGTCGGTGGATTGGGGTATTTACATGGTTAATCATCGTCAGCAATGAGGGTTGTCTCCTGATGGAGGTAGGACGGTAGCAGAGGAATTGGACTGTGAAGAAAATTGGTCGTAACGGAGAAACTCCCTACAAAAAGGTGCACATGCACAGAAAGTACGCGCGGCCCGCGCGGGATCTGAACTCGGACCATCTGTATCGGCGCCAAGCATGCGTCACCGCTGTTACCCAGCCGTCATATTGTGGGGCAATGCGTGCGTTGGATCGCGAAAACGATCTCGCCAAACGTCCAATCATACAAACACAACGTGTTCCCCAGAGAGACAAGGCGCAACAAAGTCTTTTTACCAGAAGCTTCCCATGCGTGCGGCGCAGACTGAACAGTAACATCTTCCTCCTCCTCCTCCTCCAGGGGGGTGCAAATGTCACAGAAGTCGGGGTCGACTAAAATGCTGTTCGCACATCACCGCGTAATGGCAACGTGTGATCGCTGCCTATGCCGAAAGCCGTGGGCCCGATCCTCGAGACCGATACAGGGACTGCCTCTGGATGCGAGCGTGACACCTGTTGACACAGCTGACTGTCCGTGTGTTCGCCAGGTACTCCGGGTTACTCCTTTCGCTTTGCGCAACCTGGTGCAACACGTTTCGATCATTACCTTTCCCCCCTTCCCCCGATCTCGCCCACAAGATAGTTTCGTTGCTGACAGCCAATGAAATGACTCCCAGTTACACACTGGTTGCAAGCACGAACAACACATGCCACCGGGTCAGACCCGCATAGTCGCACGTTCAGTTTTGATTTCGATAAGCACAGAAGCAGAGCACCCCGCGCTTACAACTTGTGATGGAGACTAGAGCAAATTTAAAGCAAACTAAACAAATCATCAGCCCGCTGACTTAATATCTCTCACAGGTCCCTGCCTCGTTGTCGCCTGCGTGGTGCAGATACGGCAACAAACAAAACCTCTTCCTAGAAAACCCGTCCTGCATTTCCGTCATCTCTTTTTAATTGCATACTTTAATCCCCGCACGCCTGTAAGGAATATAGAAGGTGTTCGTCACAAAATACGAAACACCTGCTTCCGACAAAGGGAGAGCTAGTGCACGAGCAAGCAGTTGAAATCTTTGGCAAGCTTCGGTGCCGCGATATTTTATAGTCTCTTCCCGTTCGCAGGAATTCACAACAAACGAGTGTCGCAAGCTAGCCATCGAAAGACATGCCGCCAGCGTTGTTGATATTGTGTACAAACCTGACGCACTAACAGTGACCCATGGATCACGTGGCTGTGGGAACAACGACGTGTTCGACGGCTCACAAGAGCAGCGAGGTTCTCGGTTTTGCTTTTGCCATTCCCGACGATGATAGCTGGCACAGACGCACGCACGCACTTACACACGCAGACACCTGATCGAAACCATCCAGATGGCTCTCTCAAGGTCATGCTTACATTTCCATACGACAGCAGACCCACCAACCAGCAAATACTTATACACGACTGCACACCCTATTCCCCCCCCCCCCACGACCAAAACACGCATGCACACAGACGGATCTGAGGGGACAGGGAGAGACACGTGACCAGCAGAGTTATCCCTGCCTTATATACCAGCTCTTCTGATTTCATTTTCTCCACTGCCCAGTTCATCCCGTTTTTCTTTTCCTTTTTACTTTCTTTTCCGGACACGCCTTCAGGTCTCCCTCTCACCTTTTCACCGTCTGCGAGGACCTGCGATATCAGCGTAGGCTGACATTACGCAGCCCTGGGGTACCCACGCCAGTTTACACAACAGCGAGTGAAGTCTGCCTACCTCAAGCATAGCGTCCACTTTCCCGGGAGCAACTCCAAGCCAACGCTGGAACTAAACGATTCGCTGTCAGACGATGATGACGTCGACGTTAACAACAGGAACAGCACCGCTACCACCAACAACAACAGCTGGACAACGACTGTCTCTCTGCCAGTCGTCTTGGCTATCCTTTCGAGTCACATCGGTGGTCACACAGGCCAGCTGGACACGCACCCCTGGAAGCCCAAAAGTCGTCACGCTTTGCTTTAACCGGCGATGAACGGACCGCAACGCGACAGCACACTGGACTATAAGACGCGACGCGACGCTACACGACACGACACGACAATGTCCAGACTAAGCAGCCAGGGCTGGCCCTCTTTTCCTCGCAACGCACAGCTCCTCCTGCCCTGGCCTTTTGTCCCAGCTAATCAACTCGTTAGAAAGCATGGCTGCCCCACGCTGCCGGGCGTCGGGATGGGAGGAGGGACAGGGTCGGGGGGAGTGGCTTAATGAGGGGATCCTGTACGTACCTAGCGTGGCACACCTCCACCCCACCTCTTCACCTCGCTCCGCAGCTCCCTGCGCCGAACTGTTCCTCTCCCTGCTCCTTCAGACCCGATAAAGTGCGGACGCTATATACAGAAGGGGGCGGACAGCATACGCAGTCACATATCGAACGGAAAAACGAGATTTGCAATGTGCCAGTAGCATACCCCTCCTTCGTGAGACATGTGCTCTCGACAAATTGTCATCAGGACCACGTTGCATTCACTAACCTAAAAAGCGCAACCCCTTACCACATTTTAAAAAAAAACCTACAAGTGTAGTTTTCCCGTTAGCTTGTGGAGAAGACTAAAGGCGCTGAACAGAAGGCTGTAAGGATGACTTTTCGTGGCAGACTCTTTATCTTTCCCCCCGCGAGTCTTCTGATATCCCTCTCTTCCTCACTGCGTCGCGCGAACTCCTCGCTAGGTGGAAGCACTTTCCATACGAACAAATTCCTTGTCTTGCACAACGTCAATTTGCGTGTTCTGGCACCCGCAGCCTCGGCCACCGACATGCTGGCAACTACTTCCGGGATAAGGGGAAGTGGAAACCAGCGCCAGCTATA
>SMGT01001907.1:253595-282403 GCA_004794575.1 Lanistes nyassanus | reverse complement strand
GGGGGGGGGGGGGATTCTTAAGTCAACGCCTTTTTGGATCGCAACTCTTGTGGCGAAGGACGGGAGAAATTTCTTTACATAGAGGGGACCGAGGGTCTGGCATAATCAGATATTTATCACATTTGTTTCAATGAAGAAGATGGCAGCTCCTGGGCCGGGGGCCCATTCTCATGCAAATGCTGGCCCGGGATGCTCGTGCAGCCAGCTGGGTCCGCGCGGGCGGGGGTTGGGACAGAGGGGATGAGGCAGGGTCTCCTGCAGGCCAGCATTCTCTCCTCCAGAAAATGAAATTTCAGCCGCCATGCCACTGCCCTCCTGCCAAAAGCAAGGCCAAATATTGGTTAATATCGATAACGATGAGGCTCGCAGCCGGCGCTTCGTTGTTATCCCAACAGAGTGGCTGTGATTGCCAGGATTACTGGGCCTCGCGCTAATGACCGCCGCTTGATGCAGGGAGCGGCCCAGTGCCGGAGAGAATCATTCTGCCATCTTGCACAGGAATTCATCAAGAATTTTTCTTTGGAGACAGTAAGTGGGGCTGGGAGGAGAGGTAGTGGGGCGGGGGGGGGGAGAGTTCGGGGGTGAAGGCAGGGTGAGGAAAGCGGACACCCATGCTTCTTGACGTTGATCTGTGCGCATCCCCCTCTTTGTCCAACTGCCCCACCCCACCTACCTCCTCCCAGCCTTCCTGCCATGCCACCCCTTGATGAATAGGAACATTGAAACAGTCCCGGCAGATTACCGGGCCGTCGCATAACCGAGCGGTTCTATAATCACGTTTATCAATTTCTAAATGAGTCACTTGCCTCCTTCACTGTAACATGCTGACAGTCGGCTGGTGGGGTTGTGATCGTCGTAGTGGAGGAGGTTGGGGAGGTGTGACGGAGGCCCGCGGACACCCCAGCAAGCATCGTGAACAACAGAGCCAACACCCCCCTCCCTTGTCACTATCGTCATCCCCAGATGACAGACGAGGACAGACAGGTCAAGGTCGACTCTTGTAGTAAAGCAGTGTTCTGGTGATGTATTCTCGAATTCATTTTAAGCGGACTTCTCATTATAAACGTCTTAACTTTAAACGTATCCACTCTGTGACTTACAAGGCAGCAAAAATAAATCTCCAGGTAATAACAACCAGTTCTTAAAAACAACAACAAAAACAACAGCAACAACAAATGTTTCGTCAGGAAAGATAAAACAATGTGCAGAATCTGCCTTTGAGATAATTTCAAAGTACTAGCAGAAATCCTATAGCAGTTAAGGGGTTTTATTTTTTTTAATTTAAAAAGGGGCATACGTTAAGGGATGTAGGTATCAAGCGATGAAAAAAAAACCTGTCGAAACAATTAAACAATTTGCATGGAGCGGACTCTTTAATTTGTTTGGTACAGAAGTTTACTTCGAGCAGACGACACCAGCAGAAAGGGTCAGTGACGCAGTGAACGCACCTTCATACTAATTGTCGGATAGGAATGCTTAAAGGGAAAGAACCTATCAATCTGGTGGTTTTGTCACTGCATAGCTTAGTAATTGGACCACATTCCCACCTCCCCCCCCCCACACACCCACTGTGCCAAATCACCGCGAGGTGAAAACACTATCGGTCTAAAACTACCTACCTGCCTATCTTCAAAGGCACACCTGAGGTGAGTTTTACGAAGGCAGAAAACAGTTTAAAGAGTGACGCTAGATGGGAACGTCATGCTAATCTGGCGTCCCTCGCGTCTACAAACCATACCTCTCTCGCAGGCCAGCAAGGGCCAGTAACTCCCAGATGAGGAGGCGGCGGAAATTAAGTGGAGAAGTTCGCAATGCCGCTGTACAGAGATAAAATGCAGAATCCTTAGGTAGTAGAGGTGCAAGGAAAAGATCACGCCCATAAGCAAAGGAGCAGCACCTATTTTTGTTCTTTTTCCCGTTCTCATTGCCACGCTTTTTTTTTCAATTTCGCTGTTGCCATTGAGTCAGTAAAATCGGAAATTGCAAATCCTTGCAATTGCAGGCAGCCATGTTTTTGTAAGCGTGAAAGGGCACTTCAGCTGCCGCATCAAACACAATAGGCAGTTATTGGACTTTCGCATGACCGAAGGTATGCTTGCATGTGTATGCGTGTGCGTGTGCATGCGCGGGCGCGCGTCTGGAAGACAGAAACAGACAGGTTAGGACAGCAGCTGAGAGAGAAAGAAGGCAGAGAAAGTTTATGACTCCGATTTTAACAGTCTGGAAAGAATGGTTAGTTAGCATACTATAAAGCTTGGTGAAGGTTTAAATATATAGGCCCAGCTGCGCCAGTACTACAAACCTCTTGGTGAAGGTTTAAATATATAGGCCCAGCTGCGCCAGTACTGCCAACCTCTTGGCGAAGGTTTAAATATATAGGCCCAGCTGCGCCAGTACTGCCAACCTCTTGGTGAAGGTTTAAATATATAGGCCCAGCTGCGCCAGTACTACCAACCTCTTGGTGAAGGTTTAAATATATAGGCCCAGCTGCGCCAGTACTACCAACCTCTTGGTGAAGGTTTAAATATATAGGCCTAGCTGCGCCAGTAATGCCATCCTCTTGGTGAAGGTTTAAATATATAGGCACAGCTGCGCCAGTAAGGCCAACCTCAGCCTGTGTGACTAATCTGAACGACAGACGAACGGTACAGAACTATCTACAGTCCGAACGTCTGCAGCTGATATAGATTTCCCTTCGTCAGAGCTGGATCGAGTCTTTTCTGAAGACATGCTTATCGCTAAAGTGTAGTTCAGGAGAAGCTGCATGCAGAAATCTCTCCTGGACGATGCTCTCACCACTGTTTTGCATTCAATTCAGTCGCAGCGTGTAAAACCGGCTTCATCCCAGTAAACCTGATACACGTAAAGCAGTGTAGGAGCTAAGCCGGTTTCCATTTGCATCTTGGGATCAGAGATGATGGCTTTATTTACCAAACGACTGAAGTAGCCACGGCAGGACTTACTTGCTCATACAACCCTAAGACTTTACTTTTTTGTAAGCTCTCCTCATTGTTAAGTAAAACATAACTCGCTTTGGTAACAAGTATGGAAGGAAAGGAAGAAAGAAAACAAGTAATGATATCTTCGTGTAAATTGTAGCCGCTGTCAGGACTATACAAAACAGTCATTTTCACAACTACTGCGACCACCACCAACAGCGACTACTACTAGCAGAAGACAAATTGAAAGAAACTGCTGGGTAGAAGGGGGAATTCCCTCCCCCATAAAAAACCCAAGTCTCTCTCTCCCCCCCTTCTTTTTGGGCTTTGACTGCAAGCGATATTCATTTGCCACCACAGTCTGTCGAGCTCCTGTGAGGAAAAAATGGTGGAAGAGGCAGATATATTGGGATAGGACGAATGAGAAGAAGCAAAGAAAAGAAAGAGATGTAGGAGCCGACGGCACACGTCTGAGCCGAGCAGAAGAATAATCAGCCGGCGGATGAAACAAAAGCGATGGGCGTGGGATGGAACACTAGAAGCGCAACACGTGTTGCAGTTTGTTTCCTTCAGCCTTCGTTCTCTCAGAAACTCTTCCGTGGATAAGAGGGAGGCTGGATGGGAGAGGGAACAAGGGGCTAGGGGCCAGGTAGGGAAACACTGCATTGCTTTCAATCACCTCACTGCGACTTTCTGATTCCCCCACCCCACCCCACCCCGCCCCCGGGCCATAACCAGTCAGCGCTACTGCTATACCCGCCTGCTGCTGCTTTTCCCGCCCTCTTGCCACTTTGGTTTTAATACACCTTTAATATTTCTTATGAGCGTTCTTTCCGAGCAAGTCTTGCAGACACGAGGAACGCGAGTCGGGATCGCGTGTTGACGTCAAAACTACAGGGATGCCCAAGTCACTGGCTGGCGTACAAAACACCTTTTCACACTCCCCGCTGTTGCTGTTTTCAGACACGAAAAAAACTTTGTGTCGCAACCAACGCCAGACTAAAACCCACGCAAAATATGCGCGATTATCATACATACCTCTGCAGGTGGACGTTGCGTCGTCTCTAATTTGCCGACAGGGTATAGTGGGAGGACTGAAAGCAAAGCTAGGTCACGACCAAATGGTGCGTTAATTCATTCATTCATTATCAATTACGGACAGCGCACAGTCTAGTTTTGAGGTGGCTAGCAGAAGCATGCTGTTTTTCTGCCCTTATCGCCGAACAAGTCTTAAAAGGCCGTGAGGTCAGGTCAAGATTCGACGGTGGTACCTGGGGATCTTAATTCCCTTCTCGTCCTCGCGCTTACGAACTGACATGAACCACTCCCCGGTGGCTGGAACCAAGCTACAGTTGTTACAGCTGTAAACACCGCGCAGGAAAACAGCAGGTCCCAAATATAACGAGGTTATAGGTTGTTCCCACTGTTTAGTACGTCATCAAGTACCGGTTGTGTTTAATTTTAGAGTAATTTGTTTTAATGTTTGTCTTATGTTTTTTATGTTTGTGTCTGCGTGAAAAGGGCATTGGTCTTAAGATACGTTTCTGCGCCTTAGAAATATTCATATTAAATTAAATTAAAATTAAAATTTAAAAGTGGTACAGAAAACATCCAAACAACGACTGCCGTAAACACAAGGGGTAAATTCCGCTGTACCTCTGTAAAGACCCATTACTCCAATCTGACCTTTGCCCCTATCCCCACGTAGTTCAAGATCATCGCTAGGAAAAAGCCCCTTCCCAAATAAATTAACGAGGGAACGAAGGAGCTAGAGAAGAGAGGGGGGAAAGGCCAGGAAGCAAGGCACAGGAAACAGCACATAAAACGGTATATAACGCAGCACTCTATGTAAACTACATGCAGGTATTTCTGGTATCGCAGTCGTTAGGAAATCAACATGCCGATTAAAAACTCCACGATGCTGATCAGCAGCGAGAAGAGGGGCGGGGGTGCTCTTCTCCATACATAAAACGTGAAACAAACAGTTGAAAATGTAGAAGTGGATTTTTTTTATTGAGGGCAGTTTATACAGGAGACTTAAATGTTAAAAGAACGTCCCAAGTGTATACTAGCAAAACGCTGAACATCTGGCGCACTATCTCCTCTCTGTTTAGGTCTAGCGAAGGCAGGCTGAATCCAATGGGTCTGATAAACAGTTTCTCATTTTTGTCTTTGATGAAATAACTTGTTTCCTGCCCCCTCCCCAATTTCACCCGTCAGGTTTCTTTCTCAGAGGCGACTGAAAAGATGCTAACTCTCAAACAAAACTTCCTGCGACATTCAAACTATCAGACTTTTTCTTTCACCGTGGCAAAGCGAGGTAAGATTTGAGCAAATTAAACAAATGAAATGTTCCACCTCGTGGGGGCCTGCGTGATATAGCCCAGTTTTAAGACAAACACGGCAGAATCTTCAAATGGCTTCACACAGGCTATGGGCTAGAAACTCATTACCGGGTTGGGCCATAATGCACTGGCGCTATGTGCTTTATGGGAAGCAAAAAGCCGGTGGTTTACAAACAAGAACAAAGGCGGACCGATCATTACGCGCGCACGATGGCCGCAGATTGTTCTAATTCGCGGCGAAGCGCATTCCAGATCTGCCAACACTTAGACGGCAGACAAAGGAAAGGGAGAGCATTCTTGGTCCCCTGACTACTTCCTGCCATTTCTGCACACGACTACACGTACCGTAGTCGTTCGAGAAGCTTGCGTTTCCAAGGTGCTGGAGTTGGCTGCTCTTTTCTCTTCGCACAGATGCTGACTCGCAGACTTTTGATCACTTGTTAACGCATCTGAGGCGAGTTTTATGGACACGATGAACGCAGGAAACGCGCCTCCACCGGTTGCTTCAGAAGTACGATGTATGCAGAGATGGGGCATGCGCTCTTCATAAAATATCCCGTTTGATCGTCGACATTAATTAAAGCGCAACCCGTCTTGTCGACTTTGGAAGCGGGTTTCACAAAGGATGGACGGCTGTTACGTTCTATAACTGTTCGAAACTGTGTATACGTCAAAAGAAAACCTAGAGACTTTACCAACGCATTAGCGAAGACACAAAACCCGGAGGATTTGGACAGAGACAATGCCCCCCCCCCATCCCCCAAATAGGGACGAGCTCAAGGACTCTCTCTCGTCGCTTCCAGCCCACTCGCTTCCAACTCTGGAACTGCCGATAGACTGCGAAGGGAAAGTCTACTTAAGGGACTGAAATAAATCTCAATAGTTCTAGACAGTACCCCTGTCCTGTAATTTATAGCCTTAGCCACTACCGTAACTAGAACGAGGCCGGTATCCGCTTGGCGGGAAGCCCAGCAGCCCCCACGCCCCATCCCCCACCTCCCTAACACCTTTTGCGCTTTCAGGGAGAAGTGAAAGGGAGCGGGCCGTCTCTGGGAATGACACCCTTTTGATTGTTCAGATGACGACCAAGCCCTGCATCAACAGTGAGTCTAATTAAACGCTCGCCGGGTAAGTTGGGTGTGGGTGCCAGAGAACAATTGCCAGCACTCCTGGAGCCCTGCTCGCTGCAGATGGGAATGATTGGGAACGCGCGCAAGCTGCGTGGACCTGCAGTGGCAACTATCCCCCGCCCCCTCCTCCTCCACGGCCCCCAGACCCTGGCAAACGGAGAGCATACACAACGTCGTGTTCCAGCGAACGTTCGCGTAGGTAAGGAGGAAAATTACGTTGTCTTATTGTCTGATGAGAGTAATGACAACGATGAAGAATATGATGAGGAGGAGGAGAAGGACGCCGGAGACGAAGAAGATGATGATGACGACGAGGAATGTAAAAGTTCAGGGTCACCGTGATCCTCGAGCAGATCATCACCGCCGTAGGCGTGATTAGGATAATTGACAACGCTCACGATCAGCGGCGTGATGTCACATCGAAAGCTATCACCGCACTTCCCGCCATACGAGTGGTCGCAAGGCCCATTCGCTCTATGTATTTTATGTGCACCTTTACCTATGAACAGTAGATACGAACGCTCATGCAAGCCAGGACATCATCGCGACAGTACGGCTATAAAACGGCATTATGAACAGTCATCGCGGTAATATCCCTATCTCGATCACCGAAGTCCTCTTTCATAGTACTAGTCCAGATGACAACCACAAAGGTAGATAACCCGTCAAAGGGACACCGGACGCTAGGAGACGCCTGGGAATGCCGGGAAAGCGATGTGACAGGACGGACAGGAGAGACACGACAGACAGGACCAGGACTGCGCGTATCATCAACACATGGCACACAGCGCACACAGGCTGGCTTTCCTCCCAGTTTTAATCTCGCACACCAATGTGCGCTCACGCGTTTGAGCACGGCGTTAACATATTAACAATTTCTATCTCCCCACTCCCACTATCACCACCTCCCCATCTAGCCCTCCCCCACTCACCCTACCAACGCCCCCGCACGTCCATCACTCATTTTCAAGAAAGTCGAAGAAGAGGGACAGTTTCCGTCTGGTGTAGTCACTTGTAATGTGAACGGGTGCATTATGTTCACTCCGATTTTAAAAAGACGCAACAGCAGAAACACAGAACTGGTGTTGTACCTACATATCCAACCCGGGTTTTATGGTCTCTCCCCACCATTTCATTCTCTGTGTGTGTGTGGCGAAAGGGGGGGGGGTGAGAGGGAGGGAGTGTGAGATGATGCCTGTGCGTGCGCCCGATTGATTTATGTCTAGTACGTTTAGCTGTCACAGGTTCCCCGAAAACACATTTTCATGAAAAACCCACAGGTCGGTAACCCTTAGCATTTTTTTTCTTATAGGAGGTCCCTTCCCCAAATTTCTTCTACCTCTCTTTGGGAATGTTTTCACGCGCGCTAGAAGATGGCTGGATAGCATCTAACAGGGTGGGGGGTGGGGTGGGGTGGGCTTCCCTAACGCTTGACGAAGCTATGGCCAAACCAGCTGTAATTTCAATTAACTTCCATAAAACGACGGACGAGCGACGTGTCAGGAGACATAATTAGTGCAACAAAAACAATTAAGGCTGCTAACGAGAAAACAAGGCATGGAAGCGCGTATATATAAGGCACTGCGAGCAGTACTGTAGGTCTGGGGGCCTAGATAGCTCTGCGGGTAGAGATGCGAAATAGCGTGTGGACGGTTGCTGGTTCAAATCCAGGAGTGGCGAAGGATTGTTTCTTGGAGTCTAACGTTGTACAGGCTCCATTTAGCCATTCCCCTGAACACGAAACTTCCTATCTTACTGCAGCTATCAGTTTGGTGGTTCTGTCAGTATATAGGATATAGTATACAGTATACAGGGACCGCCCCCCCACCCATAGAGCGAAATCACCGCAATGTGGAAGCACTGGAACCTGTAGAGGTTCGAAGCGTACGGTGTGCTTACTGTGTTGTGTTGTCTTGACACTCTATGACAAACGCCCTTTTTGTTCGTGCTTACGTTATATGTTGGCTAAACAATGCATGCAAGCTATTCTACTACTGAAGATGCAGCATTTTGTTCTTAACGTGTTTGCGTCAGGGCTAAGCACGTTAAAGTTAGTTTAGCTCAAGATCACTGCAATAGTACCCCCTTCCTACCACACACCCCATCAAACAGTAAAAGGACGTCACCTTGGACTGTTCGCTTGTTTGTTTAAAGTCTTGTAATGCGTACAACGTGAACTTAGCTCTGTGTTTAGGTGATGATTTTAAGGACGAAAAGTCCTGCTCTGACCCGCCCAAGAGAGGCGCTCATTTGACATTTGAAGTCTATTTTCCCTGTTTCGTACACGCCCAAAAAGCAATAAACAAAAACAAAATTGCAAGTACACACCAGCGCAATTTCCATAGATCCAGATTTTTTCTCACATGCAGAAGCCCCACCGTCCTGGATCCAGTACGTTTTAACATATACTTTGGCCATCTGGAGATCGAAAGAAATGAAGGAAAGGAGTGAAGGAGCACTGTCGAAACGGAGAAATGGCGACAGCGAACGAAATAGAGAACAACATACAGATCCGGATAGGACAGAAAGGATAGATCGGTGACACACGGATACCTGAGAGAACTCAGCAAGTAAACTTATACCATGCGACCCAATGCTTTTTAACTTTAGAATGTTTATAGTACTCAACATGTAAACAACACGTTAGAAAATTTGATAGGTACCTGAAAAACAATAATGGGCTGTAGCATGCTGGAACAGGAACACGAAAAGATTTCATAAGAACTGAGTATTGGTACAGCACGTTTCATACCTCAAGGTGCTTTACGTTTCTCACTCAGCTGCGATGCATGAACGAGAGAACATTATCCTGACCTGTGATCGCACCGGTCGTTTACATCCTTGGCACACACATCAAAACCCTTATCTAGCGGGAAAATTATCTCTTCAAACAATTTAGCTGAAGGACAGAAGGTGAGGGCTGGAGAGAAGAGGTGGTATGTTTGACGGAAGGACGGAACAAAGGAAGGAAACACCGTAGATGAACGAATTTTTTGGTCGACCGACAGTCGGAGGATGGACAGACACTGGGATAGACTGACGGACGAAAGAAAGCAGCGGACAAAACCTGTAGTTACCCGGAATCCTTGACAGGCTCCAGGCAAAGGCATCGACTGCGAGGCTTGACTTGGGGGTCACGGGTGGCAGCTGACAATGACAACGACAGCGACGACAATCGCGATGCGGCAACACCAGGAGCGCAACAACGACCGTCCGACGAGTGACGGAGTGACAAGCGTCCACACGGCTGCTGACAGCATCTGTCTGATGCACCCGTCACGGCATCCCGTTTCGCCGCAGTGCAGGCCACTCGGGACAACAGTTAAGTAAGTCATTAACCGGGAAAGCTTAATGGGCAGGAAATAAACATTTTCATCTATCAAAATTAATTGTCTCTGGCGGAACTGCAAAGGTCACCGAGCTTAAAGGCCAGACGTTTTCACGAATCGGAGCCTGAACTTTATTCCCAACATGGATCAGAGGGGCGGGGGCTGGAGGGTGTGTGTGGTGGAAGTGGGGTGGAGAGACCGTTGGTAGGTGGATTTTAACAGCGGCAGACACGCAACAAACCACTTTGTTTCTGACCGAAAAGATTTCATATCCAAGAGAAGCTAATTCGCAAAGACCAAAGAATTGCATAACTATGGAATGATGGAAGAACCATGCCTCAGAATGAATGAATGAATGAAAGAGACGAAAAACAAATTTAAACTGTGAACGGCTTTTTAATGAAAGTTTGTACCGAGGTCTGTGCTTATAGTCAGCTGTTCACAATAGAGAGCGTAACATTGCCGAAAGTTTGCAGTATGTGTTGAACTTCGCGGGGGTAACAAAAATCGTCTTCGCCTTAAAAACTACTACAGAAGACTGAAACAAGCTCAAGGCACCACTGGCAAAGAGTAATCTCATAGCAACAAAGGTGTTTATGTATACGACTATGCGTTCGCGTGTGCGTGCGAGTATGCATGTGTGTGCGCGAAGTGTGTTTGTTTGGTTTGTGTTCGTACTTGTTTGGTATCTTAAGGCGAGTCAGAATTAAAGACTAACTAACCCATGGCGAACAGACAGCCCTGTAAAAAGATGGCATTAACAATGGTCATACTTGTGCCCGAGATGGGATCTGAACCTGTAGCACACGGTTCACCGTCTTAGTGAGAATTACTTAATCTTTCCGACACCAGACCGCCTGTGCGCAACGGATCTGGTTTATGCGTTACACAACAAGAACCCGAGATAACATTGTTTTCTTAAGTCAAAATTCTAGTTTTGTTACTTTGTAGCGGAGGTAAATGGGCAGCAGGAAAAAAAAAAAAGATGGTGACTGGCGGAAGGACAGGCAAGGGAACCAGACAGGCAGGCATGCAAAGTAGGCGGGAGGTTGGGGGGAGCCTGACGGAGGCAGGCATTCTTATCGTCTTGTGCACAATCCTCTTGCAGAACGTGAACTACAGAATACACAAGACAGTTTAGAACCAGAAGCTGTTCTTTGCCACCAAAAAAGGAAATGACGGGCTCCCCGGCCCCCGGCCTAGCTCCCCGCACAGGCGCTTTTAAATTAATGTCTCATTTCCGTTTGCCTCACCGTGCCAACTAGAGTGCTAATAACCAAGTCCTATCCTACAAATTACTTTCTGACGTATGTCTACCTGGCAGATGTAATGAGACTTATTTCCCCTTTATAACATTTCGCTTTAATGGAGAAGAGATTTGCAATTTGCTGTCAGCCCCTGGCCCCCTTTTCATAGCCCTCCCTTCCCCCATCTCTCTCTCTCCCCCCTGAGTTTTTTTTTTTTGGCAGGTGATGTGGATAATATGTCATCAATCTTACCCCAGGATGTTGCGAAATTAACTAACTACACATGACAATGGTGTCATTTCATGCCATTTCCACTAAACATTTCCTGCGCTTAAAACACACACGTGACTGTCCAACCTTTAATTTCTCACCGCATCCCACTGTCTTGCTTCACCCATCCATCCCCACTTTCCAGCCTTCATTGTCACTCTCCCCGCTGTCTGCGCCAAGCAGGTCCGACTGAAGCTTTCCAAGTATGGCCTGCAAATCAAAGGCAGGGAACATTTAGCCGAGGCAAATATCTGTGCCATGCTGTGAAAAATTCATTTCAGCTTCCAGCGTGATAAGTATTTATGTCTGACGGCTTTTTCTCTCCCACCTCCCACCTCCCCACTCCTCCGTCCATCGAGCATGAAGCATCAATTTATCTTGTCATTACGATTGCCTTCAGCGCAGCTACAATTACTTGCAATTTCGTGTCTTGAAATTAGCCCTCATCCGCAACGCGCGAAATGACACAGCCACTGCACAGTGGCAAAAACATACATCTGAAAGAAAAGAGGAACGGGGTGGTCCCCAACAACGTCAATAGATGAAAAGTACGACAAAAGAAAGGAAGCTGCAAAACTAATCAAAAGTTGACTGAAACTTCTTTTCGAACTGTTCATCATCTTATTGCAGCCTGCATCTGACAGTGAAGGAGTGATAACAATATCATGGTGCACAACAGAGGACCAACCCAGACTTCTTTCCAGACTGTTCACTGTTTTATTGCAGACTACATGCAGTAGAAAGATAAGTTCTACTAATTCAAGCTGCTTACTGTCTCATTCAGACTGTAGCACACTGCAAGGGATTAGTAATATTAAATAACGAAGTGCTCATGAAATTCCCTTTTCAAACTGTTAATTTCATTCCAGACTACAATAGAAAGAACATGAAAGAGTAGAAAAGTTTTCAAAGCCTCTTAAAAGTACGGACCCGAACTCCTTTAAGCTGTCTACTATTCTTTTCCCTACTGCACCAGAAAGACGGGGACTTATTACATTAAAAAACAAAAGTACATGCACAAAGGTTTCTTCAAGCTGTTGACGCCCGCGTTCCAGACAGGGAAGACCAAGCAAAATCATACATTGTCTGTCCAAGCTGTTAGTATATTCTCTACTACGAAAGAAAGCGAATTACTAAGGCTATGTTATACAGAAGTGCTACGGGGGCAGACGCACAGACCACGACAACGCCATACTGCAACACTTGGTGCTCCCTGCCAGCCCTGACGTATAGTTGGTTTTGTATTTTAGTCATTGCATCGAAACAGGTTGGCACTTAATTTTGACAGAAATAGCAGACCTGCCAACCCTGTTTTAGTTATGTAAGAGGGTAGGTGAGAGGAAACAAGTCCGATCCCAAGAATAGTGCACTCTATATTTTAGTACTTAAGTCAGTGAAGAATAAAGCCCGGAATAGCAAAAATCGACTAGTCTGCTGATTCAGAATATGGAATCTCTTTATTAAGGGAAAGCAGATGGAGGGGAAAAATATATGACGAGGCAACGTTTGTGGATAGCTCTTAGTAGCTTCTCAGTCAGTGACATCTCGTAGACAGATCACAGATCTTTAAGATGACGAAACGTCTTTACAATAAGGAGTGAGTGTAGGAGCTTTTCTCTGACGATGAAACATCTTTATAATAATAAGAAGGCCAACCTCAAAGCCGATGACGACAACTGGATAGAGAACGCGGTGGAGTTGATCTTTACAATTTCTAAGCCATTTACACAGAATAGCACGACAATAGACGTATATAAGAAAAAGACTAGAAATTTCTAAGTTACATAGTATTTGAATTATTTATAGGCATGGGGAGTGGGGAAGGGAATAAACTGCCTCTTAGAACAATTGAAAGGAATAATACCAGCCGCAAACTCCTTCCCTTAATGCACTAGCCAATTTCAGCTCTCCAAACAACAGCCTTCTCCCCTCATTCACGCTCGTTCCATCACAGATATCGCAGGAGGGAATGGCCGTGGTGTCATTATTCCTATCTTTTGTCCACAGGCATAGGTAAACTTCACTATTCGCTGGCTTCCCGCAGCGCCTGTATTGACTAAACAGATTAGAGTCTCCATTTCTTTCAAGTCAGACCCCCGAATTATTAATAAATCGAGGCGCAGTACCTCCGTGAATACTAATAGCCCTGAGACCCATCTGTGGTAATCTGGTTGGGGCCAGATCTTTATGCATAAATAAAGCAATCTTCCATCCATCCACCCACCCACCCCCAATTCTCCTCAGCTTCGCTCTCCTGAAAGTGTTCCCATTCCCCCTACTACCCCGAACTCCCAAATTCCACTTCTAAGAGAAGTGCAAGAGACTGCCCCATGGTTCTATCTCGGGTACTGACAATCTCTGTGTCTTACACGAACAGTTCTGAAAAGACGTCATGTCACACGCTGCATCTGGTAATAATAATGCCCCACTCGGTGATCAACGCACAAACCTGTACAGACGACGTGGTTCACAGCCGTGACCCTCGTGTCCGGAAGTGTCTGCGCTTCCAGCCAGATCTGATTTATAATCTGTTTGCAGATTTTTAAAAAAAAATGTTGCTGTTTGCCTCCCAGCACACACATTCATAGAGAAATAGAGAAAGAGCTGCGTACAACCGCTAGCTGTAAGAAACAGCGAGTTGTAAACGCACCCAACGTGTCTTAAAGTCAAACCAAATGAACAGTAGATGTCGGTCCTTTCCTAACTGATTTGACATTTCTTCTTTCTTTCCTCTCAAGCCGCAGTGCACAAAATTGTGGCCCTGAATGCGAGCATGTGCGAGGCTTCATTTTTTCATTTGCTAAAGATTCCCACATTTTATTTAATGTTTTAGCAGATTTACCGGCTTAATGTCATCAAAGATACCCAGGTAAGATTAGAAATGAAAGCTCTTGTAACGAAGCAGGCTTTTTGTCGTGTCTTTATGCTGTTTTGTTTTCAGTCTGCCTTTTGCTAAAGCAGAGCGGCGAAAGAAGTCTTTTTTACCCTCTGCTTTGGCTCTGAATTACCCTAGGAAAGATGTTTATACGATGCATCTGAGAGCTTGGAAGGCAGATGTGAAGTGTTATAAGATAATAACATATGCACGTTACTTCTTTATGCAAAGCAAACATAAAAACCCCAAGAAATGGAAGCAGCATGTTCCCTGGAGAGTCTGGGAGATAGCGATGAGGTGTATTTCCGTGTACTGAATGCGGAAAGACGTTTCGGCAAGACAGTAAAGTTTAACTCTGTTGCTTACACACTACCGTTATCAGTTTGCCAGTAGCTATCACGTGACGGACCTATCCCGCTCCAGCAAGACAGTTTTATTTCCAAAGCAGGCTTATAGAAATCCTACTGAATTTGTTCACGACATAGTCGCCTGATACTGCACCGGTATAAGAGTTCCAATCCAGTAAAAAAATAAAACTGTTCAGGCAGTGCCGAGCGGGTCACACCTCTGATCAACTAAGCCTGAAACAGGTATGACACTCTGTGACCCAGCGGAACAGTAAAAGAGTGACTAATGTCGTATCCTGCAAAAGGCATCTGTCCTCTCAGAGCTAGAAAAGCCGCTCTATGAAGATAAATGTATTATTTAATGTCGTCTGTAGGTCATATACCAAACTTTCACCATCAAGCGAGCGGGAAACGAGATAATAAAGAAGACAGGATGCAGAAGGAACTGTTGGATAAAAAATGTTTTCAGAGACTTTTTATACTAATTTAAAGTCGGAAAAACCCCATCGGCTTTGACAATTACACCCTGTTGAAGGTTTTTTTCCTCAGAGTGTAACACCGCTCTTCCCTATTCCACCAACCCTTAATTTTCGGAGGCGAGGGAGGGAGGGGAAGCTTCTTTCTGGCTAAAACCATTTACTCACCCGAAAATCTCGTTACAACATTACGGACAGCTCGCCCAGCTTGGAGGTCATCTCTGCTCTTATTATATCTCTTTAGCTGAAAAGGTGAAATTAACTTAGGTCTAACATCGTCCACGATGTTGTCACCTCAAGTTTAGTTTGCGTGCGTCGCTGAGGGCCAGCCGAGGTGCAACACACCGATGCGCGTGCAGGTATTTTTCGTATGGCTGCTGGAGGCGTTGTGACTTCTGTTTCTGCAGCTTAAATGTCGCTATTGCTTCGTGGCGGTGTAGGTGACATAAACATTCATGGCTGGAGGAAATGCGGGCACTCAACACCCGAAGGAAATGTGACGAGAATCAGAGAATATTTTCGATTAATGTACACCACTTCATGACAGAAAAAACTACACCTGCTGGGTTGTACAGGGAAAGTTAGAGGCACGACCTGATGGTGATGGCCGGTATTCAAATTGAAAAGGAAGGGGGCTATGCAGCCCACACGCCCGCCCACACACACTCCTTCCCCCCTCTCTCCCTCTCTCTCACACACACACACATACACGCACGCGCAAGAAGAAAGAGAGAGGAGAGAAAAGAGAAAGATATAAAGAAAATGTTAAGAAGACGCGGAAAGTCCGAATGTTCATGGACAGTCAAGAATGCATCAAAAAAAGAAGAGGGAGAGTTTTAAAAAAAAGTTTCTCCCCTCACCTGCTTGTGAGACCGGCTTCCTGATCTAGTGGTTAAGGCTTCCAATTCTGAGGCGGGAAGTCGGTGGTTCGAGTCCTACCTAAGACTTAAAAACTGGCAATGTAGTAGCTGCCCTGCCAGACGTCTGGCACTATAGGGAACGGTACTAGTACAGTGTCAGTATAATGTGACTGGGTGGGACTGAAGCCCGTGTTGCGACAACAGTCCCACGCGTGGGAGAAACTTTGTCTAAGCAACACCGTCCTGATATGTGCATAGTTTGGGGCGAGACGTTAAGCAACTCACATCCTCCCAAACCCCACCCCCTCACCTGCTTCTGGTACTCCCCTTCCAGTCACCTCGTCTTCGTATTGTAAAATTTCGTAAATAAATAAGGAAATAAATAAAGCTACTTCCTCTCGCCATTTTTCTACATCAATTCCCTTCGGTGAACATATCTGAGTTTAGACAAAACCACATAATTTGGCTCCAAAAATTGTTTTGTACTAATTTAAATGCTTCTCTCCGGCCCTCCTCTCTCCCCCCTCTTGTCTCTCGTCCATGTTGTGTGAACTTCAAACTCGTAATCACGTATACCAGCGAATGGCATCCGAATGACACCTGTTGTTTTCGCTATCAGTGGGTGTGGCAGAAGGGCAAGTAGTAAGTCAGCCATCATCGCATGGGAAATTTTATTCGGAATAAAAGTTTTATAATCCAATACGACTCCTTGATCAATCCGCCATTTTCGCAGTAGCTCTATTAATGCGCAAAGCATACGCACTAAAAGGAAACGAACGTCTTTCGAGTGGGATTGACTGTTTACGACCTAATAATAGAAACGAGAACGGACAGTTAATTAAAAACATTTAAATAAAACGCTATAATTTTTAAGGAGGCACCAGCTGTACAATTTCACTTTTGTTAAAAAAAAAACCAAACGTTTTTCAAAACAAAAGTGCTCACTGAAATCAGAACTACGTTGTAAACTGATACCAGGGCATAAAATTAGCGAATCGTCTCCAGTTAGCTTACACAACGAAAAGGTCGGGTCGTTCGGTTGTAAATGACAAAACATTCATTACGCTCTGAAGATGCTGATTTTAAGGCAGCCTGCACGAAGAGATAATATCTCTTCATCAGACACTGGCAGTTACCGTCAGTCGCAGTTTCTCTACCGTAAACCTCACTTTCTCTATTTATAGTTTTTTGTGGTTGGACTAAAATTACCTGAGACATTGCGTATAACCAAGGAGATGTAGAGGAGCCAATTGACTTCCTAAAGGGATCCAAACCACGTACGAAGTACAGCATCCCCGCAGACCTAATCCAACGTAGAGGGGAACAGATGGTCACGGTGCTGATCACACAGAGTGGAAATTTTTGAATATCTTGGCTCTATCCTGAGCCGAGAAGAAACTGGCTACAGAAGTCAAGATCAGACTAGCCCTTGCCACAGCAGCACTTTCAGCTCTCGGCAGATTATGGAGCAACAGCAACATCAATTTCCAAACCAGGATGAAGCTCTACAAAGCTACATGAACTACATTATTGTTATCGTCGTGGTCGTCACCACCACCACCACCACCACCACCACCACCACCACCACCACCACCACCACCACCACCACCACCAACAACAACAACAACACCGCCAACAACAACAACACAACAAAAGCGTGGACGCGCTGTCAAAAAGCAAGAAGTTCTGAGGTGATTGTAGCTCTCGATGCTGACAAACACTCAAAACACTTCAGGAAACCGGAGTGCGGACAGAATTTGGGGCGTAGTAGGTGAGGAGGGAGGGATGGGACGACAGAAGCCACAGCAGTACGGCGTAGGAAATGATTTTTTTTTAAACAACGGAACAGGATTTGCGCTGCACCGCGCCAGACGCCAGGTAAATGCACCGTGTGCGGCATGGACAGAAAAAAGCCTGACAATTTCATTGATCACTTTCGACCTCGCGCCGGGGGCAGAAGTCGGTGCAACGCCGACGATTGTCGTCCGACCGCGTGCGCCGCCATACCGCACCGTAGGCTCAAGGGCCAGTTTTACAGGCGTGAAAAACGCGACAGATGCTAGCTAGTGAGGTTTGCAGCTTTGATGTCAGTACCTACCGCCATTCAACCTTCCTCATGTCCATGCAAACGTCCACTCTCCCCACTCTCCGCCCCCGTTTCTGCCTGTCTACAGTCATATCGAAACGGACCAGATTTTTCCGGGAGACGAAGGAGATCCCAACGTGCTGGTGGAGATCCCAACGTGCCGGTGGAGATCCCAACGTGCTGGTGGAGATCCCAACGTGCTGGCACACATTCGGAACATGCCATGCCACATTTTCCTTAGCTGCGTCAGAACGGTTCTATACATGACTGTCTTCCCGACATGTCTACAGCCCGCGATGCTGGGACTCCGACATGATCACTCAGCTGTTAGCATCGCTTGCGTTTCTCGCGTCTGTGAAACTGGCTTGGGTTTTGTCTACATACACAGCCGCCCTTGCTTGTCCTGAGGTCAGGTAAGTCAGGTACCCAGCCCCACACACCCCCTCCCTTGTGAATCTGCAGAGGGTGACAATTATTCACAGACTCTACGCGACATGTTTCACCTATTGAGCTCTCGGGACAAAAGCGAAGTGAGAGAAGAAACTAAATTGGGAAGGAGATTATCCTGTCGTAATGATCTGGCTGGAGGAAAGAGAAAGAGAGAGGGAGAACGGGTTGAGCGGGCAGGAGGACATCTGCTTGCAGACTTTAAGAGCAGTGGATCAGGAGCAGTGACTGCAAACGCGCCACCTATTCTAAGCAGTCGATGTGGCAGTCCTTATTAATTTTCCACATCCCTATAGAACACATAACAAAAATCAATACCCACTCCTTTTCTTTCCTCACTCTCCCTTCCCCTTGTCGCCATCCCTCAACGCACAGAAAGAGACGATCGGGAGTTTGCTGGAGGGTGAGGTGGAGTGGAGGGGGGGGGGTGAGGCTTAATGATCTTATCGCGACGTGAAACCACGGGCATCTGTTTCTAAAGTACGTCACTTACAGAACCACAAAAAGTAAATGCTTCTACAGTACGTCACTTATAGAACCATAAAACGTAATGTTTCTACAGGACGTCACTTACACAACCCCAAAACGTAATGTTTCTACAGGACGTCACTTACACAACCCCAAAACGTAAATGTTTCTACAGTACGTCACTTACACAACAACAAAACGTAAAAAAAATCTACCGTATGTCACTTACACAGCCACAAAACGTAAAAAAATCTACAGTATGTCACTTACACAACCACAAAACGTACAATATTCTACAGTACCTCACTTACAGAACCACAAAAATGTAAAACTTTCTACAGTGTGTCAATTACAGAACCACAAAAACGTTTTAAAAAATCTACAATTTGTCACAGAACCAGAAAAATATAAACAAATTTCTACAGAACGTCACTTACAGAACCACAAAACGTAAATGCTTCTACAACACGTCACTTACAGACCCACGAAATGTAAAACTTTCTACAGTACGTCACTTACAGAACCACAGAAACGTACAAGTGCTAACTACGTAACTCTGAGAAACGCATGAAATGCTAGGCTATTGTTAGACACAACCAGGCGATGACGCCATTAAAAGGTCTGCCCTACGAGTGGACAAGTACGGCTGCAGGTTGTTGTTGTTGCTGCTGTTTTTTTAAAAATAGCTCTTGTCTGGCTAGAAAAGCCGACAGAAGCGGACAGCAAAAACCGACGGAAAAGCTGGATGTATATTCTGATCGCCTCCAACACATCCTGTCTGGATGACTTGTTAACTGCTTTGCCTAGCTATTTTCGCTGGAGAGGGTCATCACCGCCAACGTTTTCCGGACACGGCACGACGTGCGCACTGGCTTTTAAAAAATGCACTCAGAACGCCCTGGCTTAGCGGAGAAATCTTGAACCAGCAGTCACACGACCAGTCGTTCGGCTCCTTACAAAATGTCGTCTCCGTGAGTTTCGGCTGACTGTTGTCCGTACGCTTTTCTCATGCCAATGCAAGTGGAGTGCCTTGTCAGGGAAAAAAAAAGCTAATGCTAATGTCCTCCATCCACAGTCTTTTCAGAGTCTGGCTGGGTGTTCGTTTTATGTGGAAGGTGGGTGGGGGAGGCAACTGCAGGACGAGTGTGTGGCCTGGGGATGCGCGAACAATGTTTGCGGGCCTCAGTAGGTGAGTATGCGACTTCAATCGACGCTGTCAGACTAAAGAGGTATTACCGACTCTAGAAACAGACTTTACGAATCGGCTACAGGCCGCTCCGGCACTTGCTCTTTTGTTCACTGTAAACTGTGAACTACAGCAACACTCCGAGGGACAGCGCGCGATTGAACAGCGCCGGCGCACTAAGCCAATGACGCGGTGTTTCGAAGCGGTTCCGATTCTCAGGTGTGGTGGGGCTTTTTTTTAAACCGGCGCAAAGAATCTGCTGATGTAAGGCCTTTCTCGGGAAGAAAACATACATACCTCGGAAGATCTGCAGTCACAGACAACACTGGAATCGACTTTCTCTAGCGAAGGCGTGACGCTATGGAGTCATTTGAAAGTGTGCTGAACGATCTAAGGGTATCGGTCGCCAAGCTGTGACAAGCCACCATATCTACGGGCTTTGATGTCCAGTGCTTATAGTTTATCGCTCTAGAATAGTGACTAGTCTGACACGTACACCTCAGTCCTCGCCGGGAAACCAAAGAAAGAAGGGAAAACAGAAGGGAAGGGAAAAAATGAACGAAAGAAGGAAGGAAAGAGGACCAACGAAGAAAGGGAGAAAACTTGAAAAAGAAAAAGAAATTGAAAAAGAACGACTAAAATAAAAGAATTAGCAAAATGCAATTAACCTCATAAAATAGCAGCAAGACGGTACTAATTATTACCAAGAAAGGACACATTCTATGTTTATCAAAAATCGATAAAATTGTCTTTTTTCCACTTGTTTCTGTTTATAAAGTCTCGCTCATAGTCAGCTTTTGTTATATATTAGACTCGGCACTAGGGAAAGCATAAGTAAATTTCACAGCTGCCTACACAAAACTATATCGCTCTGTCTGCAGGAGTTACGGCGAGTCGCTGCGCTTGTCTGTAATTTCCTAAGAGGCCAAACGGACTCTAAACTTCTTTTCAGACGAATATTTTGTAAGACCAAGAAATATCAGGACGTGAGGCGTCGGATGAGAACCGAAGCAAATTTGAAAACAAATCAAACGAGCTGTTAAATGGAACCTGGCTGGCCTGGCGCATGGAACAGCCAACAGCACCATGAAAGAGTGTTTAAAACCTTGTACATCATAATTGTTCTCTTTTCCTTCAGCAAGCCTGCCTCGTGCCCGAGCAGTTTATGAATCAGTGCAAGCAAAGCTGTCGGCATCACCGAAAGCTGTGCACTCTGCGGCTAAAAAATGAGCCAGCAAACCCCAAAAGAATGCAGCTCGTTTATGCGTGTCTGTCCGGGCTTTGTCTTTCTTGTAGAAATGTTTCCTGCTGCGCTGAACAAAACAGGGAGAACGGAATTCGTAAGAGTGTCTGCAATGCACAAGACGTCCAAGATAGTTTACGGCGATTCACAGTTGTTTGATTCTCCGGTCTAGTTTGTACACAAACGAAGAATCAAATGAAACCTTTGGGGATCTTTTAATTCGCTTTCAGAACAAAACAAGACATAAATACTAGCCGGCACATAGCAAAGCAGAACAATAAAAGGCCAAACAAAGAAAAGAAACTACGACAAAATGTACTACAGCAAAAAGACAGTTTCGACACGTACATTTGTCAGCGTGCACCAAAAACAAAAGTGTAAACATTCATTCCATTTGTGCTTTCTTAGTGACGGGATAGAAAAGGCGAACAGCGCAACGAACAGTACTTGAAGAGGTAACTGTTAATGTCAGACAAGCCTCACAGCGCAACAAACAGTACTTGAAGAGTGAAGTGTGAATGCCAGACAAGCCTCACAGAACAACAAACAGTACTTGAAGAGTGAATTGTGAATGCCAGCTGAGCCTCACAGGAAAACATGTGCATGAACATTACGAATCCCAGTACTAACAAATGGTAACTCGCGTGCCACCATCTCGACCAAATTACCCGGCTGCAAAGAGTTTTGCAGTCACGTGCTTGCTGTCTCCAACAAGCACACCACGGTAGGAGTGCTTCCTGTCCGTGCCCTATACTCTCTTTCCAGGAAACCGGTTTCTCCCCCAAGCAGTTCAAATAAATAATAGTCAGTATATTTTCCAGTGTGACGCAAAAAGACTACTCAGATTACCGCCTAAGATTGCCCTGTACAGATTTTTTGAGTGGGCCACATTTTGTATGCGCAGAGCCGTCATTAATTATGAAGGAGGCTTGACCTACACGTTTACTTCCGGGTTCATTTTTAGGACTAAAGACGCAGACCTACAGTCTCTGACAGGGCCAAGAATCTGCTGTATGTAACACATACAATATATACCCCCCACCCCCTTAACAACTGGAGCAGGAAACTGTAGCATTCTTGTATGTCTTTGATAACTCAGTAAGTCAAACGATGAAAACTAGACAGTGCTGATAATTATAGCAAAACTAGCCCAAACTCTCTCTATTCCCTTTTTCATCTTCAGACTTTACTTGCAAGTCGCAAGCATTAAATGGAAGCCAAACATCCCACACCCCCTAAATATCCCCCTCCCTTTAAAATGTCAACCAAAAATCAGGGTGCACTCACATTTCCTGAACAAAGACATGTGCCGTCAAGTGCCTTACACAGATGTATTCAAATATAGAGAAGTGTAGCGAAATTACTACATACTGCCAATCAATGAACGTCGATCTCTTCTGGTCAGCGTCTTGGCCCCTGGTCACTCGCTAAGCTGGAGGTTAGATCTTGACGGCCAGCCGGTTACTACCTGACTGCAGGTCTCTGGCCAGTAAGTAAACACTTCTCATGCAGGCCACCAACGACAGCAAATACTATGTTGAACCTCAACGACTTTTCCTTCTGTTAGTTTTTTTTTCTTTTTGTAATAAAGCAAAGACTTAACCATGTGGTACCTGGGCAAGTACCCCTCATTTTCATTTCGTCTACCTGGGCAAATACACAGCAATTGTCATTCCACACAACGAGGAGAACACTATATTGCAGATAGACATTAACTTATCTTGACAAGGTGGACACAATAATGGGCTTGCACCTTATGACGAAAGGCCACAGATCCGCTTTAATTAGAAGCTGTCAGAGAGATTTCTTTTCAGCGCCGTGTAATATATCACAGCCAGTAATTACGCTACTGGCCTGAACAGAACGGATTTTTTTTTTCAAAATCTTCGCAGATTTTAGCGGATAACGAGCCCCGTAATGCTTTCTGGTGATTGCAGGCTGGGATTGTCAGCTTCACACCAAAACTCCCGTCCAAACAGAAATGAGAGACTGGGCAGTTATTTATTTTCTTCCCAGTCAGTCTGCCCAATGTCTTTCGCACTGAGGAAGGGAGGGAGCAGGCAAGGAGGATTTGCAATAAGCGTTAGCCAGCAAAGAGGTGGGCTGAAATCTGGATGACAAAGAACATTAATGAAAATAATCATGGAGTTTTTTTCACCCTCACCTCCTGAAAAACTTAAAATAAACCAAGAATCTCCGAAGTGAGTACTACATCAATGACTCCATTTGATAATGTCCAAAATGGCAGACTCTTAGAAATTTATGCATAACTAATGGATGGGGGAGGGTGAATCCAAACCCATTTCTTATTTTTTCTTCTTCTCAGCCTCGCGCAAAGACAGGGAGAGACAGATGATAAATGAAAGGGACGAGAAATGAAGGTAAGGAGAGAGAAATAAGAAGAGAGCACGGAATGAAATGACATCCATACGTGCAAATGTCCAAAGCCACATACACGGCATTATCTGCGCACGGCCCATGCACGCTGCCATCTTCGTTTCACCCTTCATAACTTCAGCTGCAAACGATAGAACGGATGATAAGCGTGCTGAGGCGCGGGTGCTGCGTGAAAGACAAGCATTCCAGTTAGGCTAGAAATGTTATTTACGCAGGCGGCCTTACAGGCTAGCAATGTTGCCTTGGTAAATAGCATTTTCTAGTCACAATGCGAAACAAACGTTCCATCTTTCTCTTTTCATAGCGTGCATCTCTCGAGTCTAGCCTCTAATTAGCTTAGAGACGTCACCACCAACTGGGGCTGAGTGGGAAAATGCATTTATGAGCTAGGTTACAGAACGTGTTGCATGGATATTATATATACATTGCTGACTGCTTACGCCACAGTGGATATCCTTTTATTGTCGTTTAGCGAGATAACGGTTTTACAGTGCACATGGTGACAACATTTATTTGTAATTTTGTAATTAAATCTCCGGATTTCAGTTTTGATCTCTTTCTCGCTCGCTTGCTCGTGCGTGCGTGCAGAAACACAGACCTTAAATATGGCAGAAAGTCTGAAGATGACTTGAGAAGTGAGAACGCTAAACCCGCTATTGCCACCTGTTCGCCACCAGCGGTCATCACTAACGCAAAGTTTCCAACGCTGTGCCTGCGACATGGTTGTAATAAAATGAAACCACGGGGTTGCCATGGGAGACGGCAGGTACCGCTGCTCCTGACCTCTTCCTCCCTAGACGTTAGGGAGTGAGAGCGCGCGCAAGTACTTCGCGGATACGGGAGGGCAGGGTGCGGATGACTGTAAATAAATCCCGAATGGAAACTCGTTGTAAAACAATGGCTGTACACCAAACTCGTCGATGACCTTGAAAAGTTACTTGCTTGTGTATATCGAACTTGCTTGCTTGCTTGTTCGTCGTCATCCTGCTCTCAGCCCACCCTTTCTGCTGCACATCAAACGCGCCGAAGGCTTACTTGAACACTTTTACTTTTTAAAAAACTCTGAGAGGGGTGTTTATGTGTTGTGTCCGGTCATTTTTGTCTTTAGTTTTCAGACACTGGACAACGTAGAACATGAACATTTCATAACGGTCACTTCTCAAAATTATGTTGAAAAGTATCGGGTATAGAACGTCAGCGAACATTTCGGACAAGTCACTGCAGAAAATGCATCTAATCCCCGGAAGACCGAAGAGAGAAGATACTGGGGATGGGGAATCGTATACGATTTGTTCAGACGGGAACCATACACCACGTCCTCAAGATATTCTAAAATCCCGAATCCCACTTCTTTTTTTTTGGGGGGGGGGGTGGGGGTACAAAAAATTCTACGTTGTACCCTCACAGCGTCCTCAGACACACAGCTCTCTGCCAGAACACAAGGCAGTTGCTCAAAGCTAGATTTTTCAAACGGTTCTTGAAACTTGCGTTACGAAATTTAGAGTGCTTGCGTAGGAAGACACACTGCACAGATGGAAGGATATATTTCACGAAGCCCCTCACTACAGATGCGCCTCAGCCAGCGAAAAAACTGTGACTGCTATCCAGTGACGCTTCCCTGACTACCAGCCCACATTACTGTTCTCAGGTATTCAGTCGTTCATATAATAATGGCGGAGGATCACGACAAGCGATACTCGACACAATTTGCTGCAAGACCGGTTTGCGATAATTAGGATCACAACACCTTGCCAAGGAATCTTGTTGCCGCCAGCCGGTTGCAAAGGAGTGTTGTCGGCTATCGTTTGAATTATATGCATATTGTCATGATCTAAAGGATCTCTTCGTCAATGAACGCCCCCACAACAAACTTTACATCTCTTGCCACAACGTCTTTTTTTCGATATACACAAATATGCCTACTTACAACATTTCGTTATTATATAGATAAAGTCTTGGACATAAAAATGTAAATGAGAAAAGCAATATTCATTATTAGGATATGATCAATGAGAAAATTTCTGAGAAACAAAATTCGGAAATTAAGATACAGAGTTTAAAAAGCACTTCTGTGCAACAACCATTGTCTTGACAGCTTTAACATTTCAAGTAAAAATTACATTAACGAGTTAATATAACATTATTAACAGTATTATTATCGTTGAACTTACCGATATCTATTTATCAATTTCTATCTTTTACTTTCATACATTTTGGTCTTGTGATCAAGTGATTTTTTAATATGTATGATTGGCGTCGCCTTTGTTTCACTTGAAAAAATCATCTTCGTGAAACCCAATAATTTTTTTTAATGGACAGAAGGATTTGGGTTGGTCAGTTCTGTTTATGACTACAATGGCAGTTTGAAGCACAGATACGAGACACAAGAAACAAAACACAGGGACGAGGTCTTTATGTATTTCGCACATTCCCCTGAGAGCCAACCTGCTTGCATTATCTAAGCGTGTCTTTCTCGTTCATGCAATCTGACTTGCTGTTGTGGAGGTTTACTGACTTGAGCGGCAAGCATCGGGGTGTACTTGTCACAGGGGAAATAATGATTCAACAGATGGGAGAGCCTTTCACGAGTGGAAGACAGAGCTTAACTTTCTCCTTCTCTGAAACAGGCAGAGAATCCTTTTGGAAAAAAAAGTCGGGGGAAGACGGGAACTGTGAAATCTAGCACAAGCGAGATGTATGTAATGCCTTTATCTTGATCTTGGCAAACTTTTCATTTGGACATTTGCAGATTTTCTCGAAACAGTTGTCTTAACGCACGATTTAGCACTGGTCTTACTTTCCTCTTGGAACAATACGTCACGAAAAGAATCGTTTTCTGTCTGCATTATGCACTCACAGGCTTTGAGAGTTAAGAAACAAAACTCAAAAACAGTTTTGCATCAAAAGAAAGACTTAAACTAAAATATCCTTCTTCACACCAGACTTTAAGATTTGTTGATTTATTTTGGAAACAAGACTTCAAAAAGACTCCGTGATTCTTGCTCGCTTCATCATCAATCGCTTGCCTAGTCTAACTGATGACTGATTAGAATGAATGACCTACTCATGTTCCCCAATCCTTAGCCCTGGTCTGCTTAAGGCCCCCCACCCACTTCTCTCGCGTCAGTTCTTAAAGCCGACTGAAAGATCACATCAGCACAGGCTGTCACGTCCAGTTTGTGTGTCCAAACTAACGCCAACTTTTGTCCCCGCCCTGGGAGTGCCTGGGAGTGCCAGACGAAACTCGTGACTACTCTTTGATGTTCTGAAACAGCTCTAGATAAAAATAATTTAGTTGAAGGTTAAATAATCTCATTGTAGACAAGTTGCCCAAGACGTTTATTGAATGAGTGGGCGGGTGGGGGGGGGGCGGAAGAAGAACCAAGCTTCAAAGCCTAGATCTTTTATTTTGAAGGTACAAATAGAATTTGTTCAAAGTTAATCGGATGTCAGACCGTAGGCGTTTTCATAAAGTTATACATCTTCTTTAATTTTTCTATCCGTTTCGCGTAGATGTAATGCCTACACACATGTGACATTTTTTGCTCTATAGAGGGCGTTCACTTCGTTTAGGTTCTGCTTACCGCGACCTTGATGTGTGTACTAGCCAAGACTGCACAAGACGCCATCCTGGAACTGCAGTAGATGGCCGTTGTAAAAGAAAAATCACTGCCCCGGGCCCTTTATACCTTGATTTATAATGACTTTAAAAAGAAGGGAACTGACATCCTTTGCAGAACAGTATAAACACATTGGACTGGTACGTTATATCGCATTTATTGGTAGCCGACATGGCGTCTGATGACGTCAACGTAAGCCCACTATAAAGGGTCTGTACAGGAATCAGAAAATGACACTTCTTCAGAAGCTATCTAGACCTGCA
Organism: Lanistes nyassanus; assembly: GCA_004794575.1. Lineage (NCBI taxonomy): Eukaryota > Metazoa > Mollusca > Gastropoda > Architaenioglossa > Ampullariidae > Lanistes > Lanistes nyassanus. The sequence goes on along the minus strand of SMGT01001907.1, from coordinate 254,875 downwards.
ATGCACAACCCGTGACTGGATGGGTCATTTAGCCAGGTGTAATAACAGGAGGGTGTGATGGAGAGAGATTGCAGACTTTATTCGGTTGCAGCTTGATTTAAGCTTGTAACTGCAAAGGTGAGGGGTGGGGGTTTAAACATAAAAAGGATCGTATCCTCTATCTTGTAACAAGAGTAATCAAGGTACACCGTCAGTTACCTGAAATACGTCAAATGAAAACTAAAGAACTGCAGCTGGTCACTTTATTAAATACAAATACAAACACTGTACACTACAAACATAAGAATAATACCTATTACAATCCCATTCAAGTACCTTACAGCAGTTTTATATTTCTTTATTAGTTATGACAACCACACATTCAAATACAGCATATCTTACAGAGCTGCATTCAGTCAGCTTCAGGTGTCGAAGAATTTCTCACTTACGTCTTTAGCTCTGAAGATATATTCAGGTGAAAGTGATCTGACCGGCTTCTACTGTCAGAGAGTGAGAGAGAGAGAGAGAGAGAGATTGAGGAGAAAAAGCACTCTGAACTTTTATCAAGCAGACAATATATAGTTCTTTCAAACAGGGTCTTTTACAAATCACTCACATAAATTCATTTTTTGGATCATCCAAATGTCTGCTTTAGAATAATCAAGGTGGGTAAATCATTTTTTAAACACACGCGAATAAATTAGGAGCACAGCATAAAGAGTTGAAGCTTAGTAATATGATAGTATGAAAACTCGCGTAAGAAAGAAAGATGCAGAGAGAGAGGGGGGTGGGGGAGAGAGGGAATGGGAGAGAAAGAGGGAGGGAGGGAAGGGGAGAGAGGGGGAGGGAGGGAAGGGGAGGGAGGCAGGGTCAGAGAGAGATAGGGAAAATGCAGAACAAGCAAGCACGAGAAGAAAAAGTCCACTATGACTTTAGCAGATTTATTAACAACACTTTTCCATCCTTATCTTTTTTATATGATGGAAAAGGGTTGGAAAGGAAAGACAGAAAGAAAGACGAAACGTACAGCTGTTTGTTTGCTCCTGCCTCATGTTCGCTCTTTGAAAACAAAGGACTTCTTGTCCGGACATAACAGAAGGTACGTGGGGCAGGAATACCTGACGGAGGGGTGGCAGAGATGATATGGGGGAAGGCAGTCATCAGCAGGGCGGACAACTGTCAGAGCAAACGAGTCGCACGGTGGCGATGGAGCGCCACCTGCAGGACACGCTAGCGACTATCGACGAGAACTTAGCGACTGGGTGCGAGCGACGCAAGCCTGTGTTGGGTCAGTACCAAGG
>SMGT01001907.1:220584-252839 GCA_004794575.1 Lanistes nyassanus | reverse complement strand
CCACCTTCTTCACTTGTCTGTCTTTCTGTTCCTCTTTCCCCTACCTCCTACTCCACCTTCTTCACTTGTCTGTCTTTCTGTACCTCTTTCCCCTACTTCCTACTCCACCTTCTTCACTTGTCTGTCTTTCTGTACCGCTTTCTCCTACCTCCTACTCCACCTTCTTCACTTGTCTGGTCGTCTCAGCTTGTCAAACTATCTTTCCGCCCTTAGTTGTCAATCTGTCTATTCGTTCAAGTTCGTCGAACTTTTGTTCGAACTTCGGTTGTAAAACGAGGGGTGGGGGGGGGGTCGTCGTTGCTGCTAAAACTACCTATTCGTCCCTTGTCAAGCCACGTTTTCGTCAGACCGCAAGGTGGTCTAGTGGTTAAGGCGTACTCTTCCGAGGCGGGAGGTCGGTGGTTCGTATCAGACTTAAAAATTGGCAATCTAGTAGCCGTCCTGGCACTACAGGGAACAGTACTAGGACTGGTTGGCCCGGTATCAGTATAATGGGACTGGGTGGGACTGAGGCCCGTGTTGCGCCAACAGGTCCACGTGTTGCAGCACGTAAACTTTGTCTAAGCAACACCGTCCTGATATACACCTAGTTTGCGACTGGACGTTAAGCAACAAATACCGCCCACCCACCACGTTTTTGTCCGGCTTTGTCGAGCTATCTTTATGTTCAACTTTGTTGTCAAACCGTCTTTTCGTTCTTGCAGTCTAAACTCTCTTTCCCCTTCACCGTGTCATAATATATTTTTGCCCTAGCATATCAAAATTTATTAGGGCTCTATAGTATATTATATTATCCCCCTCCGCACCCCTCCCCCCGTTTAGGTTGTCAAATCATCTCAAACGTTTCATACTATTGAAATATTATTCCCCCGTGCCCCCCTCCCCCGCTTAGTTTGTCATATCATCTCAAACGTTTCAGACTATTCTTTCCTCAATGCAGGTCAAGCTATAATTTCATCACACCCTGTCAAACTGTTTTTTCGTTCCTGCTGTTCAACCTTCTTAAACTTTTCGTTCATCCTACCTGGGCCAATACTTTTTTCTGCTCAGACAATACGTTCATCAGAGTTTGTCAAACTGTGTTTTCGTCCTCGGTGGTCAAACTGAACCTTAGGTAGAAAGCCATTTTCTCTACGATTTAAAAAAAAAACATGTGCCATATTTTGAGTGTTTACTATACGCTTTACCTTATAAGATCTTTCCATTCATCCTATACCTGAATTTGTCATTCTTTTGTCCTTTATCCTCTTAATTTAAATGTTTCTTTTAGTAGTGGCTTTTTTAATCCTCAGTTGCCGAAAGGGCTGGATGTAATGTGCTTCCTCCACTGCCCTTGAACATGAAAGATTTACCCCCTCCCCTCTCTCTCTCTCTCTCACACACACAAACACACACATGCGCGAGCGCGTTAGCACGCACGCACGCACGCAGCACGCACGCACTTCTTAAGGCGTTACACATAAGTGATGTAGGCATCCGGAACAACACGAAGGGCAGTGACAGCGAACCACCATAAGCAAGGAACTGAGCACTATTCACTTCATCTCCAGCACCGTCATTCCCAGTAGCAGTCAGGGAGACGAGAATGGGTCGCAGTGATGAACGACAATATGACGAACACCTCCTGAACGTTTCCTGGACAAGCCTCCGGTCACGCAAGGCCCGCCTCCATCACCTAACGGGCTGAATATGTCTGACAGATGATGACGCGTAATCCTGACTAGCACGTGTAGGCTTCTTATACCTCCCCCCTCCACCCTGAGCCCAAAAAAAAAACCCTTCTAGCAACACTAGTGACAGCAAAAGACAACAGTAGCAGTTCCAATACCAACACAATCATATTCCTAATAAAGAGAAAATTACGTGATGTTTATTATTATTTCCTCCCATAATCTACAGTCTTAGGATGTTTTAGATGATGATAGCCATTCTCTCTCTCCCGCGCGCGAGGGTAAGGAGGGAACTACTAGATAGTGGTAAGTACAAGACCTTATAAGGATCTAAGATTTTCATACAAGACATCAATCCCTTCTCTCCTTCTCGTCCCTCCCACCATACTTAGAAGGTGCTTGAAAACACCCCTCTAACCTGCCCTTTTAAAAATCCGAAAGAAGTGAGCCGTATTATCGACTGATGGGACAGGGGGTAAAGAGTCTGCCCCTGTTTGCAGGGGCAGTGGGCCAGCCAAAGGGCGACCTTAGCGGCGGCTTAATTGCGACTTTGCGGGCTTGGACGACTGTTGACGGCGACAGGTAGGTGATAATCTGCTTGCATCCTGCACCGGCCTCTGTCCCTGACGATGACCCCTGTGACGCCAGACACCAGGACAGTGGGCAGTTCAGCCCCTCCCCTCCTCACCCTTAATCCCTGCCTTTTGCGCTGGACCCAAAAACTCACGGAGCTGCGCAGACGTGCGTAACCCACAGGTCAGCTTAACTTAGCAACGCCAGTTTGATATGTCACCGAGTCCAAATTCCTGACTTTTCTCTTAATTCATCATCAGCTACTTAGCGGCGCTTGCGTCCCTTTCATCCATAAATCTCGCTATACCTCTCGGCATGCGTGCATGAGTGGGTAAAGGTAAAGATTGTTCCGTTACCTGTGATAGGTCAGAGGGGAGTGGGGTGTATGAGACCTCTACCTTTCTGTGGGTTAGCATCTTGAGGGCGGTGCCCATTTCCTCTCCCTTGCTGCCTTACCTTCCTTGAGCCATGGGTCAGGTACCCTTTCTCAGTTAGGTGAACAGGGGAGTGCCTACCAACGCCTTCGGGTTCGGAGCCCAGCGCTTTAACCACTCGGCCGTCCGGCTTCCCCAGCAAAAGATAAATGCTGCTTGTTAGTTTGTTTGTCCTCGCAACGAATAGCGAATTTGCATTTATGGTTATTATATAGAGTTGTACCAAAGATAGTCCACAGAAAACATAAATATCTAACCTGTACGAAAGACATACGCAGAAAATAATTGAAAAACGCAAGCACGCCTTTTTCTCTGCGTTTATGTGCTTTTTTTGTGTGCGTTTGCATGCAGGGGTGTGTGGGACGTACTTCTCATCTCAATAACGGTCGATGAAGCTGCTATTCAGGATCCCAGTACATGTTTATAAGTGCCTGCAAGGAAAACAAGCGGGGTGGGAGTGGAGTGAGGAAGCAGACTAGGAAATCGCTGCAAAAACACCTTCACTTTCTTCATAAATCACAATGGTCCCGCGAAAAAAGAGGAAAGTGAACCCAAGGCATATATTTTCTTTTCCCAGAAGGGCCGTGGGCACCCCAGCGACTTAGGTCAACGCCAGAAAGTTCAGGCCTAATCAGAAAAGAATGCTCCATATCTAATCAACAGCTCCCCTCTCTCTTTCTTCGTTTTCAAGGAAAACAATTTACTGCACCACATGTGAACCAGGAGGCAGTCATCCCGCGCTGAAAATTGTACAAGTGCTTCCATTTTCCCTGCCTGCAACTTTCCTGCCGCAGCCGTTCTTCGTGGCAATAACAATTAAAAACAGGAGAACAAACCTAACAGATGGAATAGCCTTCTCCTGTCTGTAATAAGAGAATGCCAAAGGATATTTTACATTCTTGACGGCTAGCAGAAGAAAGGGCAGTGAGTGGAGTGAACAGGAGTCTCCTATAATGCCTGCAGGCACCTCCACTGCGGTGAAAGGAACCGACAGGCTAGTGGAAATAACTCCAGCCATGACGAAGCAGGGAGAGAACCTGGCAAGAAAACCTGAAAAAGAAATTATACGGACTTGTGTTCTCCACGTGGCCGTAATAATTCATTGGACTTGTTAATTAGTGCTCACCGCTAGCAAGGGTGCGTTTCCAGGTCTGCTGGCAATATATCGCGCAACGCGCATTTGTCACGGGTGCGCATGTGCGCGCGCACACACATATACATGAGTTTAGGAGACGGTTTCTTAAAGACTATGAGCAGCTGGGTCGACTGCGGTTGGGAGGTCCCACAAGGGTTATCGCATGGCAGCACGTTATTTTTGCTTTGCTATTCAGCTGTGGGCTATCCCTTGTAGGGCCTTCCAACCGCGGTCGATCGGACTGCTCGTTGTGTTCATGAACGCAGCCCCAGGTACGGGAAGAGTGACTGTGCGGTAACGCATTGTAAGGACACGCACACACAAACTCACTTCCCCCTCCTCCTCCTGTCTTTCACTAGGGAGGGGTGATAGGAGAGGGAGAGGAGAAAGGAAAATGTGACACGCACGCACGCACACACGCACACACGCACGCGCTCACATATGTATACACGGTGGCTATCTCCCGAGATGCCCGCACAAGCAGCAAGAAGACAATGGCCACACACAGTCCTAAATCTCATACATCCCACACCAGCCTAAAGGCGGCTTAATAATCGCTTCGCCGTCACGCCGCTAGATGGCATAACAGGTCGCATTCATCAGAACTGTTAATCATGTGTAGCTGCAAACAGCCTTGTCACTGTCTGGACAGAAGGGTCATAATTGCACCTATTCGTGTGGAGCAGGAGAAGAGAGGGGTGCCTGACCTCCCAGCTTCGCTCTTCTCTGTTCTCGCTGGCATTTTCCACCCAGAGCGAAAGAGAGAGGGAATGAAATAAAACGTCAGCCGTGGCGTCAGCTTCGCTGTTATAAATCTGGCCCCGGCCTTCTAGTTTTACTGGAAAACAGATGTAATCGGAGAACACATTTTCACACTTTTTTGCGCGCAAACGCAGAGCGGTGCTGTGTGAAATCAAGTCTCGGCAGGTTGGATACGTCTCATTTCGGCTGATGCTTTGGCGCATCGGGCAATGTCGGGTCCGCCTGCTTCTTCTCGTCTTGCCCTCGCAGACCAAGGTTCTGGTGCAGGGCTCATGACGACGTGTTAACGCTCGACGTACCTGCGCGTATTTGGGAAACATCCGTCGGACATGAACTTTACGGTCAGACGGCAGACATCGTGCGATGTCAGCTTTGATGCCCATGCCCTGAAAGAGCGATAACTGATAGCGTGTCTGGTAAGTGGAGCCCCAAACCCGTGTGGTCTCGGAAGACTTTCGAAACCTCTGGTCAGGAGCCGGTTATGCTCTAATGGCACTGCTGCGTTTGTCGGGTGTGGAAAACGGATAAACTTCCGATGCAGCACGTTTGGATTCTAATACTGGTCTCGCGTTGTATGCATTTAGCAATAGTCCCACGCGTGTACATATACAAACAGTTGCTTTCAGAATGACGTGACCGAATCACATTGGATGCGAGGTGCTCTGGGTGCTCCAGCGTACCTTAGGCAAACGACAAAAAAAATGCCCAGGCAAAAACAGATGCCAGGAAAACAAGAAAAAAAACACAAAAAAGGAGATGAGGGGAGAAGGAAATTGGACAAAGACGAAGGACGGTGGGGAAACACCACCGCCAAACACTCGATCTCTCTCCCTACAGATGAGATGAGGCCAGAGAAAGTTTTACATTAAAAAAATGGCTATGAGGGGGGCGGGGGGAAGTATATACAGGTACTTCATGTAAGCTTGGTTTCCTCATACAACAATGGATTTAGTTATTGTCTGTTTGAGCTACCTACCCCACACCATTATTATGGAAAGTACGTTATCTGGTTCTGTAGAACATCTGCCGGATTAGGCAAACTGTCGCAACTGCACTAGAGGTGCTAGTTGAATGACACTGAAGGACATAGACAATACAGACTACTGAAGGACATAGACAATACAGACTACTGAAGGACATAGACAGTACAGACTGCTGAAGGACATGGACAATACAGACTACTGAAGGACATAGACAATACAGACTACTGAAGGACATGGACAATACAGACTGCTAAAGGACATGGACAATACAGACTACTGAAGGACATAGACAATACAGACTACTGAAGGACATGGACAATACAGACTACTGAAGGACATGGACAATACAGACTACTGAAGGACATAGACAATACAGACTACTGAAGGACATGGACAATACAGACTACTGAAGGACATAGACAATACAGACTACTGAAGGACATGGACAATGCAGACTACTGAAGGACATAGGCAATACAGACTTTAAGAGATCCCCTAAAAGAACCCAACCCAACCCATTGGTCAAAACAATAGCGGTGCCAGCCCCCAACTTCGCGCCTGCAGTCAGATCTTTTTTTAAAGGAAATAATTACTAACGCAATTACGGCAAGCCTTTGAAGAAAAAACACAAGTAAGAATCAAGAGGCTCGATTAATTAACAGCCACGAGAGAGATAAAACTGGATTCATCCTGTCTAATAAATATTTATGCATGAAACAGCAGAGCCTATGCATTGCAAAAGCGGGTAAAGGTTTACCCCCATGAGGGAAGTTTTCTGTAGCGGAGAAGATGTAGCGACAAAATGACTAACAGGACATAGGTACGTGCCTTCATTCGGACCAGATGTTTGTCTTGATTAAACAATTTGCTGCGAACGGATAGAAATTAGGCTGTTCTGTGGTGTATACAGCTCTCATCTCGTGTCCTAATTCATCCTATTACTTGCAGTGCGCTGAAATATCAGTGTTAACCAGAACTTGTCTTCTTATAGGCAGTGCACTGAATAGTCAGCTACTATAGGTACAACTGGTCTTTTGTGTGCAGGGAGCGAGACAGTCACTGTAGCTAGACTTTACTTATCTGTGCTCAGGATACGGGAAACTGAACGTGATGATGGCGGGAACGATGATGACGGTAGAGTGGGTGCGGGAGACGATTATTGTATACTACAACTAAGCCAGACAGCTCACAGAAGGCTAAAACTGACAGTAAAAAAAAAGAAAAAAAGAAAAAAAAAGGACGCACACAGCAAAACTGGCTCACATCTTGACGACCATCAACCCCTAGCCCGGCCAACACACATACCCCATTCCATTCCCCTCTCTCTAGCCGATCCCGCCATTTCTTCTTAAAACATCGGCCCTCCCCTACCCCCATCCTCCAACAAGTCTTACCCCTCCATCACCACCGCTACCACCACCACACCCTCATTTCACACTTATCAAGAAAGAAGCCCAACGGGGAAACAGACAGGAATGCTAGTGCCATGAATCACGAGAGAACAAAGATAAGGGAGCAGTCATTACCAGAAGAGAGAGGCCAACAGTGAGTCCTGTTCCGCACATTCCTGCAATCAAGCCTCGCGAGAGCGGGGCTCCTGATTGAATCCGGGATGACTCTTTCATTAAGGGACCTGCTGCAGACTTGCCTCCTCTGCGTGGGAACTGCAGGGAAGGGAATGCGATCAAATCAGAGGAGCGTTTCATAGACACGAGAAACCCAAGTGACGCGAGGTAGTAAGGTCGGAGTTCCTACGGTACGGTACGTAAGAGTTCTGGCCACGCTAACCAGCGCCTCGCGTCTGTAAAATGCACGTCAGGACTGTGTCATCCATAACCAAGTCCCTCCGCAAAGCTGGCCCGGGATGGGTAGGTGTGCGTTGGGGGTCCTGCCCCTCCTCTGAGCAGAATTAAACGTTAATTATTCTGTTCCGCCAAAATTAAACAGAGGAGAGCTGTAGCAGAGCAACCGACAAGCAGGACTTCAAGGGTGCAGCTGGGCCATTTCATTCCAACTGCAGAAGTCTCCTTGAAAGCATTCTTCCCGCAGTCACAATTCACTGCAGATGACAATTGTCTCGTTTTAACTTACGACGAGACGATAGAACAGAAGCAGAGGTTGGTCGAAGAAGGGTGGGAACAAAGCTATCTAATTTTGCTCAGAAAAAATCAGCGCTAAGCTGGATTTTAACAAATAGTTAGAGCTTATCCTGCGTCCTCTCTCTCTTGCGCACACCTGTTTTAAAAAAGCGTACCAAATGCGACAAGACCAATGCCACCTAAGCTCACGACTAATTTTTCGCGTTAAGCAAAACGTGCAAAAACCTGCAGTCACCTGGAGTGAGCCTGATATCCCCGCTCCCCCCCCCCCACTCCACCCCAAACTCCGACTTGAAGGTTGGGAACGGAACTGCTTGTGCTGCTCATTTGCAAACCATTTTAGTGCGCATGTGCAACAAAAGTCTGCAAAACCGATTTCACTTTTTACATTTCCAAACAGTGACAGCAGCGTTGGTTGAGTGTCAAGGCCGAACTTCTATGTGCGTGCATTTGATGACCGGAGGGTGGAATGAGTGCTGATGCCGACCCCTGACCTCTAGCCAGTGCACGGCCGGCCGCTCGGTCATGCAGACCTGCCCAGTAAATCTCGATCAGCCACATGTCGTATTTCTTCCTCAGCTGCCAGACCAACAGCTCTGTCAGAGGCTGGAAGGCGGAAGGGGTGTCTATCAGACTGATTCAGTCCTATAATAGCGGTTATTGTTTTTCGGGTTTTACTAGTGTAAGCGGCTTAATACATTCTTCTGCTGTTCTCAGAAACACTAGAGGAGTAAGTGCCTTTCTTTCTTTCTTTCTTTCTTTCTTTCTTTCTTTCTTTCTTTCTTTCTGTCTTTCTTTCTTTCTTTCTTTCTTTCTTTCTTTCTTTCTTTGCGTTCTTGCTTGCACAGCGCTTCCTGGTCTCCCTTAATTCATATATTGAATCAACATGGATGTTAGACCCTTGCCATTTGCGAACGGGAACTCGCTTCATCCTCGCGAGGGGGATCAGTAAACAGAATGGAGGGTACGAGAAGGCGAAGCCGGCGATCAGTGGGGCTAAATATTTGTGGGTGGGTGCCAAGAAAAATACAACTGATCCCCAGCCCTTGGTTTAATTACTCAAACATGCCGCCAAATGTTGTATGCCATCAAGATCAAGCTAATTCTAGAGCACCAAACCCGGATCTCGCCATCTCGCCATCGGAAACTGTACACAGGTCCTGACATTTATGATAGGTAAGGGCTAGCCACGTCCCGAGTCGTGCTTCTGCCTGCCCTATCCGTTTTGTCAAACACTCTCCCCATACCCCTCCTTCCCCCCCCCCCGAACAACACTACTAATGAGCTGTAGGTTAATCACCTGTCTCTTCTCCTTAAACCCACCTTCTAAGTCAACCAACGCTCTCTCTCTCCCTCTCTCTCTCCCTCCATCTTTCTCTCTCCCTCTCTCTCTCTCCCTCTCTCTCTCCCTCTCTCTCTCTCCCTCTCTCTCTCCCTCTCTCTCTCACACACACAAACACGCAAGAACACACCACCCACTCACATCCACATTTCGTAAACAAAAGTTAGGAGTTGCTTTTACTGAGGACACGGCACTGAATCTGGCAAAACATCCATAATGCATACACCAGATAAGACAGCTTGTTTTTTTCTCCTCAGATAAGCGTGTCTTGCAGCAGAAAGCCCCTCGCCTTCTATTTAATTACACAGAAATAATGATATTCACTTCAAGCATAATTCTTGAAGGGTAAATCTGCTCCCTCTTCGCTTTTTAAGGAAAAGGGGTGTGGGCTGGTTTCTGCATAGATTTCTCAGTTTGTACGTGCGATGTCTCTCTCTCCCTCACTCGCGCTGAGCACTAAATGGACTCAATCAGATTAGATAGTAAGAAGCAAGGATATGGCAGAATAGATGGAAAAGTGTTTGCCTTCTGACAAGGAGCTTTATCGTGCTGGCGGTAGGGCGTGATAAGCAGCCGGGGTGGGGGAAAGGGGGTGTTGGAAGAGCGAGGCATGCCGTACTATTTCGGTTCTCGTAGGTTGGTTATCAATTATGCATTCAAAACGTCTTGGTTATCGTCAATGAAAAGCAAGATCAACAAGGCGTTCTCCACTGGACGGCTAGATTGGCTTTATCCATCCTGCTTGCCGCGCTGTCCATTTTGCACGCGCCCCGCCAGGAAAAGGAACGAACGTCACAGTCGCATTACAGCCAAACGCCTTTGCTCTTCCCAAGGGAAAGAAAAAAAAAGTCCACCATACTTTAATATCAACAAAACTTAACGTTTTTTGATTCCGAATTTTCATGTGAAGAAATAGCCGGACCATCCCCTTGTGTGGCGTCATTACTCATCTCCACCTCCACCCAAACAATGCACCTCCCCACCCTCATTTCATATGCATCTCTCCACCTCCCCCTTGCGCGTACAAGTTCTTCCATAACTGCTGACACGTCTGGAGCTTGCACATAACGCACCCACCCGACACCCAAATCCAAAGGCTGCATGCTTCGAACATTAAGTGCTTCGCAGAAAGACTTTAATAGCGGCATTGCTTCCCGTTGCTGGAAGCGGGCCGGCTGATACCACGACTTAAAACCTTCATTCGCCGTGCCTTTCAACACGTAGCACGTGTCCGCCATTCAGATTGGGAACATTCAGATAGGCATCACAATCCCACAATCCCCCTCCGAGACACTCGAGCACCGGGAACAGCAAATGTAGAAGTAACAGGTGCAAACGCTCATTAAAACACAATTGCCAGACTCCTTTCTCTAATGCTAATCTTGATGTCTTATCCAGTACTTTGCACCAGAGCCGCAGTCAGAATTGCTTGCTGTCAAACCATACGTGTGTGCTTGATAGCGCGTTTGCGAGCCAGAGAGAGAGAGAGAAGATATTACATACATACCTGCATATCTATCTACCTGCCTAATTACATATGCAAAAACGACGATAAGTTCAAAATTCACTTTGAAAACCGAAAACAAAACTGTTGACGTTTTAACTGTCATCAATGTTATGCGCACATCCGTGTTGGAGCAGAGATTCTAAGTGCACACAAGAACGAGGGAACAGGAAAAAGTCCCCCTCCCCATCAAATAATCGTCTTCCTCTTCAGCCGTGTTCTAATACACGGAAGCATCGTCTATCTTCACGAAGTTTGAACATCGCGAAGTGAAAAATGAGATATCGCGAAGTGACTGAACGGGGCTCAGCGCTTCGCTGGTCGTGCTGTGTGAAGTCCGCAGCTGACTCCGGGATGAGTCTGCAGTGCACCACGATTTGCTGGTGAGTAGCTCTTTCGTGCGGAGGTATGGAACAATGCAACTCGCTTGCGCTTACATCGATTCGATCTCTTCTGCGGCATATTGGCATGCAACAGCTAAGTCAACTTCGCGAACTGAGCTGCGCACTTCTCCGTCTTCGGCTTCTTCGGCTACTTCCGTAGATAAGAACACGGTTTTACAGATGCCAGCTCCGGACTAAACAAATGTTACAAGTAACCGTACGTACATACATATATACATACATCTATGCATGCATACACATGGTAATGAAGGACAGTACACAACACCGGGCTCACAGTTCCTTTCACCACCAACACCTGCCCTTTGTTTGCACCTGCCTCCATCGCCCGTCCACTTGGGTAAAGGTCAAGCACTTAGCACGCTGGCCGCACTAATTACACGTTGCAGAGAAAAGAGTTTTTGCAGAAAAAGATCAGGTGGCCTCAGAGGTCAGCGCTACTGTGTCCATCGACTCTACCTATAGCGGACAATAGGTGGGGGTGTAAAAATACCCACGCCTCAGGGTGGACAAAGCCCCATCAGTACATCGCGACCATTAACTACCGTTTGTCTGAGTCACAAGTCCCCTTCCCCTAATTCTTCCCACATAAAATCATGGCTTTCGGGGTCTTTGTTTCCACTGCGTTTCACTCCCTTCTCTTTCCTACCCCCCCCCCCACCCAACCATCTTCACGTAGTCCCCTCTGCGTCCTTTTCCTGTCTCCTCCACATTTTGCTCTTCCCTCCCAAGATTAGTTTTTGTTGAAAAATTGACTTGTGCTAGGTGCTCAAGTCAGAGAACAAGACTGGTCACTTACCTAACAGAGGTAGATGGAGGTGTTAATTCCCCCTCCAACCCCTTCCCCCCAAAAAGTTGAAGCATGGAACATTGGGAGAGATGTGGAGGGAGTTTAGAATGGAACGGCCACACCTCACAGGTAAGCACGGTTCGCTATTGCACCTGTCCGGCAAATCCCCAGCCCTTCCCCACTTCCAGCCTTTTACGGAGACAATGTCCGTAAATATAGCTAAGTATACATGTAGGAAGATCAGGGAAAAACAAGGACACCCTGCCCCTTAACCCGAATCAAACCACACTTAGACCTGTCTTTATTGTGTCTTCACCCAGACTAACCGGTCTCAGCCACATGGAAATGAATTTGGCATCTTTCTTCACCGTGTTTTTTTTAAAAATCAAGACTGTAGGGACCCGGGCCATGACTCTGTTGATGAGATTATATGTTGGAGGAAATTCTGACTGGCTGTGCTTTTCGGCTTTCAACTGTTCTGTTCTCCGTAATGGAAAACAAGCACTCTCCCTCTCTCTCTCTCTCTGAAGTGGAAAAAGTAGAATCACTAATGGAAGAATGCCCTATAGTAAGGCAAAATTACCCACTCTCGTGTGTGGAAAAATGTTCACTAACTTGTGAGGGTAGAGCGAAGCAGAAACGAAATGCCTTCTTCAGCACGGCAAATAAAACGTATTCGTTTAACACCCTGCAAAGACGACCGTGTGACGTAATGTAGGTTTTGCGTTTCGACAAGGAACACACACATCACATCACGGAACTGACTATTTGCTGTTCTAATTATTGGGCCTACCCTACCCCTCTACACATTCCGCACCACGTTAACCTCAACCGCATCTGTTCTCAGACATCACAACACCCCCTCCCCTCTTCTCCCCAACCGTCATCCCCAATCCTCAAGAACAAAAAAAAAAAAAAGGTCCTATTTCAACAAGAGTTCCCTTTCGGTTTCTGGTGTGGATTATACGCCGTCTTCATCTGACACCTCAGGTCAATGAAACCATTCAGCATTACTTAGGGAAGTCGTGACAAGAGCGTCAGGCATCCTTCTTCGAAAGACCACAGCTGCATACTCGCGTAGGGTCTGTGGTGTCTCTCCTTTCCTCGCTGTCTCTCTCTGTCTCTCTCTAACTGTGTGTGTGTGTGTGTGTGTGTGTAATGCATAATCATTGGGAGTTGCATCCCCACCTCCTCAAAAGATACCTGGGTATTACCATATATTAGTGTATATTAGCAGACTACAACAATGAACACTAGAAGACGCCAAAATGTGAAGCCGGGGGTGTGCAATACGTTCACCACACACAACAAGAAAATCTCTTTACGAATTCTCACCTTCTTGACTGCAAACTTGAGGGAGAACCCCCCACACGGAAGGAGCGAATATTTTAACGGGGGTGGGGGTGGGAGTGGTGGTGGTTATACAACATGCACTGGAAGTTTAAAGAAAAGAAGTCTGTCTCGAAGAACATAAAGAAATGGCTCTCTGAGCATGTCCTCTCTGGGCTAAAAGTTAAAAAACAAAAACGAAAGCAACCAACCAGCCCAGCAAAAACTACGGAGCTACTGGAAACTTAACATACTTCCTGGTGGTGATGCGGTCAAATTACATCTCAGGATTGATGGTGGCAAAAATCTTTTTTTTAAGAAAACCCAACCGAAAATGACAACTCTAGAAACATTGTTATTTTAACACGTTGTGGTGGAGACCCGCACTACATAACCCTCGAGAGCCAGCATCGCGAAGAAGCCTGAGAAAATGTGATTTGCAAGGTTCATCCTGTCTCACATGGCTCAGCCAAGTCGAACGGAAAATGGTTACAAACGTTGAGAGACAAAAACACACAAAACAAAACAACCAAAACAAAAGCTAGTCCAGCCGATTCTGCAAGGAGAGTGTGATTTCTTTTCATTAAAGCGGCTTTTTAAAATCTTTTGTGCAGCAGAGAATTTCGCTACAGCCTCGTTGATAAGCAGTTGTGGAGGAAACCTCTCCCGCAGAATTGGAAAAAAAAATCTTTCGCTGAACACGGATAGACTACCTATTTTTAACTAATTTCGTTGGATTTAAGGCTGTTCTTATGACGACCACACACGTTTCGACTGAGTCAGAAAACGTTCGTAAAGAATTAATCCAAATCTGTGCATTTAAGACATTTAACCAAAATGGCAGATTCTCCAAAAGGTTCATTGTGAAATGTACGCCCACTCGAGAAAAACGTTTAGTCGCACTGTGCGAGACTGCCATTAGATGATATAGTGCTCGTGTAAAAAAAAAAATACAGACGTACCGCAATAAGAGCAACTATGAGGAGGACGATGAGCGAGAGCAGACGAAGAAAAAGAAATAAGACGACCAGGACGAGACCAACAATGAGGAAGAGAGGAGACATGCACATTTTTTTGATTTTTTTGGGGGTGTGTCGGGGGTGATATTC
Organism: Lanistes nyassanus; assembly: GCA_004794575.1. Classification (NCBI taxonomy): domain Eukaryota; kingdom Metazoa; phylum Mollusca; class Gastropoda; order Architaenioglossa; family Ampullariidae; genus Lanistes; species Lanistes nyassanus. Next base: position 238,708 of record SMGT01001907.1, on the reverse strand, counting down.
TATTCATCATGTCTCAAAGTTCTGACCTCAGAGCAGGAAAGTTCTCTAGCTGCGTATACAACGTGTATATTAACGAGCACAGCCCGATGGAAAGGAATTGCAAATACAGCATTAAGCGAAGGACCCAGACAGATGAAATTATGCGGTGTGAAAAACATTGTGTGAGGTATGAGACGAAGCGACGTGGGTAGCCTAGTACCCTCCACGACACCCGACCCCCTTTGGCCCCCCTCTTCCCGCAGAAGACTGCATCCTTGCTGAACCATGGTGCTCACATGTGAGCCCAAGCAGGGAGACCACTCTCTGGGCCCAGCAACCACAGGAGGTAAGAGCAGCAGCAATATGTTTTCTGCTTCGATGAGTGTTATGACAAGCTACTGCATCGCTCTTGCTCCGACAGATGCAAATTCCATCGGCATGGGGAGGCAAGCTGGTTCTGGGCGAGAAGGCGAAACGTGATCAGGCCAGGCAATTGTTGAATGCGCCGGCCTGCGCCAGAAAAAGATAAAGGATATGAAAGAGTGGGGGAGAAGTGATCAGATAAACAAAGACCGACAAGTGTGTCTCATTACCCTGGGCTAGGAAACCACAAAATGAGAGAAGAAACTTGGGGGGAGGGGGTAGGGGACGCAAGGAAGGTAGATCTGGAAAGAAACCCCTCGAGGGTGAGAAGGTGGGGGGGGGCGGTTGAAGGAGGAGCTGGGAGGACCAAACAACGTACTCGTAGAAAATCCACAGTCATAACAACATCGACTGTCATTCTCCGCTAAGAAATCTGTTTTCCTCCAGAGTTTGAAGTTCCTCACCCTCACCTTTACGCTTCTCTACACGAAGAGCATAGTTTTCCTCCCCGCCCTCCACCCAAACTCCTTTTCGCGATTCATTCAGCTGGCTCCGTCCCTGGAACTGTTTACTGGGTTAGAAACCGTTTCTTTCTCCACAGCTCGCCCAAGAAAGGCTCTTGGCAGACGAACCTGCACGGCTCGTGCACCCCTACCCCTCTCACGCTAACCCACCCCTTCCACCTCCTCAACCCAACGTAGTGACCTGTCAAAAAGCGCTGGCTGCTTTTTTTCCCCGTGACTGTTTTCAAGTTTACGGCGATGTACAAATAAAATGCCGCCCCGCCATATCACTGCGCATGCGCTCTGCAACAGATGTCGCCGAGCGGCTGCACGCAGGCTGTTCTCGCTTCAATCTGTATAATTCTGAACCCTCCAGCCTCAATACCTCTCCTTTCATCTTTTTATCATCTGCTTATCCGAGCGGACGCCCCTGCTAAACGTAGGAGTGAGGGCGTTTGTTGCACAACTCCAGATTTTCCGCCAGTCCTTAAGATTTTTAAAAGTTTATTCCAAAACATTTTTTAAGCGGATCAATATATAGGTCCTGCCATGGATAAATATAGGATTAATACGAATTAAAGGAGTCCTTGCGGGCCAGCGCGCGTTTGGCTGAGAGGGTGATTGTGGATTCTTTAATTTTATGAAACAGTTACCCCACAAAAAAGTGCTGCAAAAACCAACACGAATATTTCGGAATGTCAGGCTCCCTATTGTTACCTTTCTCCACGGTAAGATGCAATGACCCCCCCCCCCCTTCTCAGGCATGCGTTGTCCCTCCCTTAGGTCATAGGTTAAATTTAAGTCCCTTGCTTGCTGTCATTTCCTCGCTCCACGCCGCTGCAAGCAAACATATCATCGAACCACACAGGAATAAGGAAGGAGGTATAGGGAGACGGGTGAGTTATTAGCAAGGTTAATTAGTAGACTCAGCAACTCATTAGGTCTCGGATGCAGCGCAAGATGGCGGACAGAAGCTGGGAGGAAAGAGCGCGGTGCATCAATAATCTATAGGACCGTCAGGCTCGTCAACAGGAAAATTCTTATATATACGGACTACTTCATTAACGTGGCAATCAGCCGCAGCACTCATAATTTGGGGTCCCACCCCACTGCACGCTCTTTCATTTCTTATTTCCAAGATGTACAGTTCCCACCCACCCTCCCTCTCTCTCTCTCTTTCTTTCTCTGGGGGTTCGATACCTCGGTAGTCACAGCATCACACTCGCAGGTCGAGGACTGCGGGTTCGAATCCAGCAGTGGCTAAGGATTAAATCTTTGTAAAACTGTGCATACTCCATGACCATCTCCTGAAAATTAACATCCTTTTGGCACTGGCCATCTTACTGCAGCTATCAGTCTGATGTTTTTTCCCCATTGCATAGCACATTAATAGGACTCCATCCCCCATTAGTGCGAAATCACCGCGAGGTGGAAACACTTTCCCTCAATAACCAAATACTCCCCCTCTTTTAGAGGAGGAAAAAAAATAACCAAAAACAAGCGGGTTTTTAAATTTACTAAAACCCGAGGACTGTTCTATACCAATGTTGTTTGGGCTCGCGTAATGGGAAATCTAAAACATGCAGTTAGCCGTGTTTCCAAGCATCTGACAGTAATTAAGATATGTGTTCTGGAAAAACATCCCACTCTCAGGTGAAAAGAAAATCCACACATAGTCTCATAACAACCAACTTCTATGCGGTTTGATGCCGTGGATAGTCCCAGACAATCAGTTGATTTTCACACCTGCTAACATTTGCAGGAGAGTTCATTAGTGACACCACCACATCCACGAAAACACTTTCCCCCTCCCCACAAAAAAGTCTGCTGCAAGAGTGACTCGTCCACCATCAAAGCAATATCAGCATACAAGGAAAACAGTCGCATTCACTGTTGCACACGAATGTGGTATCGGGTGTCAAAATGACATCAACACCTCCTAGAACGAACTTTAAAAAAATTAATTCATCCGTTTGCACGGAAGAAATAGTCAGTCACATTCACAAAACACCAAAACGAGCGACGTGTGCGTGCCCGCACAGAAATGCGGAGACATGCAAATTTAAAATTACTACAACAATATGAACAATCCAACACTTAAAACAGCAAAAACAAAATCATCTTTGTTCATAAGCAATACATTGAACAAATATGGTCTGCCACACACGCCTCTGTATTATGCTACGACGCAGAAGGACAGAGAGATGCAGGCAAACTTTAAAAATGACTGCTGCAATACCTATCTGAAGGACGACTAACCAACAGACGGGGAAGGAGGGGAGAAGAGTCCCTTCCTACACCCACAATGCGTCGAACAAAGGTTTTGCCACACGCAAACAAACACATTCAACCCCAACCCTCAGAAACGAGTGCTGAGTACGTCGCGAATAGACTAACGCAGGTAATAGCATACTGCTACTGCAACGTGTCGCATTTCTCTTTTAAAATTTATTAAATTACTTCGGCATTACCAGTGGACGTCATTAATGCAGCGTATGACATCTCTTCTTTCGTCGAAGAAGATATCTGGGATGTGCAGTACACTTTGCAAAGAAAATGGATTCTAACAGACTATTAAAGACTATGATTTCTGCCAGTCCAGCGATCTGGGAAGATTTATGTACCGCCGTTAAAGTACACAGTGTTGAATATCAGAAGGAAAAGCCAGTCGGAACCATAGAAATAAAAGGCAATAAACTCTTATTTAAGAGCAATTCAGGACACAAATCATAAGATGGTGAGTGAAACAGGAGCTGGCACGAGGCTGCTAGCTATCAGTGCAGTAAGGGCAATGTGAAAACACCTTTTAAAAAACGAACAAAAACCCGTAGCATGCTGCCAACGTCCCTTCGTGTGAGGCAACTGCACCAGGCAGATACTTTCATAAACGCTAGCTGGTCCAGGCAAGTTTTTTTTCAAAATTAGGCAGATACTTTTTTAAGCATTAGAAGCTGCATTGTGCAGTTTCTAACCACAAGGAAGATACTTCCCCACATCCAAGACAAATGCACCGCGCAGGTACTTTCTAATCACTGTCTTACACGCTGTACAGCTGCGTCGAGCAAGTATTGTCTAATCACAAGGTAGACACTTTCTTAAATGTTACCTGCATCGTGCAAGTACTTTCCAGATACAATTAGGCAGAATGATGTTCACTTAACTGTTAGACAACTGTACTGTGCAAGTACTTTCTTAAGTGGCTGACTGACTGACTACTGACTGACTGACTCGTTCACTCACTCATCAATTACCAGAACGTGACTGAAGCCAGACAAAAGCTAGCCGCGCGCTTGTTCCCTCCCTCCCTTTCCTGACTCCAGCACCGCCTTTCGGTTTGTCTCCACGTGTTCATCGGCAGCGATTAACAAGAGGGAAAGGCAAAAGGTTGCACTTAGCCCGGGCCGGCGTGGAACCTGTCAGCCCCAGACCTGGCGGTATTGTCTTACTGCCCGCCATGCGGGTACATCGCCGATTCCACGCAGGCGCAGTTGGAAATACTTGATATTTTGGCGCGAAGCCTAATTAAAGCCTGCCCGCCGCAGGTCCACCACTTCACTCTAGTGCGGGCTCCCAGCTACCAACGCACACACACCCCCCTACCTCTCAAGCGAAACGGCAAGGGCGGGGAAAGTTTTATGGACGCGAGTGACGAGGGGCGAGTTTTATAGACACGCAGACCCAAACGGCTATAGGCCACAGCTGACGTCAGAGCTCCTACGATTGGACTCCTTTTCGTGCGAATTCTATTAATTTTGCGTGTTGCCACTGCAACGGACATGAAATTTTAGCTTTCTACGTAAGCTTTGATAAAATCAGCATTTCCACGAAATTTCCTTTAACAAGTCGGTGTGCTATCTCGACAGCGGCCTCAGAACGGCGCTGCTTGCTAATAAGTTTGATTTTCTGCAGACACGATTGCAAAGGATTTTGTATGACATCTTCCCTCCCCCTCCCACCCCTCTATCTTGTTACGTTATTGATAGGGGCTACCCCCACGGAAAGAAGTCGCACAACTAATATAAATATATTTAGTCGCACACGTTTTTCTTGTCAAGCGGATTGTCGTTGCGAGCGCGGGCCTCCGACCCCGAAGGAGCGTCCACAGGGTGGTCCGAACCCCGAGTGCCGCGCAGCACCCTTCGACCAGCTGTGAATAGGTACCTGACCTCGAGGGTTAGGGAACGTAAGGAAGGTAGAGAGAGAGAGAAAATGGAGACCCCCCCCCTCTCTCAAAATGCTGGCCCACAGAGAAGTGGTGGTCTCAAACACCCCACCCCCTACGTCCTGAATTTTAAAAAACCCCAAGGTCACGGAACATCCTTTCCTTTTTCTGTATATGTTTTCTTGCCTGTGATAACGACTGGCTAATACTTGTACAATTGTATTTACTTGTACATACGTGTACAATATTTATTTGTCGCACACTTCATTGCACAACCTGCGAAGAGAAGCAGAGGAATGTTGTTAGATCGCTGTTTAATAGAAATCTTAAAAGTTTATATTTCCTTAAAAATTGCAACCGACGGGGTTACACTCAGCCAGCGTTTTCCTCTGACTGTATGCCAGTACAACACCCTGCTTCCGCTAAAAGACGGCATCAATCAAGCTCTGACAGAATCCTCAGATTTCGAAAGGTAATGCATCTGCAACTGTGTAAAAACGACATTTTATGCAGAAATTTATTAACTTTCAGATTTTCATCTCAGTCATACCCACCAGCGGCTGTGTGCAGAAACTCGTGAGACGACGCTCTCACTCTTTCAAACATTTTCTGCCTTACTCTTTCATCTTCTGTATCTCTCCCTCCTCACATCTTTTTTCTCTCTCCTTGTTTCTGTTCCCCTCACACACTTTTGTATGCACGTGGAAATGCATACATTGTACGTATGTGATCAAATGCTTCTGAGAGGGCAATCAGAGCCACCAGAAAATGTGGCAATGCATATTCTGATCTGAAGCACGCCGCTGACTTCAGGCTCTTTCACAAACGAAACTGAAGGAAAAATAGCAGATGGACGTTAAGAAAGGGGAAAGGAAGAAAAAGTCGGGGAAGACAGACAGACAGACAGACAGACAGACAGACAGACAGACAGACAGACCAGACAGACCAGACAGACAGACAAAAGAAAAGACCCATAAAAATATCTCAAAGAAAAAGTTAACATGTTAGAGGAATGAGTCAATGAAAATAAAAACATTCACATCACCTAAGATGAAAAAGTCATTTATGACTAGCCCAGTTCCACCCTATCCCCACTTCCATCTCTCTCTCTCTCTCTCACGCCTATGCACGCACACAAATAGGTCGCACACACGCGCTCTCAGGCAACCACACACACGCGCGCGTCCACACACATTTTCTTTACTTTATAATAGGATCCTAAGCCGATTTCGCTTAATAACTTCTCCTGCAGTGGCTGCAGAAAAGCTGTGGCAGAAAAGGTTTGCCACAATGAAAGTACCGGTTTTCTATTTCGCGACTAAATGAAAACCTGTGTCTCGTTCAACAACCGGCTTATACCTCCTCTTCTCGCTAACTAAGATGGCGCCAGCTTCCATAATAAGCCACATGCAGCATCTGGCAAACGCGGTATCGACAATTGGTGATTGTGACAGAAATGATAAACTACTAACAGCTACAAGTCTATTCATAACTTGGCTCCGCTTTTGATATATCTGCCGTATTAAGGCTACATGAATAGGTTATAGAGTACAATCTTCGACTAAAAGATGTTTCTAGTTCTCAGGTTTCCTGTCTAAGCAGAAGGGCGGACCTCATAATACGCGTGACGCATGTGAAAATATTATGGATGCCCTTTGCTCTTTGCCCTTTGTCCACTAAAATCGAACTTTTCTTCACGAAGCGCATGTCACTTTCAAAACATCGACCACAAAAGTTAGCAAAAGTGAAGCACTGCACCTCTGGGATCAGGGTTGTTTTTGAAGACAGGGCGTTTAACAAAGCAAAAAGCGAAAGGTTTTACGTGCAACAATGTTCGATGGGCGCCTAAACTATCGAGTGACTTATCCAGATCCTGGGGATGTATACAAAATTTATATATTTTGTGACGGTTCATAAATTAAAGGAATCTATAAGGTGTCACAAAAAACTCACCGAGTTCACTGGGGCGTGAATGTGTGTCCACACAGCATTCTAGTCGTCTATCCTGCCAACACATGTAAACATTCTTCAGGGCCGAATAAACAAATAAGGGGAAAAAGACTTTAAAAGATAGGAGAAGTTACGTAAAGACCCAATCAATGTCAATGTCCCACTCCTATTCTAGGGCCGAACTCAAAGATTAAAATAAAGCGAGTTTCAAATGAGGGTTCTGACAACATTTGCTGCAAAACACTTCCATGACTTTTCCAGACTTTCCCGAATAATTTCGACCGAAAACGTTTTCTTGTGACAACTGTTTCAACTTGTCCTCAGCGACACAGGGGAACTGTGATGTATGAACTACTAGAGTTTCTCAGTGGAGGTTTCGCGTTTTCTTTACAGACTGTTGTGCAAGTCTGTTCCTAGCCACAGACAGAGGGATTCTTTCAATTCAGTCAGTGTGAGATCAGCTTAAGCCTTCAATCAGACACACAAATCTGTTTAGAAGAGTTTACAAAGCAGTATACATCATGTGTAAGATGCTAAGGAAGTGAGACACAAGGTGGGGGAGGAGGACAAAGTGCCTGAGTGCGGCACGGATGGCGGGAGACTGACAGACGAACAGGCGAATGGACAAGCAGACGGGAGGACCGACAAAAAGGCTCTTCGGCTCAGTGTATCTGCAGGATCAATTAAAAGAAAAGCTCGCCAAATCGCCGCATCCACAAGAAGGAATTCAGCGGTGCATTAAACTGCAGTGAATCTCGCACGTGGCAGGGGCAGCATCCCAAGATGCATCTGGACGAAGTGTTTCGGCACGTTCGACATGACGTAAACGACAGGGGCAGGTAATCCCAACTCTTTCAAAATGATGCGGAGGACTTGGTCCTCTCCCACAATCTCGCTTTTCCGTTCCCTGCATCTCATTACATTTGATTACACTCCGTCACAAACGACGCGCGCAATTAGCCTGCTAAGCGCGCATGCGTTGCTTAACTGTTCAGTTTTTGTTACGTCATCCCGCGATTCTCTGTGGATTGATGTTTTTTTTTGGGGGGGGTGGGTGGGGGGGGAGAGACCAAGGTCATTTGAAACTGGCTTCTGTTAAACTTCTTCTAAATATCGAACTTTTTTATTTTGATTTCCCATTCGGCAAAACAACACTACTACGCTATCGAAACAGAAAAAAATCGTATAACGTCGAAGAAGAAAAGCGGTGATGGTCGGGCGGGGGTCTGGTATGTGTTTCTCGGCAAGACACCGGGAAACGTGGATCCTGGATTCTGCTCTCATCTCCGACACACATGTAATTTTCCTCTGCGTACGCACAATGCGGTGCGCAGAACACGCAAGGGGGAGGAGGGAGCGGGGATACCTAGGCTGACAGTAAAATAATCTTGGTGCAAGCAGTGGACAATCGCGGAGGTTATGTGCGAACCGATGCTGTCGAAATCCCAGGCCTATGACAAAAGTTGGGAGATCAAAATAATCCTGGTCCTTTCTGTACAATCCAGGACATCGTGCAAAAAAACAAAAGCTCTCTGGTTAGCAGAATCATGGTCGACCAATGCGAAATTTGCTGCCGTACAGATCCACTGTCCCCGAAATGCAGTTAAAGGTGAGTACACGTAACGCGTTAGCACCTGGTGTTCACGTCTGGTTAGCAATAAAGGTACACGCACAGCATTCCGTACAGTACGCCCTAGGTCAAATATGGATGACAGGCCAAACACATTGTTAGTCTGTGCGGGCATACTGTGTGGTTTAGGTAGGTGAACATATATAAATACACTGCGTAGTTTGGCTGATTATGTTACGCCATGTGAGCTTCATAACACTTGTATGGGCTGAAGAGACATTGCAGTTTGCCATTGTAATGAACAGTGTATTGTATTCAGGGTGCAAGCATCCCATAATACGGATGATCTGAATATGAACGTTATGTACGGTTTTCGGGTGATGTACAACGAAGAATATACACTGCGCATATATTACAAATGCATGTTTTGTACCTGAGCGTGTTATTCTGTGTATAGGTGTATCAGTAACGTATGTAGCTATATGTAAATATAAGTGCAGTCATATGATACTATATCAGACTAATATGAATATGTAATTAAAACAGAATTAGCAAAAATAGTTGTTATCGACCATATTCTTCTATCTCAAACAAATAACCAGACAATAGAAGCAGAAGCAACAATACCTGCCCTTCACCAATGGCAATCAAAAAACAATCGCAGGATACACACACCCACGTCAGGCCCGGGAGAATTTTTCTCCCCCGTTGGTATTTATGACGTCAAATCTGACAGCAGAGAGACCATATGTTCCATCTGATTCAAGCAAACTTGCAGGGAGGGGGAGAGAGGGAGGGGGGAGAAAGAGAAAAGTCTGCAAGAAACTCACGGTGTGTAAGTGAGAGCTGATAGGAGAACGTGCGACCACTACAACGTGGCCAGTCAGACGCACACAGAAAGGCAACTCGATCACAGCCAACGTTTCTCCTCCACCTCGTCATCTCCGTTGTAATTATCATTTTAATGAAGAGAACACATGGTCAGATGGCACGCAGCTGCTTTCGTCAATACCTTCGGCACATAAACCTCAAATTCCCAGTGTTCGAGGCCGACTGCGCGGCATTGATGAGCTAGGCCTAATAAGCATGATCGACATATGTTGGCGGCGGGGCTAAAACCAGTTTCTCTCTTTGCGTGTCAGTGAACGGACCACTGGTTGCGCGAAAATGTAGGCTGACATGATGAGGACGATACTGTCTGTTCTTTATGCTGTCGCGATGTGTCCCTTCCCCCTCCATATTCCTCACGCCCATGCGACCCACTCCTTCCGCCTGCACATGCATGTACGCGCGTGCACGTTAACGACATGTCCATGTGAACATGTTTACAGGGATTCGTGCACGCAGGTGGGCTTGCATAATTCTTTAGAAAACCAAATATACTGAAAGAATGTTTTAAACATACATACACATACATTCATACATATATTCATGCATGAATGACCGCACACAAACACTCATTTGAAAATAAAATAAACCATCAATAGGAAGCCGGGGGGGGATTGAGAGAAGGGATCAAGAGAAGAAAGGAGAAAAAAACCGAAGACGGTGCAGTTAAGTATGCAAATTACGTATCACGCTGTGAACACTATCGAAGAAATAAAAACAAGTTCATAGCAACAATAACATGTGCCGAACAAAATGGCGCCTTGTTCCCCTGACTCCCGCGCCCCGTGACGTCATCTTATCCCCCTTTGCCCCTACTTTCCGAAGTTTCTTTAGGTGAAGATTAAGTCAGAAGAATGAAGTAAGCTGTCAACAGTCTGCTTACAGACATGTATACATGCGACAAAGCGTCCTATGTCACGTGATTAAATGACCTGCGTTCTTTCACTGTAGTAATAAAGAAAGGTGGAGAAATAGTTGCTCATTTAAAACCGAGACTTGCTTTATCGTTCTGTTAAATATTGCTACATTAACCTCAGTCTTTGACTTATTACCAGCAAGCGTAGTAATAATGATTCAGTGGTTGTGCGACTGTACGAAGCAAATTTTTATGATCGGAAGATCAAAGTCTAAATAAGAAAAAAAGACCAACAATCCACATTTAGTGTTAGGCAAACACATATAATCATCGAACCGCCGGAACATGAATTTTTTCCTATTTAATCTTAAAATTGTTTTAGTTTCTGTATAAATGTTTGACAGCTGCAATCAAAATTCTCTTTCTCCAGCGCGCGCGCGCGCGACGCTCCTACTTCACCCTCCTACTTTTCCTCTCTGTCTCTCCTCCTCTCTCACACCTCCTCCGTCGTCCACTACCTCTAAAGAGCAGCTGGTGATTAAGTACGATAAAAGAAGAAAGCTGAAATAAGCTTTCTACCATTTACATAAACTTGCAGAAACCTCATTACTTTTTTTGTAGCCCATGTTGTCCTGTCATTCTCTCACAAAAAGGTTATCTTCCTAAAGACACACATTGAGCCAGGCACTTAAAGTATTTAAAGACTAGACTTAATCAATTCTACCAACCCCGTCAAGAAAAGTAAACCATTCGTTCACTTTATTAAACACACCGCTCAATTCGCAGCGAAAAGGCTTGGGTTTTTAAAAATTTTTTTACAGTAATGGGGGAGGGGAGAAAATCGGGTTCTATACAGTACAGACGTTTGGCATGTCCTGAGACCAACAAAGACAAGCGGATACTGGTCTTTGATCGTGAGTGGAGGGTTTAGGGTGTAGCAAGGCTTTCAGTAGTTTATGTGTTAATTCACGTTCACAGTTCTCATCGGCTCTTCTTGTAAATAAGTCGTTTTCTGCGCAGCGAAATAATGAAACACTTAGAGCAGAGTTTGTCGACATAAATTATTTTCTGCAACATTGTTATTCCTGCTGATGATGATGATGAGGAGGAGGAGGAGGAGGAGGAGGGAAACCAGTAGAAAGCGAAGAAGGATGGAGTAAGTGGACAGACATCAGAAAGAAATGAGAACACCAAGCCACTTAATTAACTGTTTGACAAACGAATCACCACCACCACCGCCACAAAAGGAGAACCTAAACTACACGAAGTCGCTCGATCAATACTGACTGGTGTAACAGCTGACAAGACTGGCCTCGTAAAAAAAAAATCATGATGCTATTTACTTTTGTTCAGATTAGTAACACACGTGTTGCTGACAAATCACAGATTTTCGACTCATCTTTTAAAACCGAACAATTTGGTGTGTGTGTGTGTGTGTGTGTGTGTGTGTGTGTGTGTGTGTGTGTGTGTATTTTAAAAAAATAAGCCATGATGATGTCTTTATCCGTGATATAAAGATCGTAGCCTAATCAACATCATTTCATTTTTTCAATAATAATGCAAGTCCGAATCTAAAGTGCACTCCTTCAAGAAAAAATCGGTTTTCTTGTGCAGTGTACTGCACCGAAAAATACAGCTGTACGCAGAAAGAAAACTCTAAGCATGTCAGGTGCATTGTGGTGGATTTGATCATATGCCCATGATAAACATAACTTGTATTTGCGTTAACGAACAGCTAGCTGTCTGATAACAGCGATTGCTTGTTTCTGATTGGGAGAGAGCTCCAGCATTTACAGGGGCCGATGGTTTTTCACGCCACCCCTCAAACCCAGTAACAGACTTTAATTCCTACGAGCAGTATACTGTAAGCACCGTGGACATTAAAAAAACACATTTTAAGTGGGCATGGTCTCTGATATATCTATGCTCTTTAGGAGTGTTGATCGTTGGGCAGAAGACTGTAGAGAATGGCAGCAAACAGGTACCTCTAAGTTTCCTTAGCCCTCCATGGTAGCACTTAAAAAAAAACTGGCTATGAACACAACGCGGGCACTGACATGTGACCTGCTGATCCAGACATCCAGTGTGCTTACTGACCTCCGAGGTATCTGGACATCCGAGTCCACAGCGAGTCTTTCGAGGGCACAGCCATATCACTCCGCTGAATGAGGACTTTCATTCTGTGGTAAATGGAGACTTTTATTCTTTCTGTGGGTTGGTTTGCCTGCTAAGATGAGTTCGTCCTTGTTGCTGGTTTCTAAAAACCCACACCCTTTTGTTTGAAAAGGCATATTTTGGCTTCCATTTGTTACTGTCTCATTCACTTTCATCTAAGTTTCATTTCCTGGTGTTTTAAGTGTCAGAGCTCGTTCACTCATTCATTCTTTCGTCGCTGTTTCATAGTCCAGCACTTCGGTTTTTCTCAAGTGCACTGTACTGTCAAATTTACTGAAACTGGTACCTGTAAAATGTTTCTAATATTCGCGTAATGGAATCTTTCATTTCCTCAATCCGAAGTAGCACTTTCTAAAAAGTACTGTCACGACGAGATGTTTGGTAGACAGATTTTGAATTGCTAGCTGAATGAATACTGTGCCTGGATTCAGCCGACACACTGCTAATAATGATAAACGAAGGTTTTCTGCTGCACTTTATAACTGATGTTCGATCAGTATTCTGTGATAAACACACAAAGGAATATAAAGTCTTCTAAAATATCAGACAAAATATAAGCAGGGTCTGGGGTTTCGCCAAACAGTCTTTAAATGACAAACCGACGGGAATAAAACTAAGTTTTTGAATAAATCCCGAAGCATACAAGAACAAATTAACTTTAAAGTTTTGACATTTTGTGAAGAGATAGCTGATCTCCTCTTTGCGATATGTAGTCAAAGTTTATTCTCTCCGCCACTGCGTCCATAGTTTCACTGACAAAATGATACATTTCTTTACAGCCAGAGAGAAATGGGGTTAAAACATTCCTATGAACTTTCGTTTGGGAGTAGGGAAGGATAGTCTGGGAGTGGGTGAGGATGAGGATAGAATTCAGAATTTCTTTAAGCTTTGAAAGGAAATTCTTCACCCATGCTAAGCAAAGTAGTGCTGCATATCACTGTTTAGTTTTGTGGTCTTATATCAACAACGCTAATGACGAAGTTTATGTCGGACAGGAGGCGTGACACGACAGTGACAGTTTAACAAATGATCATTAAGTTTTTTTTTCTCACCCAAAGCCCCTCCCCACATCCCTTCTCTCTTTGTCTCGATTACCTACCACCCACATTCACACTCACACACATGCATGCACGTACTAAAAACACCGATGAGTTCCTTCACCATTCTTCCTAATCTTTCTCATTATCACGATTAATAGTATTTTCCAAACCAAAAAAAAAAGTCTTTAAGAGCATCCGCGCAGCTCTGTGTTCATTAGCACTAATTTGTTCATCTGTTACATTTCAAATCCATTATTCTGGGATGATGAAGTCCGACTGCTCCTCATTACGCCGAATATAAGCTATCATTAAAAGCAGACTGAATTCTGTACTGCTTAGAGACACAATAGATTTGTCTCTTTTTTTGACGCTGCCTGCTAGCACTCCTCTTTTTCTCATATATCACCAAAGACACTGAAAGGTAAACTGAACAATACCTAAGCATGAGAGCCCCTTTTATGCAAAGTTAGGAAAGGTTTAAATTTAAACCGACTTTGCCTCATTAAGGCTTAATGCTTAAATACCTCATTCATGAGCTAGTTCAACGGCTTGCGCTATAGCTATAAAGGCTATTATTAGTATTAATCAGAATCTTGGTATATAATAAGCAGGCACAGAATACCGCTCATCTTAATAGCACACATTGTACTAATGGCACAGTGACTAGCAATAACAAAACAAAGCTGCCTTGCTATAACGATAATAGACGGAGATTTCAAAATGAGCTTTGGATGTGTGTAGTCTGTTTGCTGACATTGTTTACACAAGCATTACCTCATACCCGTAAACATAGTTTTTCTTGTTTATCGTTGTCATCAACCATCTCTCTCTCACACACAGAAAGGGAGAGAAGTGAGAGAAAGACGAGAGAGCAAAAGAGAAAGAAAGAAGAGATGATTGGAAGACAGAATGAAACATCAGGCCCAAATGAATACGGCAGTCAGAAGTGTTCTTGCAATCTGCGTTGTGTCCGGATTGGCTTCATCACGCGTTGCTCAGGACAATGCCGCCTGATCCAAGCAGCACTTGGAAACACCAGTTAGCATGAAACAAAAACACTTCGTGACTGCAGAGCACGAGACGTAATTCAGTCCTAAGGGAGATCCACCAGACCAACTAGCATGGAATTAGTTTAGTCATGATCTCACATGGATGTGGGGTGGGCGTGATGTCGCTGTTGACCCTCAAACATTGTCTCGCTTCGTTTGTTTCCCTACCTGTATCCGGCCTGAGAGTGACAGGTTAAAGGTAATATTTTCAATCCCATATAACGCGAAAAATTTTCAGCATCTGAGGGCTTGGACACACCACCACACCCATACCAGGTGGGTGTTGGATTTTTTTTTTTTTTTGCTGGGGTAGGGAGGGAATTTTCAGGTGTAACATATTCCCGCCTACGATTAGATCTTGAGAATAATTGGGGATGAAGGAAATAGAAGCCATGCTCCAGTTACCGACAGAAGCAACAAGTCACCGACCCGAAACATTCGTTGCCTTCGACTGAGTTTTTAACAATAGCCAGATCACCTAGCCCCCAGGTCGAGCCGCCAGGTAGAGGAGCAAGCGAAACGAGACAGCAGCGTTTCAGGGTCAAAGAGCAGCAGGGCGGGACATTTGGGGTCGCCCACCCTCCCTCCCGCATGCGAGAGACAGAGGTGGTGACGGAGGGAGGGACGGTTCCAGATCTACCGTTATACTTACGTCTGTCACCTGGGCGGCGCGTCCCACGAAGCAAGGGAGAGCATGCAGGCCAGCTCCACGCACGTCAAGGCGCACGCGTTGCCGCAGCAGCATCAACAGCAGGCAGCAGAAGCAGCAGCAGCACACACGCGCACACACGCAAGAGCTGAGCCTGGATTACGGCACCCAGCGCGGCACGGCACAGGAGAGATGAGCAGAAGGAGCAGCGAACTAACGGTTTGGCGCACGGGAGTGAGAAGCAGCACTAGCAGGCAGGGCGGGCTGGCGCGCTGGGCGGCGGCGAACTAATCAAAGGACACCCGCAAAACAAGGGCCAGCTGATTGGCAGGCCTCGGCGCGGTGCTCGCCCGGGCTCAACAAGTGACAGTTTTCTGCATTTTCCTTGTCCTTCGCCTTCTGAAAAGCGCCGTGTACTAACCCGAGACACCGAAGACAACCAACTCAAGCGAAGCCGTACGCTGCCGCCGGCTTGCCGCGCGGAGACAAACCTTCGCGCCGCCTTGCTAACGCTTGCCGCGGGCCCTGCTATCAACAGAAAGAGGTGGGTGGTGGCAGTCGCGCGGCAGTATCGCGGAGATGGCGGCAAGCTGCCACGTGGGGGTGGGGGGAGTAAAAGGGCGCAAGTTAAGTTTGCGCAACAGCCTCTTCCCTCCCTACTCTGCCGCAGCTTTCCCTTCCCGTCAGTGACTTATCAATAATTCACCAGCGGCATGCATGTCACCCGGCAGCAAGCCGATCTTTGCAAACGTTTAATCAAATGGGTCAGCCTGAGGTACTGGAGACTAGCATCATCTGCATAAATTATTGTCTGATTGTCTGGTTGCGGGGAAGGGCTTTTTGGGACGAAAGACAGGTTCGCTGGCACAGACACCAGAAGCTAATGTAGCTTCCAGCAATTTTTCCTCCTCTTCTCATACTTTTTTCTTGGGTGGTGGTGGTGGGGGGGGGAGTTTAGGGTTTTATTTTCATTCTGTACTTGTGGTAAGACCAGCGAGCACTGATGGCGAGAAAGGGGAAAGGAAGAAGAGGGGTAGGAATGGAAACCAACATGCGGCAAAGGCGGATTAAACAAGTAAAAATTGAGCCCGTGAACCGCTCTTTGACTCCCTCCTGTCCGACCCTAACGCGGCCATTGTGGAAGCCGCTGGCAAGCCCTGTGAATCCAGTTCTGCCCACTACCTGACAGGCATAACTAATCGCCACGTCCTTTTCTTCGCAATAGGTGGCGCTATCACTAATTCCGAGCAAAGGGGAGGACGGGCGGCCGGTGCCCGCGAAGCAATTACAGCTTCTATAGAGGACTTGGAATTAGCTTGGCAACGCGCGCAGGGCCCACCAGACTTGACTGGCTTGTGTCCTCCGCGCTCCAGACAGCGATGTGACAGTAAACCATATTCCGCCGATGATAATTGATACAAAACTAATAACGCTCCGACCAAAGACGAAACAGAAATAGCCCCGACAAGGTCATCTCCGCGTTAAGGGAGCAACTGTAAATGCAGATACCCTTGGCTGAAAGACAGAGGCAGGGGAATTTTTTTAATACCAAATTGCCGAAAGAATATTTTAAATTTAAAGCCTTATTGTTATCTTTTAATTGGTTTCCTCCCCTCCCCTCCCCTTCCCCAACCCCAAACTCTAAACTTCGACCCACTCTCACTGTGTGTAAATTCAAAGACGACCTCTAGAAGATGTTGAATAATTCTGCAAAAAGAAAACGTTTCTAGTTCTAAATCTGCTCGAACCACCAAAATCGACGGAGTATTGTTTGCCTGACAAGAACAGCGGGGCGCAAGGGGGCAAACAAATGGGTTGGTGCAGGCAGATGATCGCAACAAAATAAAACAAAAAAGGGGGAGTGGGGGAGACCGGCGTAGGGATCTAGCAAGCAGGACGTAGGCTCGAGGAGCCATAGGGAGGCGGGTCGCGATCAGGATCGAGGTCCGCATCTAAACAATTTCTGCACAACAGCGCCAGATCTGAGGCCAAATTTGTCCAGCCCAGGCTCAGCGCGCCGAGTCTTCCTTTGATCCCCCTTGTCTTCCCTGTTTGCCCCCCTTTGTTTTCCGTGAAAACAAATAGCCGTGGCCAGGCAGGCAAGTGTAAGGTGACTTTGTTGTGTTTGCAGGAAGGTAGACGTGCGGATCGCGGGCGGCTCAGGCCACGCGGGGAGGATGCGGGGAAGGTGGGGGAGGGGAGGAGAAGTGCAGGGAGCCGCCGGTCGGGGGTGGAGGGGTGGCGGACGCCTTGCGGTGCCCCGTGGTGAATAATTTGCATGTTCAGGATCGCGTCCCTTGACCAAGGTCATCAAAGTGAATCTGGCGCGAATCTGGGCTGGCGTGAAATCATCAGCGATCAATGGCTGACTGGCCTGCTATAGCTGGCGCATGTGCTGCACACCGCCGTACCCGTGCCGCAAGCCTCTCTGGTCTGACCCTCCGCTCATTTCTCTCGTACCCTGCTGCTGCAGCTCGGACCCTAACGCGCACCACCCACCCCACCCGCTTTCGCTCTGAGGAAACCCGATTCTGCGACATGGCAAGTCATAGCCCAGTTTCTGTCTTCGTCTTTAACCGCGGTGGTTTGAGGTGCAAGGGTAGGATGCATAAATACTTCCAGCTCTACTGTTAGTGTTGCTACATACTCTGTTTTTAAATCAGTAGTTGACTGTGGGGTTTATTGCAGATGACTAATCGACTTGATAGGACAGTTCCTGTTCGACCAAACTGTTCAACTGCTGCTGTCCCAGCACGCACACCTTTTCTCGCTTCCTCCCCGCTCCTGAATAAGATTTAAGAAGAATTAACTCGTATTCTTAACAATTGTAAAGTATAGATAAGAAACTTTACGATACTAATAATCTTAGATTTGGACATTCTTTTTCCTTCACTGACTATACTGCCGTGGATGTATATCCTTTTATCATGGGGGGGGGGG
>SMGT01001907.1:174704-220574 GCA_004794575.1 Lanistes nyassanus | reverse complement strand
ATACCTCAGTTGGTAGAGCTGCGGACTACCAGGTGGAAGGTTGCTGGTTCGAATCTTATTGTAGCCAAGGATTATTTCCTGGTGTTATACAATGTGCAAACTCCACTTGCCCATCTCCCTGCACATTAAACTGCCTGTCCGCACTGGCCATCTCACTGCTGCTATCAGTCTGGCTGTTCTTCAGTGCAAAGCGTAGTAATAGGACCCCCATCCTCCCCATCAGTCCACAGTTCTGACATGCACCAAGTTTGCGGCTGGACGCTAATCAACCAACAACCAACCAATCTTTTACCTGAAGTACAGTAACACCTTCAAAATGGTTCTGAATACACTGGGTCAAAGTTCGCACATTTTAACAGGTAAACTTAGGCGTAATTGTACCGGTTAAAAGGGCCTTAAGGTCTTTCTTATCTGGATGAGTGTGCGTCCAAGTTCGTCCAAAGTGGCCAGGCATATGCAGCATGCGGATCCATAACCACGTTCGGCCAACTAGGACTAACACTCGTCCGGTTAAGAAAAGACACGACCTCCATGAAAGAAGAGCGGATACACAGGCGTTATATTAACCTCGTCAAGCAAGACCTGAACAGTAAACGGGGTTTGGATAGGTCTGCGCGAAGACCCGTGGATGTTGCTGGTTCGAATCCAAAAGTGATCCAGGATTATTTCCTGGAGTTATACATCGTCCAGACTCCATTCGGCCATCCCCCGAACATTAAACTGCCTCTTCGCGCGCACCGGCCATCCTACTGTAGCCGTCAGTCTGGTGGTTCCTTTCGGTGCACAGCTTAGTAACAGGGCCCCATCCCCCATAGTGCGAAATCACCGCGAGGTGGAAGCACTGTTCCTCAGAAATGACCCACCCCCTACTGCCTGAACATTATTGGACTGTGCATTAGGTAGCATGAATTGCGTTGGTCGATCCAGTTTATGACTAAGTCAAACAAAAATAACGGTGAAGAACCTAATGGTCTGAAAAACCGGTCTAAAAGGTTTCTCTCGAAACTTTTTGTAAAGGAGTCTAGTACGAAGACATATGTAATATCACCCACTCACTTCTGACTTCTGACAGCGTCTTTCTTGATCGAACCTTTTTAGGACAACAGCTACTGAACTTCTCTCACGTTACGGCGTATTTACTCCAAGTCTGTTTACTCCTGTACGATCGCACAGACTTCTGACCTTCGCTTCCTCCATGTCTTTGCTTGTAATCGAAATTTAGATTTTGCTGCACTTTCAAATTAGTAGGTATATATGTTTAAGATGCAACTGTTGCGGTATGATGAGCTTGGATGCCGCATTGTTCAAGCCATCTCTCTGGATAGTTGGATGGGCTGGGGTCAATACCAGAAAATTTCTGTTCAAAAAAGTTTTTTTTTCAAACGGCCCCTAGAACTGTAGGGACACCCTCCTTTGCGAGAAGACTGATTTCGGCCAGTGGTTGGAAAAGATTAAGAAGATATTCTCCCCTACAGATTATTTTTCCGGTGCCATTGCCAGTATCTAGAACGACTCCATCTTTGACCAAGTAAATATAGGAAATGTAAAAATGTAAATCTCTGAATGCCGCAGTTAAAAATCCATTAGAATGGACTGCCTATGCAGATTTTAAAAAAAGCGCCCGGACTAGATGGTCTCAGCAAATTTAACAAAACTTTAACCACTTGTTTGACAAAAAGGGCAAACAAATGGTCTACAAGAGAGACTTTTGTTTGACATCAGTAGCAAAGTGTACAGTTTATTGTAAATAAGCACATAACTGACAACAACATTGTAGGTGAAGAGCAGGCAGTGTTCAGAAAGAATCGTGGCTCCACCTACTGGTTAAGTAATGAGACAGAAACGGCTTATGGGAGACAGCTTTCTGTTCTTTATTGATTTCCGTCAAGTATATGATTTTGTTCGTAGAAAAAAACTGTGAAAAGATTTTTGTCCATATCGGCAATAATGATACAATTCAAAAAGTCCAGCATGAAAGGTAAACTTATGTAAGTGTTGTTAAAGCAGCGAATGTTCGACCTGGTGCTGATCTGACTGAGGAATAGTTCTATCATGAAGGATTAAAACAGGACAAGAAATGTTCATCTGTACTTTCTCCCCCTCTTTTTTAATGTGCTAACCAAAGACCGTATTAATCAAGGTAGACACATTATCTAGCTTGCTCTAAAACAGGCTGATTTTTTTATCTTACTGTTTGCTGATGCTGCTTTCTTTTCTGACAGCACGACTGGCTTACAAGCAGAGCTAAATGTTCTTCGTAAAAGCTGTATGTGTCTGGATCCTGGTGTCAACCTATTCAAATCAAATAGTGCTGTATTTTAAAATGGTGTCCTCCTTGGCATAGGAGATAATTTTTTATGCCCTGAACTCGAGTCAATGAACAGGTGCAAATGGTAGGGTATTTTTATGTCCACAAGGCTTACTTTTATCATACATCTGAAGATGTAGTCAAGTATACTAGAAAGAACATTTCGGCCATCACGGAATTATTGCAAAGTTCTCATCACACGAGTTAATTTTTTTTTACTCCCATAGTCAACCTATTTTGACTTGTGGAACGTTCGAGTGTGCAAATGTATCCGTGCGTCTTACCAACCCTGAGCACTTCTTAACCTATCGTTTTGTTTCCCCACCATTGCGTCGGAGATAAACAGTCTGAAATGGCCGACAGTAATAAGATTTTACGTGAACGCCATACTCTCTCGCGCATCTCCAAATCCATCCATAAAGCTGTTTGCCCCTTCACGCATTTTAAGACTCAAACGTAACCCTGTTCACCCATTCTCCGCAAAGTTAGCGTTTCTCAGTACTCAGTAAGGAGACTAAAGCTTGTCAGTGTCGCTATACAGAGAATTAAATGAACTCAGCCATCTACAGTCTTATGTGATCTGACTGGAATAGGTCTCTTGTGCTGTAGCTTGTCGGAAGACAATGACATACCGCGCGGAGAAATCAGGGCAGGCTTACAATAGGCGTTCATATTTACTGCTCATGTAAAATACCGAGTGAACGTCTCTCACGACCACTCTTGTGACGGATGGAAGGGCAGAAACGAACTCTATAATCCAGCCGTGGGATCAGCGAATTACGATAAAATGGAGCCGAGTGGGTTTTTTTCCCTCTCTCTCTCTCTGTCTCCTGCATGAGACGGCGAATAGCCGATTATGTCGCACACACGCATGGACATAAGAACGGAGAAGTCATCAGTGTTACGGATGGTGTGCGATATTATCGTCGAAAGGCTTTCTATTAAATCTCTGGAGCTAGCCTGCAAAAACCATTGCTTATTTTGTTTCCATACATTAAGTGCCCATGGAAGTTCAGTTTACTATCGGTAGTTTTTAGCCAGCCACCGTTTGAGCGGCTGCTACACAGATTTCCGGTAGGTGTCGCTTCATGACGCAAACTGTACGCTGTCGTGTTTGCTCCCAGAAAAGGACGATAAGACATGTTCTGAACAGATACGTGTCTTTCTTCTTTTAACTGTACCATAACATAGGATCTATTTTTCTTTGCGGGGGCGTCTGGTGATGTTCAGTATAGGACTGAAATATACAGTACAGGTACTTTACATATGGAAGGAGGACGCCAGCATTCATGCAACTTAGCAAAGGTCGGGTTGAAAATGCAACACGAAGCAAATTTAGGTAGACGTATATCAACATTTCCAGCCAGAGCCCCCCTCCTTTGTACTTCACCCCTCCACCTCCATCCCTCGCCCCACCCCACCCCCCATCTCCAATCACAACTCCAGGCCTCCATTTTACTGTCTGCTGTCTACTGTCCTCTTTCTGCCAGGTTAATACAACGCGAGCGTCGCTCTTTCTCCAGTGGCATTAGGAACAATAGCCCAACTGGTCGTTCGCTTTGTTAACGGGAGACTGGGCTCTGACACTTTGCTAAACGCCGAGTACAAAGAAAGACCTGGTAATTAGAGGGGCCGTGTTCACCTAGAAAAGCACTCTCCATTATATGCACGCGAGTCTTGGCGGCGGGGCTGAAGTTTAATGAATTGGAGGGGTCTGAAATGTGTCATGTGGTAGGAAGGCAACTCACTCTCATCGTGGGGAGAAAGGGGAACAGTGTATGTGTGCGTTTGTGTGTGCAAGCAATAAATTTTACACCCAGCGCAATAAACCGGCATTCGAAATATGCACAAACATTAAATTTAGCTCATGCTTCAGTGTCGTTTTTGTGGCCACTACTTCAGACCTCTTGTGATCTTTTCTGCGAGACTGAGGACTGAAAGTATGTATGAATGCAAAGTATGCCGACGTGCGCAAAGTGTTACGCTCAAACATCACGCACTTCAGCGTCCCCTAGGAATCAGTTATGGCCCTTTATTGCTTGTCTAAACCGATTGCTTGCCTGCACAGGCGTTCTTTTCCTAGTCGTGTGTTATCCATCAATTCTGGGCTGCTTTTGATATTCCGCATCTCCTTCTACATACATAAAGAAACCCGAATCACACATTCAAACTCTGCAATTTATGGACACTTTTATCTATAAGCGTGATGCAACGCACCTCAGGACTGCTATACATACCGCACTTGTTCACGGATATTTAAATGCACGTACGTTGCGCAATTCGTACTTGCGGTGTTCGTTCCTTCGCTACCCCTACCTATCCGCTAAAGCAAAATGTAACTTAATCAAGGTCGATCGGTCTCGTGAAGGTGTGTCCGTTTCAAGTGCCCCACCTATCAGTTTCTCGGAGACGTGCAAGCAGCAGCCATAAGAACATATGCTCTCCACGCCGTTTGCCCTACTGCATGCCAACTCATTATCCGAACAAATACAGCTGTACCTCTGTAGCCACGTCGTCAGTCCCTATAGAGAGTTCAAGATATTCTTTCTTAAGATTCCAGTTTGTTAGGAAGCGGGCAGAGAGACACAGAGAAATCCCTAGACAGTTCGACTCCTTTTGGTTTGGAATCAGGCAGGCAGACAGTTCAGAGTTTAAATGACGTAACAGTGACGTGACCAAAAAAAGCCCTATCCCACCATCGCGCAAAGCTGACACAAAAGATTTAATAATTTTGAACTCTAATATGGCTCATTCTTCTCTCCAAGCTGCTTTCAAACCAGGCTTTGGAATGTTGATAATATGAATATAAAATCCATGATGCCGAGAGGAAAAAGGGGAGAAGTGACAAAGGTATAGCGGTGAAGGTAGTGACAGGACGCTCACTCTCAGACCTATGAAAAATTTGGTTTGATGCTTTCATCCAACTTTAAAAAACATTCTTGGCCATATACTTTTAAAATGTACACACATTTTCACTCAAACAATTTCTATTCAACACAATAATCAGCTTATCTGTGTAGTACCAGTGGTTTGTTGCTGGAGTTCAGGCAAAGTGTCTTCTTAGAACTGTACTCCGAGTAAATAATGCATGAACATAAATTGAATCTTTATGTGCATTATTCAGAAACGAAAGCTATACACTTCGAATTAATCCAGATTTGGCGGCCGCCTTTGTTGTTGCTTCTACACATTGTTATTGTCTCATTATTGTAATAAGGAAAACAATTTTGTGCTGCTCTGTCCATTTGTGTGTGTGTGAGTGATAGAGATTAAAAACAGCAAAAATACAATTAGTAAGATCTTCAGAGAAAAAGAACCAAATAATAAGTAATGGGCTGAACATACCAAATACTAGTGCATATGGCAGAAAAATCCATCATACCACCAAGATACACCTCCTAACCCCAAACGACTTGACTTGTAAATGGAAGCCATCAATCTGAAAGAAAAGTAATTTTGAGAAAAAAAGGCAGGCGATTAGACTAGAAGATGAGAAACAAGAGATGAAAGAAAATGACAAATACCAGACAAAGATAACAGAGAATGGATGAGAAGAAAGGTTGTAACTTGTGGATAGCTCTGCAATTACACTCAGAGGAGAGGACATCACCAACCTCAGCTACCCTCTGGAGGACAGACAGACAGACAGATGGATGAATGGATGGATGGATGGACAGCCAGCCAGCCAGCATGTTCATGAAAGTACATGTGTGCACATGACTTATTCAAAAGAGAAATGCAATACAAAGGGGATAAAAAATGTAAACAAAAATTGTTCTTATTATTTCTTAAGTATTTTTCCATTTGGAGAAGCAGGTGGCCGAGTAACCTCCAAACCTCAAAAGTGCAGGTTTTATACCTATATGCTGTATACCACACTTCCCTAAGTTCATCCAGCTGTCAATGGGTATCTGACCCATGGGTCAGGGATAGTAAGGCAGGGAGGGAGAGATGGGGATTGCCCTCACAATGCTGGTCCACAGAAAAGTGGTGGTCTCATACCTCCATTCCCCTGCGACCTACGAACAGGTAATGGAACAGCCTTAACCTTTGTGCTTGCATTTACATATAACTTTGCAGTGAGTTTTTAGACCCATTTCACATTCCAGGAATTACTAACTTTCACAGTCAGCCATGTGACACGAATCTCCATTTATCATTGTTCAATTCTCGTTTTGAAATGGTATCAACAGTCTCTCACAATGCAGACTTTTTTTTCTCCCTCCTTTTAAAATTGTGCCCTCCCCTGCCAGAAGATGAGAGAAGATGAGTGTTTTTCATGCCGAGGTCCTGGCTGCGATTTAAGCTGAGACAGGGTAGAAACAGGAATGTCCAATCAGGAGATATGGCAAATAGACAGATTTAGTGTTTTTGTATGATACAGAATGTGGACAGGGCAGGCTGATGTATTGTGCTGTAAGAGTGCACAAGTGTGACAACTCTTCATTACAGTGCTGTGCCAAGATGTCAGGCTCTGGTGCCCCACAACTCTGACAGTTAATAAATTTGATGGAGAGAGAAAGAGAGAGAGAGACATAGGAGGGAGGAGGAGAAAGAGAGAGAAATTGCGTGGATGGGGCTGGTATTGGGACGTTGCTGTTGAAATTGCTCCAGTTAATCAACACACTGCATTGGATTTTTGTTAGGACTGTGAATAGGCAGCTGGGAGGCTGGAAGTGGGGGGGGGGGGGGAAAGGACATTTTCGTTATTGTTTGTCAGCATCGGAACTCAGATGATAATGCAGCTTCTGTCTCCATGGCTGGGCCACTAACAAGATGGCTGCCTTAATTTTCTCTTAACTCATTCTCTGGAGAGCACAGAGGCCTGCAGAGCAACTTCCTTTTTCTTCTGCAGGAGAGAAAGAAATCTAACAATGCTGTTATTAATGCCACATAACTATGTTAATCTTCAATAGCCCATATTTATGCAAATGTTCCTGGCAAAATATTCGTTTACTGCCCTGGATCAAGAAATCAATAATATTTCAAGGCACAATATTCCTTTCACTGATCATATTGAAGAAAATGAGCACACTTGTTCTTGGCTGCTTGAAGCATGGTGTGATTACAAACATACCACCATTAGGTGTTCTGAATTCTTAACTATCTTGCTTATGCCCTGCCAGAGACAATAAAAATATTAAAATCCATGAAATGCTACATTCTTAAACAGTATGCAAAGCAACATAAACTGGGTGTAGCATCCCATGGTTATAAATGCAGCACAAATCTGCCATCAGTATATAATTTTCATATGCACTTCTTTTTTTCTGAAATACCATTAGCAGTACACCAAGCAAAACGGAAGCCAGCAAAACAAAAAACAAACAAACAAAAAACAGTAATGCTCTCTTAAATCCAACACTTTCTAATGTTCAGGACTGTGTTGTATAAACGTTCATATCTTCTGCCCATACATCAGGATGCATGTAAAATACACAGGGTAAATGAGCCTTGCAACAAATCATACAACCAGAACAGCAATCACAAACGTGTGCAACCCAACCCAGTAGCAAAGTCTGTGTGTATGTAACAGGATTTGTCCTTCCATGAATGGGCTGTACAGTGCCAGAAGAGTCATTATTCCCAATGTTTCTGGACAATGTAATTTGAGCACACTGCCTAGCTAAGTTCTTTCAGAAGTGCACTTAGTGATCTATCCTTGCATCAGGAATTATACAAGATGTTGTTGCCTTTAACTATATAGTGTCACATGCAGATAGGTTGCAGTCCACTGATGAAATAATTTTAAACATCAAACTGATGCATCACTTTACAACAAAAAAAGAAAAGCTTAACTACGTACAGGTGTAAGGCAAAAATAGTGGCAGATAGTTAAAAGGCCCTGTAAGAAATAGATGCTATCAAATCTCACAAACTAAATTTAAATAAATGCTTTTAAGCTGACAGCCAAATGATATGCCTCTGTCATTCGTATCAGCTCAAAAAACACAAGGCATCATAACTTCCAAAGAAACAGGGAGCCACTCTTACTTATCTCAAAAATACATTATGCAAATATTTATCAACACTTTGCCTAATCCTGATTTGAGCTTCCAGAGTATCGTTTGAGCAGATTCATTAAATCTAAACTGACCCATACTCTTGTCCAAAAGTATGACAGATGGACAAATAGACAAAATGACAGACAAACATTTTTAAGCAGACTGAATGAAAAGAACTGTTGTTTGGTTGGTTGTTTAGTTATCTAAAGTGGTAAAGAAGGTTACCTCTTTAAAGATTTGAGGTGTGTGTGTGGAGGGTGGGGGGAAGGTAATGAAATTTGTTGGCAGAAGACAAATGGGGAGAAGGCTAAGGTACTCTGAAGACAGTCCCAAACTTGACATCCCCTCCCACCCCAAAATAAGTTCTTTAAACAGGTGCCATGGGGAGATAGAACATTGGTGCTGGACATGAGGTTTGAACCTGTCTACTGTACCCACTGCAACTCAAGCTCCTGGTAGGGCAAAGATCAAAGAAGGATCCATAACACAAATTGGCTATCTACCTATCCACTCCCACCCAAAATGACAGCAAGGTGTCAAACTTCAGGAAGTAGGCATGCTTCTACTGAAATTTAGGAGGCAGGGCAGATCAGTTCTATAGACCATGTATTTTCACAGAAGAAAGTCTTAAAAAAGCTATAAAACAAGACACCAATGGTGATTAGCAACTGATGGAGGATGCTGAACTCCAACATCTGCTTCTGAATAAATCTGGAAATGACAGGGATGCTGCTAAGGTCTGGGTGCATTATTAAAAAAAAAAACCCCTTGCCTTTGGGAGTGATATGGATGCAAACAAGGTCTTGGATTATTTTTTAAAAAAAAGTACCTGCCTTTGGGTCTGGGTGGTTGTTTTAAAGAGAACTAGCCTTTGGGTGTTAAGGGATTCTGACAAGGTCTGGGTGGATTTTAAAAAAAAGAGCCTGCATTTCGCAATGATGCTAAGGTCAGGATGGATTTTTTAAAATCCCTGCCTTTGGGAGTGACAGGTATGCTAACAAGGTCTGGGTAGGTATTTTGAAAGATTTCCAGTCCCCGCAAGATGATGTCAGCAGTGCTCTGTCTCGCTCAAAGCAATGCAGATTGTGGCTCTTTAGTATGGTGAGGAAGGTGCACAAAGAAAATAGTACAAGTCCTCTGGCTCCTGACACACACACACACATACACCCTTCCTAAAAATGACACTTATTATTTAAATGTCTCTAAGATTTGTACACAGCAAACTGGAATTTCAAATAAATACAACAAAATCAAGAAAAAAATAAGAAAAGAAAGTATGTTAACATAATACTTTCCAAACTAAAAATCCTAATGTGCAGACTAGCCTCTAAGCCTCAGTAATTTTCTAATCACCAATAAGTGAAGCAGGAAAATCTGCTGCTGACCCTCTGCAATTTATTTTTATAATTTAATAACAGGTATTACTTTCATTGCCAGAATAAAGACAGGCTGCATGTTGTCATCCTATAAAAAAAAGTACCTTGAAGACACCCTTCCTTTTCAAGAAGGAGCAAAACCCTTTTTTGCCTTGGGTTTCTTTAAACAAAAATAAATCAGTGACCTTTTCCTCTGGGCTCATTTGCAGTTTAAAGAAAGGTTAAAAATACTATCTTTTCAAATGATATTGTGCTTGTATTCTTTTAGTTTATAGTTTATTTCTTTTCTACAAAGCAGTTAAAAATAGTCTAAAGCAAAGCAAAATATGATCAATTCAGCTCTGTGTTTAATGACTGATAACTGCTGCATATTGTCTGGTGTTTTAATTTTCAGCTCAACCATGAAAGCGGCTGCAGTTGCTTTACTCCTAGTTCACTGCATAAACCATGTTGTTGTTTCTTGTTGTAAAACACTTGATATGTGCTATTGTACATGTGTGCACAAAAGAGAAATAAAGAGAACAAAGAATAGGCGTGCAGAGGAGACTCCCATCTGTGTCTGTCAAGACTTATCTACTGCCTTGGGTTTTTTTAAATAGATTAATTCACTGCATTGCATAGACACTCAAATTCGTTATTTGTTATGTGTTTGTGTCATCCTGAAGAAGGGGCTTATATAGGCTGTACTTTGGTTGCACAAATAAACTTTTGTTAAAAAAAATAAGCAAATAAAAATTAGAAGGGGCCATGCCCTAAAACATTGATGTTTTGTCTAAGTCTCACTTGGTCAAGTTCTCTTTGTCATTACCATTATCTTTAGAAGTTTATTAGGAGGAAATTCAGTGAGAATCCATTCAATAAAAAGGGAAATGTCACACTGGCAAGAAGAGAACGGCTAACAGTTATTTGCATGCATTCTCATATGCACACTATTGAACATGCACACACACAACACACACATATAACAATAAAGTACAAACAGTTCCAATATCTATACTATTAAAATCAGACATTTAAAAGCACCATTTACAAGTCTCTCATACAGATGACTGAATTAAATTAAAATTCCTCTGTATTTTGACAAAAAAACTTTTCTTTGGCTTTATGCATCCTGCATGCCACAATAAATAGCTGATAACTAAAAATTAGATGTGGCTCTTTATGAGTTGATGGTTCCTTTGAAAGATAATGTAAATCTCATGCTTTCAGTTGCTATTTCTGTGCTCTTACCAGAGATGTAACCTCAGTC
This sequence comes from Lanistes nyassanus, assembly GCA_004794575.1. Classification (NCBI taxonomy): domain Eukaryota; kingdom Metazoa; phylum Mollusca; class Gastropoda; order Architaenioglossa; family Ampullariidae; genus Lanistes; species Lanistes nyassanus. Next base: position 209,636 of record SMGT01001907.1, on the reverse strand, counting down.
TGTCCATCAGCCGGGGGCAGTTTGAATTGTGTTGTACTGGCTAAGATTTGGCAGTAATTAAACTCTACAACTGGCACAAATTTTGTAGTGCCTCCCTTCCCCCCTTTCTTCTACCTTTCAAATCTCACAAAAATTAGAAGACCTGCACAGCAAACTGCCATGAAACCAAAAACAAAATCTTCGTCTGTGTCATCTGCTTCCAAAGTATGTGTAAGAGGCACCTCGAGGAAAATGAGTGCGTGTGACATGTATACGTGTAAAAGTTTTTTTAAAAGTGTGTTCACCAATAAATAAAATCACTTGATATGCTGCAATCTTTTCATTGTCTTTATCCTTTCTATTCAGTTTTATTCCAAATTGACTAAAAACAAACTTAGCTGTTTAAGGCATAGCTGACTGCAGCTATATGTTGTAAAGGGTTTTGTTGTTATAAATAACATATAAACTTTAATTACAATGCATGTGTGTGTGTAGCTGATGACCACAATAATAAGCAGCCGTAATTCAGCAACTAAAGTACTGTTCCTTGAAATGTAGGTTTTTTTATGGTGCTGATCTGTTGTTGTTCACGCTCAACCATTTTTGGACATGCTCTTCACTGACTAAAACGTAGGAATGATCTATTGTGAGTTTACATATCCCTTTAATATTTTTATTACCTTTAACCAGTAGCTGTCAATGCAATTATCTTATGTCGTTACTGATTAACGAGACCGACATTTTAAAGACAAACTGTTAAAAAGACCTTGAAATTTTCCAGCCGCATATATTTTGCGTCCTTGCATCTCCCTCATCCAAACGTGCTTAGTTTTTCAGTCACTGAGTCAGTGTGTTTACAATAAAATGCCCTATTGCACGTACTGAAAGGTTTTCCTCATTCTTCCATCCACTCTTCACCAAACACACAAAAGACACATTTCAAGTCCGTTTTAACTCGTCTGCTAGCGATTATACAAGTTTACTAAGCTTGTTAATCCATGGATGATGGATCGACAACACCACACCGGCACATGTATACGTTGTTCTTGGCTAGCACTGTAGCAGACGACGCCGATTGTTTGGTTGTACATCAGCGCATGAAAACATAAGAGTTATGAAGCCATTACTGTAGTAATAGTCAAAGTTAAACTATGTGATTTGAACTGAAAATACAATATAATTTGTCAATATAGACGCCACGGACACTACAGCAGACGGCACTTGCCTTTCTTTAACGTTTTCCTTGCTTGAAGTTTCCGCCAGTGTTTCCCCCTGGTTGACCGAAGCACACAGGTCATCGGTAAGTTTTCGTATTCATTTTCTGCATGCTACGTCCATGCAAGGAGATTTCCAACAAATTTTACAGCCGTGCTTTCCTCTAGAAATCTTCAGGTTAAAGACGTTTTATTGTTCTAATTAATTATTCTGAAATTAATTGGAAAGGGTTGCGCATGCTTTTTAGTTTGGGAACCGGATGTAGAATGCTGGGAAGGCAGTATGGCTGCCGACTAGTGGGTGAGTCGGTAGATGAGTGCGGAAAAATGGATTATGCATTCCATATCGGTTCACAATATGCTGTAGTGTTGAACATGATGCAGGGTTGTTTTGAAATGTAGAAGCGGTATAAATTAAAGAAAATCTACTTTTGAGTGGGTCTTCGGCATTCTGCCTGACAGAATAGTATTTCTTGCACTTGCAGTTTGTCGTCTGCGTCTGCAGCTACTGCCGTACCGGTTTGTACTGTGGTAGTGGTTCTGGTTCAAGTACTTTACTAGTTGTAGTGGGGTTGCCACGGTTAGAAACATATCTTGGGACGAAGAATTTGTAATGAAAACAAAGCGAAATGTATCTCTAATGTTTGAAGGCTTTCCAAAACACCCCTAGAATTCAGTTTATATTTTACAGACTACTGACCAATACTGAATACGCCAGATCATAGTTCATATCACGCTTTTACAAAATGAATTATACAATCATGTCATTATTAACTTATTAAGTTAAAGAGACATTTAGACACTAAGAAAGAGTTCTCATCATTTGACGAAAGAGACTTGCACTCCAGTTGCAAACTGGAGAACTCCAGGTCAGTGAACTTGTAGCCAGTGTCAATTAAAGTGTCCTTACATTTTCAGTTAAAGCAGTTGGTAAAAGCCTCACCTGTCTGCCTAGACACTGCCCACACGATAAGCGATTTTACTGGAATAATGTAATTGTTGGTTTTGTATATCCATTTGAGCTGTTGTTTAATATGTGTGTGTGTGTGGTGTGTGTCAGGTTCTGCCATAGTTTAGTACCAGTTTTCACCTTTTGTGTAGGTATACAGGTCATACTGAACTATATTTGTCTTAAGTCAAAGGCCAGGTTATCTTTGGGGTAGAGTGAAGATTGTCATATCAGATATGGCTAGAAGACATCCATAATGGCTTATATCAAGTTACTGGCATGCATCTAATGATCACATATCTGCTAGTTATGCTTGTTATGAAATATGAGACTTAAGACAGCAAGAAAAAAGGAAAAACACGCAGTAGCTAAGTATTTTTCCTTAGACCACACAAGATATTTTATAAAAATTCTATTGACAGTTATCCCTAACTCTTCAGGGTCCTCCCCGAATCACGTCAATAAAACTCCAGTCCGATTATTAATAGTATCAGAGCTACGCACCCCTATGATAGTGCAACAGCTTCTATTCATTTTTTTTTCATTTTATCTTTGTATGCGGGAGTTAACTTCAATAAAAGTTACGAGTGTTTCTTACAAAAAATTTGTACTTGATGGAAGGTGTGTTCAGCAACCTATCAAGGTAATACAAAAGAGTACCTTCTAAAGCTGAAAACTAATGAAGGTTTTAAAAAAAAACAGTGGACTTTAGAGCAATGACTGCTGTCTAAAACTCATGGAAGCGCATGTTCTCTGACACTGCAGGCCAAACTGTGAATGACAGTTTGCCCTAGCAACCTTAGAAGGGTGTGGGGGAAGAGGGTGAAGGAGGATGGTAATGTGCAGTTGATGATAATGATTATTGCAGAGTTGGAGACTGTGACGTACAGAATCTGAGGCAAACAGGAAGTGTCCAAGTGCTGTTTGTCACCAGATTAATAATGTTACTCCAAACTATGGTATAGAGAACGCCCACACTGGGGAGAGACGGTCATGCTGAGCACATGTGTGGCTGTAGCGTAACTAGAAGTACAAGGAGAATAGCAAGACTAAAATGTGCATCCTGCCTGTTGCGAAACAGACATGATTATCTGCTTTCCATGTAGATTAATTTGTGCTGGCTTTGAAGCAGGAGTCACGCTACCAGTAGTGTGCAACAGTCTGAAAGCTCTAACAGCTTTTGTTATATTCTGTGGCTTGTTTCCTGTCACGCAAGCTTCAGCTGCAGAAGCTTCAGTTATGGACTCACTGGAAGTTTATTGTCTGCATAATCATTAAAGATGCCTGCATGCACTATCAGCCCAGATAAGAGCACTTACATAAGCAAAGGTAAAGTGAAAGGTCAATCTGAGTTTAATGTCACGTCTTTATACAAGGTCAGATTTCTTGTAAATTTGTAGGGTTTAAGTGACCATCGGACCACAAGTAAGATTGTACCAACTTGAACAGGAAGAGAAGGTAACCTTGGCACACATTGCAAGCATTTTATTGATGCAAACTTGTGACTGTTGCAAGTTTTTTACCTATCAGAAAAATGAAATTATGACTGGCGTTTTATATCTGCAAATCAGAAACCAAATTCACGGGTTTAGCCCATTCGTGAAGCTCAGAAGAGCCAGTCTGAAGGAAGAGTGGGAGAGTTCGACATAGCATAAAAGGATTACTTTGCAGCATAAATACTCTGGGTCTTGGGTGGGTCAGTTATGCTCTGTGTACTATGATTTTAGAACATCAACTATTTACAGTAATTTAAACAAGGCCCTGTTTTGCAAGTGTAATTTATTGATTTTGATTTTCAACTTTTTGCTAAGCAACAGATGTCTTTAATTTTTTCTACAGATTAGCTCAAAGAGACAGGAAGAGCAGCTGAAATTGATAGCCACTATCTGCATATAATTGTTGACTGCTGGAAGCAGGAGTCTGTACAAGACAGTCTTCAGTAAGTATGAAAGAATTTTGAACAAAATACTTTCCACAGCTAAAAATATCTTGGAGACCTGATATCTGATGTGCACTAATGCATGGGAAAGTGCAGAATAATTGGTTCAAAGGGTTTTTAAAAAAAAAATTTTGCAGTCAAACCTGCCCATGCTTCCACATTCTGTGTGCATCATGGCATGCTGAGTTGCTTTTGCAATGTGCGCTCTCTGTCTTGCAGACAAAAGATCTGTTTGTTCCATGTTTTATGCTTAGTCATTAATTGCGACTATATCACCTGCAATCAGCAGGCACTGTGAACAGGTGCCACACTTAATGGAGATATTGGTATTTTATGCTTATTCAGCAACTAAGACTATATTGACCTTGTGAAGAGTGCCACATACAGGGGAGATGTGTTGGAGCTGCGATCTGAACCCCATGACAAGCACTAACTGTTGCATCACTTTACCTCCTTCACACAAGACTGCCACGATGGGCTAACTGTTAAGGCATCCACTTCCAAGGTATTAGGTTCGTACTTCCCACCTGGGCTGATCATACCTAAGACATAAAAATTGGCCATCTAGTCGCTGCCTTTCCAGATGCCTGACACTATAGCGAACAGTATTAGGACTGGTTGGCCTGGTGTCAGTAAAATGTGACACTGAAGGCTGTGTTGTGACAGCAGTCCCATGATTGTGGCAGCATGTTCACTTGTCTCAACCAACACTGTCCTGATTTGCACCTCGTTTGTGACGGGATGTTAAACAATAAAAGCCGTATCAATCATGCACACAGAGAAATTTGGATTTATAAAGGTAACGAAAACAATGGTTGGCTGGCCTGATTAAGGTGAACAGCTTTTGTAAATATGCTTGGTAACTGTTGAAATAATACATGTAATTATATATATTGCTTAAGCAAATTATTTTGTAAAAATACTGGAAAATCTTTAGTAATGAGAACAGTGTAGTCAACAGTTAAATAACTTTTTTTTCTGTCTAGCAAATGTGGAGACTGATGAAGTCCCAATGATTTTATGTTCCCTACCCCATTTTTATTAATCATAAAATTGTATTCATAAATGAAGTTTCGCTAAACCCTTGGACATTTTAAAAACAATGGTCATTGATAACTTGATGGAAAAGATACCTGTCTCTCTACTCCATATGCAGCAATTAACTTGAGGTAACGACAATTTCAGCAGTTAGTAGCTAGCATTTATGGTTTATTATTTATTTGTGTTGATTATTCATGGTAGTTTACTGAAATAAAATGAATTGCTAGTCCCTGCAAAGATCACCTACTCCAGATTTGATAAATTTCACACATTACAAACTTAAACTCTAAATGTGTCTTCAACATTTTAGTGTTTGTCACACTGATTAATTACTTCAGAGTATTGGTCAGCTTGTGTGAATTTTTTTTTAAATATTTGGTAACTTCAGTCCTTCTCCACAGTATCTTTTGTGGACTGGACTCTTTACATCTTATAAATCTTTTTTGAGTACCAGTGATTGTAGACTCCTGTGAACCAAAGTCGGGCTGCATGAACATTCATATTTCCTGTCAACGTGTGCATGTGCACAGAGCACATTGCAAGTACGGAGGCTGTTTGATTGGATAGACTACAACCCGATAGTCTTTTACCTGCGGTCCTGTCAGGTTTGTCAATAAGTTGGTGTCATACCCTGGAAAATATACAGAGTGAAAGGACTATACAGCCACTCTTTTGACTGGAAGAGGAGTTATGAATGGCTCTACAAACCAACCCAGGAGAGATACCTGGCAGTTTAGTAAGGTACTGAAGTGAAAGCACAATTTTGCATGGTTAATTTAAATGGCCATAACCCTGGAGAGTACAGAGACTGATTTGAAAAGACCACAGGTTGATAGTCTTTTACACGCAGTCATGTCAGATGTGCCAGTATGTCATACCTTGCAAAACTGCCTTGTGCAAGGTCATGTCAGTGCTGCACCTTGCTAAACTGTCTTGTGCAAGAGGTCATGTCAGTCCTGTACCCTGCAAAACTGTCTTGTGCAAGAAGTCATGCCAGTGTTGTACCTTGCAAAACTACCCTGTGCAAGGTTTGATATTGGTGTCATGCCTTGCAAAACTATTTTGTGCAAGAAGTTATGTCTGTGTCATTGTTAGCAGAAATACATGGTCAGTGTTGTGGCATGTGGAACAACAAACATTTCTATCTGTAGCTTCAACTGCTGCCATAGGCATCTCATTTTTCCCTAGCAGTTATCCCAGTTTTTGTGCAGCATGTCGGTCAGGTCATTCACAATGACTGCCCCAGAGAGAAAATAGATTTGTTTTTAATCCAGTGTACTTTGGCTGAAAAAGACTGGTGCATGGCAGTGTAGGGGTGGGTGAGGAGAATTGTTCAATCGGTAAAACTTCCTTGTTTTCAAGGCCTGGGCTTGGTTGCATGAGGATTTGTATCTGCCCTTTCAGGCATAAAATCGGTTGTAAGATCACCTTTGCCTGGGTGTCTTAGGTGCGCTTTTTGTTTACCGGCTGGCTGACTTTAGTACTTACATTCCCTAACCACATCTAGATGTCCATGTAATGTAGGGAAAGTGAACAGGAACGGAGATTTAATCACTAGTTCAACCCTGCTCAGGACTTGCTTGCATGAGCATTTGTATCTAGCTTTCCGGTGATGAGTGGTACTAAGGCCCATTCTCCCTGTGCATTTTATGTATGGACAGGTGATACAAACATCCATGCAACCTGACCCAGGACATTATGTAGGAATTAAGACTAGATTTATTCCAGCTCAGTAGCTTGGTGCAAACTTGTTAGAATGAAGCTATTTCTTTTCCTTAATATGGGGGTTTTAAGCTAACAGTGTGTTTAGATGCCTATGGCCTTCCTCTTTTTACTTCTTCTCTGTACATGTAGTAAGGATGTCAGAAAATTAGTGAACAGTTAGCACTTAGCCTTGAAGATAGGACTGATCTTGAACTGAAAAGGTGGGGAGTTTTTTTGTTTGTTTTTTTTTTTTGGGGGGGGGTGTTCAATATTCATCAAAAAAGACTGGTTAGTTGAAACTATACACACATAACAGAATATAGTATACTAGGCAAGTAAGAATTATTCATAACGTTTAGATAAATTTGCGACTGAGATATCTGACAATGTGATTATATATACATGTACTCTATCTTAATTAGTCCTACCTTGCTTAAAATGCTTAAGCAGATGTTATTAATCACACTGGTAATCAAGCAAGACTGGTTTATTTCATCCCTGCATTTTCAGCAAAACACTCAACAATGATGCATGCTGCTTATATGAATGTATGGAGATCATTAAGTTTATGAAAGATAATCTTTCTCAAGCTCAAAAATATTCACAGTGATGGTCATACTGCAGTGCACAGCAGAGTTCAAAGTGCCATATGTACTTTAACAGCAACACAGCCTGTTGGTATCAAGCGCACCACTGAAAGACGACGGACAGCTGAAGATGGACGCCAAGTCTGAGAAATTTCATCAACTTGATTAGAGAGAGAAATTACAGTAGCTGGCATATACAAGCCAACTGCCGCAGCAAGAACAGAATCGTCTGTATTAAACATTTTTTACGACACCGGAAATTGCATTTGTGCTTTACCTGACTGCAAAGAGAATAATTCCAAATAAGAAGGCAACGGTTTAATCCTGCCACGAGCAAGCACTGTTATCTTTTGACAAATATTGGTTTGGCTTGACATGCTTGATCCAAAATATCCTAGCTGATGCACGAAAGCTAATTATGGTTTTCGACATAGAAACATGGCGAAGTTCATTCTCTCTCTCTCTCAGGTGTGTCTCTCTTGCTGTCTCTTACACACGCATGTGCACACACACACAGACACACGGAGAGAAAAAGGGGAGGGATTTTCTGTGCGTGCAAAAGTCCTGTGCGGATGCACCAGTGGAGAGTAAGCCTAAATGGCCAGAAAAGTGAAAAACATTAACAAGTGTATGATATACCCACACAAAACATTGAAGTAGGAGGATTGCGGCAAGTAATTGTATACAGAACTAGAATGAACGAACGACAAGATGCAGGCAATGATCCATTAATCCATTGATCGACCGAGTTTGGAAGCGTCCGCGGTTAAACATACCGGTCTAAAGCACCGCAGACCGAGCCATCTTAAGGCCCATTTACCCGCAAGCTGGGGCGATACAATGGATAAAGCACGGAATATTAGGCAGAGTTGTCAGTGTTCTGTTGCTTTGCGTATTTTCTGATACTTTTTGCAGTTCCTCAACATCCTTGAAGGCCGACGAAAATTGCTAGGTGTACTGGTCTGCGATACTCGGGATACAAGTAGACGTGGGAGTGGATCATAATTGGGGATGGGGGAAAGGTGAGACTTGTTACAGTCTTTTAAAATCGTAAGGAATAACTACAGGAAATTATGTCAGGCTCCCCGAGTGGCAGTTTAGCACACGTCGTTTAACACGTGCGACGACGACATTCGACTAAGCAGGTCTGTGTCCCGTGTCAGAGGGACAGCTATGTGACCACCAGACACATAAACAGGTCTCTGGAGTGAAGTTTCACTTTTGCAGCGCCTTTCATCTCTTGAATTATTGCACTTAATGTTGTTTTCACTCGAGTTGGGAAGCGAGGTTTAATTTAGGCAGACGTTCATCCCACACTGTCCCATGCAAAGGCCGCTGTCTGACAGTCCCGACGTGAAATATTAGCGGAGAAGCTTATGTACCCCCAGGGGTGCCCAAGCAAATGGCTCGTCTGTGTTTCTGAGCAATGTGAAGTATCCCATGCCAGGAGCCCCGGGTGAGAGCGTAATGAAAACGCTTTTGTCAAGAGGTCCCAATCAGCAAGATGTCGCATCATGCGAGTTCCCCCCACCCCTCAGTATATGTCTAACGCTTGTTCTCCCCGCCACCACCACCCACCCCAACCCCCTCGTCCTGTCCTTTCCTATCCACTCTCCTCCCCACCCCACCCCTCCATACTTGCTTTACGTTCCACACCTCATCGTACCCAAACTCACTCACATCCCTTCTTTTTCTCCCTCTCACTTTTTTTTTTTGGCTTCTCTCAACAGCTGGAGAGAAAGAACGGAGTTTTAATTAAACGCGATAAGACACCTGTTGATAAGCAGAGAATAGCGGGGCAAGAGAAGGGGCTAGGCGGTACCTATTTGCACAGGACCAGCCTGCTATTCCGTCTAAAACAGCTCTTAATGATTTACAACCTTAGGTAAATACCATATTGGCCCGAGCAGTGTTTGCTCAATGTATAGAATTATGGCTTGGTGCGCCGAGGCTTCCATCTTGGCTGGGCAGGTATGGCTTGCGTGTTTTTCTCAAAGGCGATTGTCATATTGTATGCGCGTCGTGCACTGACAGAATCTGTCTCGATTTCTGGCGGCAGGTTGACTACCGATGCTGACCGACCTCCGCGTGACGTCGGTGGCACGACAAACTAATGCAACAGCGCCTGTTGGAAAGCTGAATAGAGAAATCATGCGTTGTTTGTGCTTCTTGGTTCTTGGTTTGTGTCAGGTTGGCAGTAGTTCTGCCCCTCACCCCACACCTCAAAAACAACAACAACAACAAAACATTAGAGTGCTCTTGTGTGTCTGTGTGTGTGATCTCTCATTTTTCCTCTCTGTCTCGTCTCTCAAACACAAACATTCACGGAAGGGAGAGGGTTGAGAGGGAGCTCGATTAATACAGATGAGGAAAAAAAGCTGCAACAGAGAGAAACCCTGCTTTTATCGGTTAGAGTCATTTGGGGAGAAAAGTTGGGGGAGAAGAAACTCTTTGGTTTTGTAGTTACAGGAGACATCAACGAACCTGTTTCTTGTCGCATCGTGCGTAACTTTATTTTCGCTTGCTGTCATTGAGATCTACATCGCGATTTGAGTTGGGGAGTTTAGGAGTTTGGCTTACGTTTTTTTGTTGTACAATACTTCTTCCACTACCCCCAACCACATTTTGTATGATTTTGTTCCTCATTCTCTTTTCCCTCTAACGTTCACCATTCTAACATCGTCATAACCCTTCCTTTTCTACATAAAACTTTTCATTATTTCTGGGTAAGACCACTGAGCTTAATTTCCTGCGTTTAAAACACCTTATCTTAACCGAGTTTTGCGGAACGGCACAACTAGACCATTTATTAGACTTTGGCTCCATCCTGCTCCATGCCCGCGCACTCATGCACACGCACTTCCGTTTTACCTACTGTCTTTATTTTGCAAAACAGAATTTGCTGCGAGCGATGAAAGATAAATGAAAGAATCTGCGTCACCATGGTATATTAACGCAATTCCAGTGTTAATGAAGCGTTCGATTGAAAAGCGTTTGGCGTGGAGAAAATTTATCACTCAGATCGTAAGCAGTAACAGCTTTAATGCATTACTGTCGTTCAAGATAGTCTCGGACAACACTGCATCTCAGACTGATTACACCAGCGCACCTGCATGCATGCATGCACGCGCACGGATTTGTCCAGAGCAAGAGAAACACGTCCGTAATTCGGTGATGCAGTCTCGATGCCATTTTTTGCGCTGTTGGGCAGACTGCAATATTTTGTGCGTATGTAACGTCGGTTTAAAAAAAAAAGGTCAGGTCATATATCTGCATGAATGTTACTGGCGAGATATATTCCAAGACACTGATTACGAAGGAGCCGTTTCATAAAAGGCTTCATGTTTGCATAATGGGAATAAGACCGTTTCATCTGTGGCAGACAATTGGTTAATGCTTTAGAGCTTCTTTCCATTCCATCAGTGCCAGGATTTGGGTTACTTACTTGGGAGGGGGAGGGGGCAGAGAATAGAAAAGGGTGGGGCAAAGGCCAGCTTTTTGGAAAGGGCGAAGCGAAAGGAGGGTGGCGGTGGGGAAGGGACTGTCTACGGGATTAGTACGTGCAGCAGCTTTGCTGAATGTAATTTTCATGGACCCTGACTGTATGGCGCAGGACTAATATTGATCATTCTGCATGAAGCCCGGGCTCCATTAACATGTTGATGTCACCTTCCCTAAAATCAACATCATCAATTGCCCTAGCGTCGGCCTCCCTCCTCATCCCGTGCACAATGGCTGCAGAGTGCTGTCGCTCTCCCATTCCGACACATCCCCCTGATTGGCCCCACTTCATACTCTGCGCCATGCACAGATGCCTGTAGCTGAAAGAACCTCAGGGTGGTTTGGGAGGGAAGGGCGTTTTTTTTAAACTTTCATAACATCTTATCTGGGCCCGGCTGCTGCTAGCAAGCCCTGCTCGGGGTCCAGAGTTATTAGACGGGTGATTTGATGAACTGGCGTGGACAATCGAGGTCCAGCAATTAATTGGTGCCAGTCCTGTGTGGACAGAAGGACGGGTGAGGTCAGGGGAGGTCAGAGCGCGGGAGGTGGACAAATTGTAACATTAGGTGACTCAGTTTGTGACCGGAGGAGTGACGGTTAGGGGAGGCGGGAAGGGGGGAGAATGGTCCGCGCGAGACATTTCATCTGAGCTCTGGCAGGCTAACGCCACAAAAGGACCCCCACCCCCACATTCCCTTACTCCCTGTCTCTGCTTCTGCACTCCCTCCCCACACCCCAACTTCCATCCTGCCAAACAACCCTACACCTCTTTTACCCCTCCATTTTCCTTCTGTGCAATCTCCTCATCTTTCGTCTCACTCGCTTTCTTGCTGGGGTCTCTGTTTAAAGCCAGAACGGGAAAGAAAAATGAAAGCTTGTCCTGATATAGGTGAATTTAATATTCCATCTGTGTAATGAAAGGGAGCGGGCACTGGTCCAGACCTCCAATTATTCATCAGGCTCAGACTTAATGATGCGCCCTGTCAAATCCATTTATGCCGAACTTGTATGCATGGCTAAATTTCCTTCGATTAATCAGATCTTTCCAATCACCTTAATGGCAGCACTTGTGCAATTGCGTCAGAGGACCCGTGCGGCCATCTATGTGCGTGCGGGGCGGTCTGCAGGCCGCTATTAATGAAGGGATCTGCATGACACTTGATTGTGCCTGGGCGGTCGCCGGTATTGTCTCGTTTCCCCCCACAGCGTTAGCATCTTGTTCTTGGACCTCGGGAGGGGATCGGAATAAATGTGGGATGACCACTGGAGAAAAACACACCAGGACAAGGTCGCTTAGGAATGCTTGTTTATTTTTCCGTTTTTTCTCCCTTTCTTTTTCATCTCTCTCTCTCTCTCTCTCTTTCTCCGCATTCCCCCACCTTCCTTGTTGAATGTGAGAGCGTCTTTTTAAAAAAAATTGTCAGCTGCATGTCTCACACCACCTTACCCCTTTCGTCCTCTCTCCTTTCTTCCCATCCTCCAACAATCTGTCTCCCCTCCATCTCCCGCCTCCTCCTCCCTACCCTGTTTCCTTGTGTCATCTAAGTTCAGGAGATGCTTACAATATTCTCAGCCTTTCAAAACGTTTTTGGAAACCCAAATAACGCTCTTCCACGGCCATAAATTATACAGTTTTATCAAGATTTATAAAAAAAAATTAATGTCGGCATGCGAAAGGGGCGAATGCCTCAGTGGCAATGGTATTTAAAAACAAAAAGAAAATGAAGATTGCCATGCCACCCTGCAGTACTTACGTGTCCAACTCATAAACCTTTCAGCCGTCTGAAGTCTTGCGTTTTCTCTCACTCAGCTTACAGAGCCATTTATCACTTAGAAACAGAAGTAACCCGTTTCGCTGAAACAGCTTGAAGTAGTTGATAACTTGCGGTACAGTGTACCCGTTTTTAGGAGTGCTGGCTAGCGCTTCTGTTCAGCGCTGCTCCATCACTTTTGTTGTTGCCGGGCCGTTCATCTTTTGACCAAGTTTCATTACTTTAATTCGGGTAAACTCCTAAGTGAGCAGTGGAAGAGGATTGAATGCAAGAAGAGAAAGAAAAAGAGAGGTCGAACGTATGTGCGTGAAATGGGTCGGAATAGGACATGGAGACACTGGTGGTGCAAAGAGTGGAAACCCTGTGCAAAAATCTGTAGCTCCTATTAGTAGGCCTGAATTTCTTTAGCTGGCTCCAATGTTGGTGATCGATCGCCACATGAGCTTGAAGACCTCTGTACCTTTATTTACACTTCAGTTGCCTGTTGTCTTTTGGTTGGGTGTGTGGGAATACAGGAGTCTTATCAGAGGTGAACAGTTTTACACCTCTATCGCTCTGTCTATTGCTCTTGCTCGCTTTGTTCTTTTGTTTTCATCTCTCCCTAAGGAGAGGAAGAAATACATAAATATTTAACAGGAACAATAAGCTGTACCATTAGTACTGAGAAACGATCTTTTGTGAAGTCTGATACGTTTGCTACTACCCTTAATTCTGTCAGCAGTGATTAAAACTAGGGTTTTTGGTGTACAAGAATCTGTGTGTACCACTTGATTCTAAAAAAAATGTGTTTATGCCTCCTGTTGATTTGCCTGTTTTGCACATTTCCTTGCCTCCAAGATTGGTTGGTTGGTTGGTTGCTTGGTTGGTTGAGGTTTTTTTCAGATGTATAAAATGGTCTTTGGCTGTCTTTTCTCTCATAGATGTCATATTTTTCAGGGAGAGAGGTTCCTTTTGTTTTTATCATGTGTTTTTGAAGTAATTATATATTGCCATAAATATCATTAATGGTGTTTATAGTTGAAGAAGCAGAGAGAAAATTTGTATCAGTAACACATACATACACACATACACACAAACATGCACACATATGCAACTGAATGTGTGTACACATTCATACACACAAACACATGTACACACACATGCTTGCATATACATGGACACACATACATACACATACACACACACACACACACACACACACACACACACATTCTTTTTTTACTTCTCACAGACATATCTGATTCACAGACAGCCACATCAATAGCCTGCATAGTAATACAGTGTACCTTCATAGCTAGCACAAAATAAGAGTGTTATTACTAAAAGAAACTCTGACAAAGGACTTAAAAGGAAATGAGCAGAAAGCTTAGTGTAGACCAGCACATAGATTGATTTTTTTTGAGAGCTCTGTTAGAAGGTTTGGCAAAGAAGTCATGCATTCATCTAGCATTGAAGTGTGTTGTTGAGCCCATGTCTACCTCGAAAGTGAACAAATGATTTCCTGTCTCAAGTAACACTCATTTGGCCTGCACTCCATGGAAATCTTATCTTCGCTATTATTAGCCTTGCATTAGTATTGTCCACCTTAAAAATGGGAAAAAGAAGTGCCCCTTCTTTTAGTACAAAGCTGATTTTGTAGGCCAGCCATGGTGAAACACCAACACAACTGTGCCCAGTGGAAAGATTCATTACTTGCATTTAAATAGTGAGGCTACATTTGATAGTGCTCCACTTGTGGTTGCAGGTGGTTGTTCAGCACAGCTTGGGAGCTCCTAGACTGACATGCTAATGTGTTTCAAAGACCTGTCTATGCAGGATCTAATTATGACTTCCCTTTTAATGGCGTGTTCAAGGTAGCTAGGAGTTTGGGTTTACTGTAGAAAGAATGCCTCCTGGGGTGAGAGAAAGGTCTTCGGCTTTCCTCCTGTACAACTCTGTCATGAAAATATAATTACTTCCAAATCTTATTACATTTTCACTCTGCCTGCCATGTTTTGCATTTGATTAACAAGATTAGAAAGACTTTTCTCTGGCCTTCCCCACTTTCTGTCTCTGTCCTTGTGCATCTGTCTTTATCATTCTCTCTGCCCCTTTGGCTGTAGTATATTCATAAGCGCCTGTTTGTATGTCTGGCTGGCTCTCTAGATTTTTTTTTCTGTCTGCCTACATTCCACCCCAGCTGCACTCGTTCTCTCATATGCATGCACGCATGCATCCGTGTATGCACACACACACGCATGCACACACAGCACCCAACTAGCCATCCAGTTAGCCATCCAGTTAGCCATCCACTCGCTTGGGTCTGGCCATACATACTGCAACGCTATGGAACTCACTGCCCTACCATCTGAACCATGCCAGTACTGTCCAGTCTCTTATACGCCCTCAGATCGCACTTGTATATGCACTATCTCGACTAGCTTTTCCTCTAGTCTATTAATGACTGGTTATCTCTCTGTACAGTACTGTATTGTGCTGGTGTGTGTCTGTGTGCATGTGTGTCTGCATGTGCATTTGTGTACTCATTCTTTCAGGTGGGGTGAGCCTGCCCCTGCAAGATGGGGTACTGCACATTACAAATTCTCCATTATTATTAATCTGTGTTGCATTGCCCAACATTGAACACCTCTGCGTCACTCATTTTTCATTAAAAAAACAATGTTCTTTATTGTTGGTCCTAATGGTTGAAACCCACATCATTTCCACAGCCCTGTAGATTATTCTGCTTTTATTTCTTTACTTCTGGACACATTTCCATTTTCTTCAGGAATGATTTTATCATCCATTCATGTTTTCCAACACTGAATTTCTCAGAGCTATGCATAACAACATCTCAGTGTAACAAAGAGCAGTGTGGAGATTGCAAAGATCAATGCCACAATTATTGTAACAGGTGTCCGATAATGTATCCGATGCATTCTGTCCGCAGTTGTTATTATTAATTTTCTCACACGGCACTAAGTCACTTGTCAGACTTGCTCTGACAAGGACAGGTAGGGAAAGGACAGCCAAGACATTATTATGTGGGGAGTTTGGTTATTAGCACACAGGACATGTCAGAGCTAGAAATAGGGAGTTAGGCGATAGCACTTTATCCACAACTGCACATGTGCCTGCATGTGTGAGCACACACACTTGAGCAAGTGTATGCAGACCTGCTTTATATACAGGTGAATGCTCTCATTCTGTAATATGCATGCATCTGAAGCCAGTGAAATGGGAACTCTTTTAGGCCAAGTTTTATGTATCCTTAGCTGAGACCGCCTGTATCCTATGTGTCGTCTTCAGCCCCTAATACGGTGCAGTCTAAATTTAGTTACCATTTTGTTCTATTATGTGTTGACTCATTTGTTACAAAACACCAACCCAAACTCTTCATACACTTTCGATCAAATGTTCCAGTTTGACAGACTTTATGTACACTGAAATTTATCAGCTACCATAGTATTTGCTACTGGGGTGTCTTCCCCCTTTTATAACTTTATTTTGAGGCATAAGTGATGACATAGACTTCATGATCATAGCTTGGAGCTGTTTTTCTCAAAAGCAGCTAATCTAAAAACGTAAGTTTGTCAGTCTGGTTTTTGTTACATACCTGAGGACCCCCACCCACCCACTAATACCCCCCTCCCTCTCCACCATCAACAAGTATGCGTTGGTGAAGGTCAGGATAGTAAGGTTTGACTTTAAAATATGAAGTTTCTAATTCTTGATGTTTTCGTATAAAACTAATTAAAACACTTGCTGCAAACTGGTTCTTTATCAAATTTCGTGTACTTAAGCTGTCTTTTTTTTTTTTTTTTTTACAGTGTTGTGCTTACTTAAGATTCCAGTACAGGCAGCCATTCCTGGTCCGTTTACATGGGCATTCTTGTCGCCATCTATAGTAAAGGCATTCATAAATTTTGTCAGATATTGACCCTTCAAGAACTTAAGCATAATAAGACGACCTCTACAGGTGAGATGTTCACTGCTTTTGCTTGTTGAAGCTCAAAAGATGGAAATGTTCCAGGCATGGCAGCATGAGGGTCTGTGTCAGTATTTCATACACAAAACTGCCTGCAAATTCTGTACAATGAACGAGCTGTTCGAGAACATTTGTGTATGGACAGTCAGTGTGAAGTTCTATTCAAACCAGCCATAGTGCAATGTATGAAAATGTTTGTTTGTTGGTTTATTGTTTCTTTCTTCGTTCATTTGTTCTTTGGAAGGGAGGGTGTTTGTCCAGTAGTGATTTCACACTGACTAACCTCCCCTACCTCCTAGCTTTAACCTAGCTGGCCTTGTGCAACAGGAGCTGGTGAAAGAAGGAATAAGCTGCAAACTTGCCAATATGTGTACCTTATCTCAGAACAGAGTTATTCTGCTGCACTCCCTGCCTTAGTAAATGATACATTAAGAAGCCTACACTAATGGGAGGGTTGAAAGGAGGAAGTGGTAATATGGGATTCCTCATTTTTTCTCCGCCCTCCCAGCAGGGTGCTCTAATTAAACGGGACAGCTTAATTTTGCAAAATCTCTGCTCTAGAAAGGACAGCCTTCATATTACAAAGAGACCTGATGTGCTTTCCCCCGTGTACCGCATTGTGCTGTGCTCTGGGTGTAGAAATCTGGGATGGGCTGCCTGACCGTTTTTGTCTTCCTTCCCTATATGTAACTGCTGATTAGCTTAAAAGTGTTGAATAGACCTACTGGGAACACACACACACACACAGAGTATAAAGATGATTGGTACTTTGGTCTTCACTTTCAAAAACATTAATTTGTGAGTTCGGTAAGAAGGTAGCTGCTGTGACGGAGATGGAGAAGCATCCAATATCCAAGCAGATCTCAATGTCCATACTGTACATCCACGCGAGCACTGGAATTTTAATTTCTGTAAAAATTAATTTTGAAAAGGACAGTGTTAATTCATAATATGTTCAGCTATATGTAAATACCTGACTATGGCAAACCACCCAATTTATTTGGATGTGGGAACATGTTTACTGAAAAGGACCTTTGGGACGTAAATGGATTAAATTTATTTAGTGTGTTTTGCTGTATAGTTTAAATTTTCACGTTGTTACTTCATAGCACATCGCTAATTGCTCCACTATCCCACCATCCCCTTGTGGACCTTCTGAGGAAAACCGTGGTGAGTTCTCCAGGCGTAGGTCTTTGCGACAGTAGAAGGACCTTCTTAACCGGATGAATGTGCCTCGTACTTCGCCGAACCTGGTCATGTATACTCTAAAGGCATGCAGTGTCTTGTCTTTGAGACAGTAAGGAGTTCACTCTTGTGCAGTTCTTGATACAGATTGGCATTCACTGTTCTTCAATGTTCAGAGAATTTGGCATGCATTCTCCTCTGTTTCTCCCGACAATCTGCCATTCATTCTTGAGTGGTTTTTGCCAGTTTAGCCATTTACGCTTCCCATTCCTGCGACAACAGTCTGACATTCACTTGTGTCGAGTTCCGGAGATGATCGTCCTTTGTTTGTGAGACAGTGTACCATTCACTCGTCTCCAGTTCTTGAGACGGTTGTGCTTTCACCTATCTCCAGTTTTCTTCCTGCAGGCAAAATTTGTACGGCACTCAGCGACGGTTAAACAACCAGTCTTTAAATAAAAACAGATAAAATGTTCTAATTAAATGTAAAACAAGGGAACTGTACCAAGCTAGAAAAGGGACAAAGACGAAGACAATCTACATTTTTCGGGGCACTACCCCTTCATCAGGACGACACAACAAAACGACGAAAAAAACGAAAAGGAAAAAGACATCTGCAGTAGATGTGGCGCGTTGGCTGCAAACCTTCTTACTCACTGTCCCTTGGTCATTCTCCTGCTTTGCAGCCAACGCGCCACATCTACTGCAAATAAGTCTTTTTTCTTTTCTTTTTTTCGTCGTTTTGTTGTGTCGTCCTGATGAAGGGTAGTGCCCCGAAACATGTAGATTGTCTTCGTCTTTGTCCCTTTTCTAGCTTGGTACAGTTCCCTTGTTTTACATTTAATTTGGGCTTATCCTCCAAGCGGCAGTCACTTGTTTTTCTTTTATAAAATATTCTGTTTTTCTGAGAAATTGACTGATGTGGCTCTGCTGCCGGTACCATTAACAAGGTTAAGCAGAGAAGATTCAGAACAGTAAGACATATCGCTAAGACACCAAAAGCATCGGGCTGTGAACTAGCTTGGAATGTATGAGAATATGCTTGCGTGCTGCTTTATGCAAAGTCAGCAAGCAGGACTACCATTATCACGGTAGGTCATGCAAAGAGCATCCAGGAACGCTGCAGACGAGATCTGAACTAACGACTCTCGAGAACAATCGTCATTGTCTCGATGAAGTGTGCTTTACCGTTGCGCCATCGAGACCGTCCTGAGAGGATAAGAGAAACTGCATGTCACTTCAGTTCTTCGTATGTTTTGTTGTGATTTGTACCCATTCTTTTTTTTTTTAACCTGTAGTTGCTTCTTTTATGAATAAAACGCGCAGGGTTAAAAATACCAAGGGTGCTGTCGGATGTGTGTATGCCTTTCAGGAGACCTCCATTTTGTGCACATTTTTACATACGACACATCAGCCGCTATCACAAGATTGCTGGGCGACGGCCATACTGATAATATATTCAAGCAGAAGATGCCTTTATGAATTTCACCTCGCGGAGATGATTGCAGCCTTCCTCATTGCATACATCCAGCAGATGGGCTTGGCGTAGAGTCTGCTTCGAAAGAAAGATCTAATTTGCATAACATAAGACGAGAATCTCGACCCATTAACTTCACCACATAAAAAATCCGGTCATCGAATACATATTTTATTCATTTGGCCATCGAACACAGCGCGTTGGTACACTGAAAGGTTCTCGACTTCAAGAATATATCGCAGTTTTCGTCAGCAGCGTTAGGCCAACAGAGGTACAGTATTTTTTTTATATAGGGGAGTGCGGAGATGGGGAATTTGAAAGGAGAAGGGATAGGAGAGGTGCGGGTTATTGATTAAATTTTTATTCATATTGCGCGACTCGAAGTTGATGACTCTAATAAACCCGCCTTACCTGTGCCACATCACCTTCGTTTACAGTGCTGCGGACACCCCAGGTGTATTAGCCGTAAAAACCAGATTCTCCCAGAAAATGCGCTGCGAGTAATTAAAGCTCCACACCTGCAAGTTGTTCTCCACCCCACTCTCCTGCTCCCCAATTTATTTACTCGCTTCTTAAGTTCTCGTCCCATGTGTCACGTCCGGTTGCGTCGTCATTTGTCGATAACCCCGGTACAGTCTGTCGTTCTCTGTCGTCACTTTCTCAGGCGCGGAAGCGAGTCACAAAATAACTACGCATATAATTTAGTCTTGATGATACTTTTATGATGCGGCATGTGTGTGCCCACCCACTGCATTTATTCCCTTCAAGATTGGCTTGTCACTTTCAAGGATGACAGTGCGGTAATTTACTGGGCTCTTTTCATCGATGATGTACAGATACTCTTCTCCCTCTCTGCCTCCCTCCACCCCCTACCACTCTCTATCTTTATCTCTCAGAGTGAGAGAGATGCACAATTGCTCTTCCTAGTTTGTTCTCTCTCGTCTGTCCTAGTCTTCCACTTTTCAAGTTTCCCACTATTACTCGCAGCTGTTCAGGGACAAAGACAGTTATAATCGCCACGTTAATCAGTTACTTTTCCAGTAAACTAGTCGAGGGCTCTTCTTGTCACATGGTGGGGCCAACATAGAATTTCTAGTACATCATCCATTGTATGTCTGTGCACATGTGCCTGCACGAGTGCGTGTTATTTTGAGAGATGTACTTTTTCGTTTTCAGTTACGTAAGCCGTGGTACGCCTAATGCACATACAACACACATTAATTTCACGCCGTAAGCTGTTTTGTCTCTAACAAAAGGAGCGTTGCTTCCACACGTGTCGCCCTGTTTGCCGGACCCTGCCCAGCAAGTAACAATTAGCTTAGCAAGGGAGTGCTGCAAAAGTGATGCCTAAACATGAATTTAAATGCTAGAACTCATAAATCCGAATTGGGTATCCCGGGATGCAAATGAAGAAGGGTATTAAATTTGTCTCACAAAACTGGTTGATGGCGTCTTCACTTTTATGTGCATTATGGACATGGTTTTTTTATTAAAAAAAACTCCTTCCTCTTGGGGTCTTCATTTCTTCAAGGTCGTTGTTGAACTGAACATGAAGCAGGAAACGCCAGTCTTCTAGACACTATCTGGTGCTTTCTTGTCTCCCTGTCGTTTAAGAACAATTCATGGTTATTGTTTTTCCCCATTGAGGTTATTGTGGATGATAATTATGATGATAAGGAGGAGAAGGACGTTGAAGACAAAGACAATAATAGTGTTTCAACCATTTCCTTTTTACGTTCGAGCAACTTCGAGAAATAGGAACTTGAAGTAAGTGATGTTACATGATGCAGCAGTTTACTTAGTGGGGTCGAGGATACAGGCTCGCACGAACACGGAGGCAGTGGGAGCTTCGTTACTTTGGCCTATTTCCCTAAGAATAAAAACCAGACATGTTGCAAATACAGAGGGACCATCATCATAAACTAAAAGGCCGTGATGATAAGTGTTGGCATGCCAAGATAGCGAATCATTGGCTAGACCTGCTGGATTCTCAGATTGTTTCGAAGACTGCTGGATTGAATTGTCTCGAACTCTAAACTTCCAAATGATCTTCCTGTTCTACGAGGTCAACCTGCACCAGCAGTTCAGTTTCCTGTTGATCCAGCTGGGACCATAGGGCCTAACGTGGACTTCCCTAGCACTCACTTCCTTCTCGTGGACAAGCTCCAAAGACAGTTTCTTGATGTATTTTTAAGGCAGTGATTATCCAACATTTTTCTGTCCTGTTACGTAATCGCTAAAGAAACAAGGACAGCAGTAACAATATAAAATTACATCACAAATGTTTTAACCAGTCATTTTCCTTAACATGACAGTGGTACGGGGTTTAAACAGGCTGCTTTTCTCAAGTCTTTATCTATGAGTCCTGGTGTTCAGGCTAGTCGGTATAAGTAAAGACTGTCAGACGGCTGTACAGGAACTGGAGACAAACTTTAACAGCTCTCTTTGATTTTCCTGCTGTTCAGAACAGCGAGTCACAATCCTAATTATGGAGGGCCTATAATCTTCGCTTCCTGTTTAGGCGAGGAGAGACCTTTTGAGGACTGTGGAAGATAAGAAAATGACATTTACAGCACTAGACATACGCTTCTTTGGAATCGTGAGATTTTATTGTAAAACGTTGCCTTTTGTTGAGCTGTCGGCTTACAGGTGTTAGGTAGACATGTGGCTTAAGTTGTTGAAGTTTACTCCCGAGGTCTGATAGTGTAGCTGGGGCAACCCGGCCCACACGCTCGGTACAGGTTAACTCCGTGTTCTGCTTCATAATTAGCACGGGAGGTTATGAGTAGCGAGGCCACATTCTTTCAACCCAAGATCCCTTGCTATAGAAACCCCCAGGGCCATCGAAGCATGAGGAGGGAAAGTGATGATGGGGGAGGGGGGAACGGGGCTGAAAGGGGAAGAAGGTGGAGATATGTAGGGGGTAAGAAAGAACTGGTAGCATTAAGGTGTCGTTGAAGAAGCCCTACACTAGGGTGCGCCACAGGTCTGCAGCCTCGCTTCTCCCCGACCCACCACCCCATCCTATCAGTCCCCCGCACAGCCTTTCCACCCCTCCCTTTTTGTCAGCCGGCCAAGGTTTGCCTTTCCATTGGTCTAATCACCTTCTCATTTCTTTATATAATTACCGTCAAAGGTCACAAGGGTCACCAGCACCTTCATCGAGACCTACTTGCTCTGCCAGCCCCGTGAAGGCCAAGAGGGTTCGGGGGGTGGAATCCCTGCCACTTGGGCACCCAGTAACAAAGCGGCACCCTTAATAATGCTGCATATAATTATGCCGTAGATTCCCCCCTTGACAAAGAGCAAACAGACATGTGAGGAGCAGCGAGTGAAGTGGGGGGAAGGGGGATAAGGACGGGTAGCCTTCCTGCTCTTGCCCCACTCATATTCATTGGTGCTTATGTCCGCCACCCCTGCTAACTAACCCCCCCCCCAACTTTCCGAAAGGCCCACCCTGATTTCAAGCGGGGTCTCACACATTTGCGAAACTTAAGATGATTAAACAAGTTTCTTTGTCCACTGGAACAGGAACCTTTTTGTGACGGACACAATGCGAATTGAGATAAACATAAAGCGCCCAGATCGGCAGTCCTCCTTTGAATTGCATTCGTCTTGACATAAGTATGAATCTTTTTTGACCAAAAAAGAAAAAATCTTCAGGAAATGATTGGCGATACGAGTGCATTGACATACCGAAACATGGAGACGAATAACCTGCTGTTTCCTGTGAAACCGGTTTCAGTATGGCCGTTTCACCTTAGATAAACATATGCAATGTTACGGAAGTCACGTGTAGTTAACGCGCCTTTTGGGGTGGGTGGGGGAGGATAATACCGGAGAATGTAGCGCGAAACTGCACTGTACCATCAGGCAGACCGAGGTATTGTGCTTAAATGTGACAGATTTACCTGTATGCGTTAACTTGTTTGTCGACAGCTGACCTCAGGTCTGACCACTTTGATGTGTTTGATTTGCATTGATTGTCAGCGGGGGCAGGGTGCACGATGTGTCCCTAGTTCTCGGCATCGATCCTAAGGCAACCTACCCAGGTAACCTAAGCATGTCGATGGTAATGGTCGGTCGAAGTGCTTGAAGCTGTGTGCCTCGGCTTGGCATCGCTCATGGGCTTAAGATTGAAGATCCTTGTTAGAATTCTGGAGGCAAGTCACGCACCACGCCTCTGTAAGTTTAGAACGACCAGGAAATGTCTACCGGCGGGGTGGACACAGATACGCATGGCTGCTAAGGATGACGTGCCACGGTTAAGATTATTTCTTCTGCAGGCGCAGACATCATTTGGTGGGATTAAAGCGAGCGCCACATTTCTCTGAGAAGCGGAATGCACTTAAAGAGACACAAGGTTTCTAAAGAGCACGTGACCTGATTAAGCAGCTCGGGTGTCGTGTTTCAGGTGCTGGCGTTTAGGGGACGAATTTGCATTCCGGGACAACACCTCTCGCGGTCCTCCACACCCGAAAGTTCAAACGAAGCGCAGGGCTTGTTTGAGAGGGGTACGCGAGAAAGGACGTGTAGTCGTTTAATAGATTCACTAACACGGTCAGAAGAAATGAGGACAAGAAAGGATGGACCTTTCTCTCGCTTCCTTATTCATCCTTCGCCCAATTTCTATCTCTCGTACTTTCTTTCTTTCTTTCTTTCTTTCTTTCTTTCTTTCTTTCTTTCTTTCTTTCTTTCTTTCTTTCTTTCTGTGTGTGCACGCACGTACATGTTTGTATGAGTGAGTGAGAGATGACGAAGAGTGGAAGGGAAGTGTGGTGTCCAACCCTCATGCTGGTGCATTTAGTTCAAATTGCAAAGTCGGACAGAAGCACATTATATGTCAAATGTAACAACATGCAGCCGAATAAGCTAGTTGCAGCGTGCAAGTTGAAGAGTGGCGAGGGACCGAGAGCGAGGAAGAGAGAGAGGCGTTCCTTAACGTGGAACGAAGCATACAGAAATGAGGCAAACGAGGCGGTGATTGTCAGGTGGCGGTCTTCTGACTTCAGCTTTTCTAGTCAGTGAAGGACGCATGTCTTTTGGCTGCCGGTGACACCCTAGATTTCTGATGGGAAGTAGCCACGTTTGCATAATTTTCGAGATTTGCCAATTAAACCTCGCAGCAGTGGATGACAAAGGAGAGGACAAAGGAAGGCAGTGTGTCCATAATTGCGCCCTTCGTCTTGATAGCGTTACCGACATGAAAAGAAGTGTTGAGGTAAGCGTGGAGGAAGGCGAGGGCTGGCCCCCAGATGCCGGCCTTGCGGAGGAGGCAGTCCAAAAAAGGTAGTTGAGAGGGACTGGCTGACTGTTCAACAATTACCTGCTCTTGTCCTGAATTGGGTTGCTTTGATCATCGGCGCCTTGCTGGTCACCTAACTGCTTCCTCTATTCCCACCGCTTTTGCTGTGTCTCGCGCGGGTTTCATACCAACAGGGATATGAAATTTACATTACAATTTTTAATAACAGCAGGGGCGAAGCCAGACAGAAGTTTGACGCATGACCGCCTCGCCTTCATTTAACTAGGTTCATCCGTTTAACGAGCAAGCAGCACGATCAGGATGTGCAAGCGAGTTGCCTACCCTGCCGTGTCGCGGAGCAAGTGGTTGGATCTCCGCGGCCTTGTGGGGACCCTGACAACAACAACAAGAGCGACAACAGCAACATACAGGAATAACTTTGCATTCTGTTTTGTTTTCCTTGCTGAATAAGCAGAACTAATCAAAGCAAAACAAAACTTTCTGACTGGTTTATTGTCGAGCTTTTACGGCACAGTCGGCCGCATAGTCCAGCGGGAACCCAGAGATACCGAGGGAGATAAATCTGTGTCTTTGCGAACGTCTATTGTAACAGGCCTTCTGCTGCCCAGCAGGTCACTGGACCCTAATGGTTTAGAGGGTTTTTTTCTTGGCCCTTTAAGACGACCGCCATTTCTTTGAAGACCCACCATCCTCTGCGGCCGCCATTGTGAAGCGAAGTCAGCAGCCTTGCCCCATCTACTTGTCTGTCCGCCTTCATCGTAAAAGGGATTCATTAATGGTTGTTTATTGGAGACAGGACTGCTTGGGCCGCGCCAACTTGCTAGTTCGATATTACCATCTTAATGTCGCGCGAGACTCAGGGCTTGATGCAAACTTAAGACCCAGGGAGTTACCTGTCTTTATAGCGGTGCTCGGAAACTTGATGAGTCAATCCCATAATGTCTGATTAGCACTTTTGTGTGCAAATGGCGACCACAGATGCCTTACGTGGACACAAAATGCAAATTAACCCGGCTCTTAAGTGGGTAAGACTATGTGTCGCCCAGTCACCCCGCTGCTTTATATCACAAAATAAAGGCTCAGACCCATTACAGAACGTGAACGTTGAAGAGGGAGGGTCGACCAGAGGGGTCTGAGGGTTTTTTCCGAAGGGGTGAGGGAGGGGAGAGGATGCAGGATTTACCTGGACTGCGGTCTTTGTGTGTTTTCGCTTTTGTCTTCGTTGCATTTCTTTCTTTCTGAGGGGGGCAACCCGTGCATTGTTTGCATCTCCCTCCCCATATCTCCACATCCACACACCTGGCTGCGCACGAGATCCCAGTGTGGCTCTAATATGCGAACAAGGCCGGAAGATCTCAACTTTCGATGGCATCCTTTTTTTCTTGTCATTGACGTTTACATCCCCATTTGGTGGTCATGATGATTCTGGATAAGGCTTGCTTTTGTTGGTTTTTTTGTGGTTTTGTTTTGTTTGATCTGGTGGTTAATATTTTTCCCCACGTTGTTGCTGAATGTGCCCGGCATATATCCGTTCGTTGTGCATGACTGTATGCATGCGAATATCATTATTGGATATGTGTTGAAGCTAAATTTTTAATTCATTAAAGACTTGACGCCAGAGAATGAAGAAAAATAGAGACTGCAAAATTCAGCGAGAATCTTATTTTCTGTATTAACATTGTGCACACAGGGTTATCAGAGAAATCATCCCGAATACAGTCCTCCCTTTCTTCTTCACAAGGCATTGCCTTATGTCAGATGACCGATCTTGTGGACCCGCTTTTAGTGACGTCTGTGGAGTGACCTTAACTGGGTGATCTCTTCAGTAACGACGGTTTCCGTTCCCTAACGCACGTGGTCATCTAGGGTGCTTAACCATCCCTTCGCCACAGCTGCGCTTGTTTTTTGTACACGTGATGTTACTTGGCGATTAGAAGCTAGAAGTGGAATTGTCGGACTTCCCTAGTCAAAGAGAACGCGTTTTCGCCCATCCAGTTTATCTGTAACTGTTGAGCATGATGAAGAACTAGAAATTCAACGAGAACAGTTTACCAGTGACCACATTTCTGTAGGGATTATTGAAATGTCATATTTTGTAGGCATATATGATGGTTCTTATCAGTGAATTATTGACATATATCTAGTTCCTTAATCCATCATTCATGAAGAATAAAGCACTATAATCACTTTTTGGCACTGTTAAGAAAGCGGGTTTACTCACGTAAATATTTTATCGTCTGTAAACCTGCAGCAAACTGATAATTTGAGACGTTACTTTTTATGGTTCTCCATCTTCTCCACGGGGCTCGTTTCTTCGGATTCGAAGGCGATGTGGTTCTACAATGTTTGTTGATGCACGGGGGTGTGGCATAGTGCAGCAACGTTAATTTGTGTTCCAGTAGGGTGGGCGGGATAGCTCAGTTGGTAGAGCGTTCTTCTCCAGACCTGGGTGGCCAGAGTTCAAATCCCGCCTGATCCACACCGGCGCTTCACTAAGGGCGACCATGAAGGAATTTCTGAGCATTGAGATTAATAAAGAATTGTTGTTGTTGTTGTTGTTGTTGTTGTTGTTAGCAACTGCCTGGTCTAAGACATGCTGGTCGTCTATTATGGTTCTGTTTATCGCTGCAGTCTTGCCTAACAAAGCTTACTTCTTGCTTCAGCTTACCCTTCACCAGGGATGATGGACGAGAAAGAGAGCGCAGTGCCTAGCAACGAAACGTCGACAGAAGCTGCTGCAGACGTGTACGTGGACCACAGAGAAACAGTAATACAGGTTCATGATCCGCCCACGCTCAGCGTTGCCAAGAAGGAAGTGACCTCAGAAACGGACGGAATAGGAGCAGAAGACGAAACCATCTGGCTAGAACCAGAAGTGACACCGGAAACGGAAAAACAACAGGAGGCGGCAACTGTGACAACGATCACTCAGCATGCCACGAGCATCTACACGCAGAAAATCGGCGGCTGGCAGGCAGGTAGAGGAGGAGCCGGCCTGGAGGGGGTCTTGTTAAAGGACCAAGGTGGCGGAGAGGCGAACGGGGAACATGCCGAGCCGAGGCAAGATTTCCAACAAGACGGAGGCAGCGCCGATCAGACCGACGTGGTCAACAACAACAGCGTCGTGCAGGCCTCCGGCGATGCCGTCGCGGAGGTGCGGAAGGAGGTATGCAGCATCGAGGTCAGCGTCGGGGGAGACCCGTCGTCACCAACGGCAACAAGCACGACCACCACAACCGCTTTCTCGAAGGTGTTCGGTAAGACAGTGGACACTGACGCTGCTACCACCATCATCACCACCACCACCGTAATGGAGACTGTAGAGACTTCTTTGACCAAAGAGCGCCACCTGTCACAGTGCAGCATTTCCATTTCTGGGCGCGACACCAGCAGCATTGTTGAGGAAGCAGGGCAAGACTCCGCGTTCTCGAAAGCGACGGCTGATGAGAGCCAGGCAAACGGGGAAGAAGAGAAGGAGGAGAAGAAGGAGGAGGGGGAGAGAGGGGATGGGGAGAGAGGGGAGGGGGAGAGAGCGGAGGGGGAGAGGGGTAAGGAGCAGGAAGACAAGGTGGCGGGCTACCACCCCGGCCTGGCTATCAGAGCCTTGACTTTGGAGGGCCTTCTGGAAAAGAGGCTGTCTCCAGACCGTGAATCCGCTTCCTCTGACCAGACCACATCCAGCCTCATCAAAAACACCGTCAACGATCTGTCGACCTTGGCAGCTTCTGATAAACCCAACGACACCTGTGCAATTAGTCAGGCGAAAGCCGGGGGTGCAGTAGCTCAGGCTTTGGCGTCTGCTGGCGAGAGCTCTGTGTCAGGGGAAGCGCTCGTTAGTGGTTGTCAGCTAGGAACAGCAGCAACGACGGCGGAGTTGGGGGTGCGGCAGGACCAGCGGCCACAGCACGACAGCTACACGGCCAGCGGACACCTGCTGACCCAGTGCACGGACGACGCCCAGGCAGCTGCCATGCCCCTCGCCGCCAGCAGCAAGCCGCTGTTCAACCCTATCGAGGTGGAGCGCAAGTTTTCCATCGACGACAACACGGAAGCCCGCCTTCGCGCCCTGGGCGCCCAGCTGCGGGTGGAGAAGACCTTTCACGACGTGTACTACGACAACGACAACTACACCCTGATCCTGAACGACTGCTGGCTTCGGCGCCGCAACGACGTCTGGGAGGCCCGGGTGCCGGCGAAATCAGCAGCAGCAGCAGCAGGTACCGGTAACGCGCAGGGCCAGCCCCCAGCACAGTACCGGGAGCTGAGCAGCGAAAAGGCCGTCTCAGCCTGGCTGGTTGAGACCCTGGGGTTGGACGCCTGGCTGAAAGGCGACCCCATGGACCTGGTGGTACAGGCGGCCGGGCTGAGCGACTTCACTCACGTGGTGACTACGCGCCGCTCCTACACCCTGCCGTCTTGCACGGTGGACCTGGACCTCACTGACCACGGCTTCCGGGTGGGCGAGATCGAGGTCATGGCCGCGGCCCCAGATGACGTCCCCAGGGCTCTCAAGACGATCAGCAGGGTGGCGGAACAACTAGGTAACCTACCAGAACATAGACATAAAGTTGTTAATGGTAACGTTTTTTTTTATAAAAAAACGTTTCGGCGCTTGACTTGCACAGTACATTTCTTTTTATTTCCATTCTTTCCTGTCTTCATTCATTCCTCTCGACCGTCGTTTCTTCGTCCCATCCGCCCCTTCTCTCTCTCTCCCCCTTTCTTTTTGTTTTCGTTTTTTTGGTCTCCCTTTCTCTTTCCTCCCTATTTTAAGTATTCAGAGAACCCTTAAAAATGCCCCAGTGATCATAATCACTGTTTTCAACAAAGTATGATAAAGCGCTCACTCCAGAGATCACTCACTGGTAAAATATTCATCCTCCCGCTTTTTAAAATCCTGTATTTGCTTGCAGCTTTTTGAAATTTTTTGAATATTACATGGACATTTTTTATATTTTCTCGAAAACATAATCTTTATCTCTATTACAATTCAGAAACATAGGCAAAGAAGGAGAAGTTTCAGCATTCAAAATACTTTATAAACAATGAAGAAATTAACATTGTTTGCATTTAAACAGAAAAATATGGACAGCTGTTGATGGCTGAGAAGAAGAATTGTCTTCTACTACCACCGCAGCAATAGCATGTTCAACATAAAATGTAGGAACTTTTATTTTCCCCTACATTTAACTTTTCAGCGAGGGCAATAAACAGGCTGACAAGAAGACCACGACTAGACCACGACATCCACCCACCCCCTTTTTTAAAAAAAAGTTTGCCAGAAGAAAAACCGCAACTTAATTGGAAAATGATTTCAAAGCCCGTCTTTGGACCCCCGCGGCATCTGAACTGCTGATAAACTTTCCTCTTGAGCAGAAGCGCGGAAACAAAAAGCAATGATTTTGTGGGGTTATTTTTTGGCGAATTCCATATTTTGATTTGTCATTTGAGCTGGAGCTGACATTAGGGGGACTTTTTACGGCCCTCGCTCAACTTATTTTACAAGGAAGATGCATCACTTTCTGTTTTATGCAACAAGTGGAACGCAAAATGCCAGAAGGCATCTGTATGCAAATTTCATCAGTGATGTATAATGGATAGACGTAATACGATTGATGAAGATTACAAGAGCCTTGCAGAGATGGTGAATGGGGTTTAATTCAGCGGTACACAGAGTGATATGGAAATGGTGTGCAAAATTAAGCAGTTGTTTGATGCACCGGCTATTTGCAGGGTGCATACAAATGGAACGTCAATGTATTTCTGCAAGACACTAGATGAGAAAATACCACAATCAATCATAATTACTCTGGCAATTCAAACAAGATTTTGAGCAAAATGTGTATTAGAGCCAGCATTTTATTTGAGTTGATTTGATTATGTAAATGCTTGTCTGAATTACTGGGCAGGAGATAGGCTCATCCAAGCATTAAGAAACTACGTGAGGGTATTGTGGGGGGAAAAGTAAGAAGATACACACACGCACGCACGCAAACATGGACGCACGCACGCACACACACACCAACTCCGAGTGTCCTCACGAGAGACCTGCCGAACAATTAGCATTGAGGGATTGCAGGACTGGGGAAGTGGAAAAGGAAGCAGAAGGAATTGAAATCCTCCAGCCCGAGTCCGTGGCCCCAATAGCAGGGGCACTGGAGATTGCATCGTGCATATGCCATATTGATGCCACCATATTTTGACAGTTTCCATAATGGAGGGCGGGCAGACAGTAATTAGAAGCGGGCACATCCTGGGCTGCTTGCGTGCCGCCAGCTTTACGATTGAGTGGGAAGAGGGCTGTGAGGTTAGTCTTTTAGATTGGTGTCCTGGTTTGTGCAGAGTGGAGAAGGAAAAAAAAACGGCACAGCAAGAAGGACGAAGTGGATGGATGGGAAAGTGGGGGTTGGGGGCTTGCGAATGAGGTGAGGAGGGAGGGTTCGGAAGAACGAGGTGATGGGTCTGGGTTGTTCTCTTACCAAAGACAGAACATGAAGCTATGGAATTGTCGCCGTGTTTTCCAGGAAGAGATGTAACGTTTTAAAACTACCAGCTATAAGGCTGACACACGTGGGAGGTGTAGCGAAAACAGATTCAGGACCAAGCTGACGTTATTAGCTAACCAGCGGCTGGAGATGGCCGCGCCCCTCCCCTCCCCAACTCTACAGTAACTGCTTTTTGCAAGAAGAGAGCAACGGGCTAATAGACTTTTAGATGACGTCTCAGTACTTCACAACAGTGCTAATCGACCAGTTTCTTGGACGTGTCATGATCACGCAGCAGTCCTAGGCTGTGTAGAGAGACGATCCCAGATGTCAAATATGCCCTTCCCATGTGTTGGGTGACTGTGGGAAGTGTCACAGATATTATTGTAATACGGCAGTCGTTGATTTTGTAAAGGGACAGAGATGTCCTGTGTGTCATTGTCATATGGCAGTCGTTTACAAAGTGTCGGGGATTTCATAGAGTACTCATTGTTTTTGAAGAGTGCGAGTCGGGTGAGCTAAATGTGTTATTGTCATGCTGCAATTGGTGATTTTAACGGTCTTTTTTCAAACACGGGAACGTCCTTGAAATTCTTTATGACAGACGAGCAGTTTTGTTTGCACACGTGACACGGTTCGTCGAAGAAGGCTTCGTTAGACGTGACTTTTCACTGGCTGGATGAAGGCTTTCATTCATTTTCAGGACAGCAGACCGAAAGGGACAATCTTGTTGCATAGCTTCAGTGTCATGTCTAGAACTCAAGAACCATTCATTGTACAACCAACGCACATTGTCAGTAATAATGATAGGATCGACTAGGCGTCAATTCTTACGGAGTAATTTAAGGCGCGTACACTTGCCTGCACGCGCACTCACAATGCATTACGCGACGCACACGCAGACACTGGTACACACTATCCCCAAGCAGACAAAAACAGAATAGAATGAAATTATGGGAGAGAGAAATGATGGGTTTTCAGAGAATTTAAGTGTGTTGGTAGTTTGGGGATGGAGAGAGGCAGATTGGTCAAGGTCAGTGCCCCGAAGACGGGAATAGATTGTGGACTAAAAATCCAGAATTGCGAATAAAGCTAGATTGTGATGTTGAAGGGCTTATACGTGGGGCCTTTCACGTCATAATCTGGCCTAATCCAGTAGTGGCACGGAGGGCAGAGACTAAGAGAACTAGCCCAAATCCGTCTTACCATAACTATACGAGAAAATGCGAGTGTTTTTTTTTTAAATAATTGCCGCGTAACAAGATTCACCAGGGTTGTACCTGAAGATTTACGTGAACACGGGAAATAGAAAACAGGAGAATCTCAGTGACGCTTGGTGACTACATTTATCTTATTCAACGTAATCGTGGAATTAGATTGTGTATGTGTGTGTGTTTGTCTTGCCTACGCGCAAAAAATGTTTTTGCTGAGAGTTATTTCTAGGGGAAAGTAGGGTATTTGCGTTGTCGGTGCCAGTAGACTATATATTTCTTAAGTCCCATTAAATTTTTATAACATTCTTTTGCAACTCGTTTTAATTACGTTTACCACTGCAGTTTAATAGCATTTTGCTGACAATGCGCTTGAAAGTGATTTAATGTCGGCGTTAACATCGCTTGTTAATTAGTCCCATCCCTAGAGGCTAAAGTATTTCGCTTGTGGGCAACATGCGTCTGTTATTATTTTCTAGATATCAGTGACATCTGCTATCAGAAGGAGAGCTGCATGAACCCGCAGACGGAACGTCCAGATAAATAAAAGTCGTTTATGAAAAACCACACCAAACGACAGAACACGGTCTGGATGGCCCGCTTGCCTCCAGCAGTGGGATATTTTTGCACGTGTTATACGTTCTGTAATTGTCCATTGATCAATTACCAGCCATTCGCTCGGATTCAGTGTCATTTTAATTACGCCTTAGTGGGTTTTTTTGTGTTGTGATAAGAAGCCCCCATTTAGTAGCGCCGAACTATTATCACGAACAACATTTCCATTCCCAGCACACTCCATACTTTTTTTCTTTTTTGTAAAAAATGCATTCAGAGTATACCGTCTTGGAGAGCAGTCTTGCCGCAGAAAACTCAGCCTCTTAATGCTACACGCATTTCCTGACATGTGTTTTGTGTGCTGACGAAGGGGTGAGGTCTGGAATTATTGACTTGGTCTGTCTTAGTACTTTGCTTTGCTCAGTTATCTTGTTACCACATGTTTTACTCCAAGAAGCAGTCGCTTACGTTACGATTTTCCTTACGTTATACAGAGGTTAAGAACAAGTCCAGCCGTCAGGTACAAAAATAATTTCGTTAGATTTATTTCAGATCTTCTTTCTTTATGCTTTTGTTTTTGATGGAGGCTGTTTTGTTGTTGCTGTTGGCGGTTTTTTAAAAAGTCTTCCCCCTCCCCACCCCCAGCATCTTAATCTCGATGAGGGTGAGGTGGGGAAACTGAAGGCGATCACTCGATCAAAACTTCACAAAACCTGTGTTGCATGTGGCTGGGCTACTGTTTTGTACGACCCCGTTGTTTCATTTGTTGAACAGTGTGAGCTTGCCTTTAGACTAGAAGACGTGATTTCACAGCAATCAGCTGTCGTACATGGCCAAAAAACAACAAAATACAGAAGCTCGAGGAGTGTAGGGGGGAAAGGGATTTTTTTTAAAGAAATGGCAGGGCAGAAAAGAGCATGAGGAGGGTAGGAGAGGGGGGAAAGTTGTGGACATCCCCTCGAACATCCGCGGGGGCAGGGTTCAGCAGGCAGGCCGTAGATTTTGGGAGGCAGACAGCACCAGTCCAGCCCTTCCATCAGAGGAGGAAATGCATTTTGCTGATGGCGTGGCTTTGTTTTTGTTAATGAGTGGCGGGTTCACGAGCGGGGAATAGGGTGGCAGTGGTTCCCAAACGGGGTATTTATCTTCCTTATCATGACCCGCTGAGCGAGATGACACGGGCCTCCGTGATTAATAGCAGATGGCAGAATTTCCAATTTTCGCAAGAATACCTAATGTATTTTCGTCAGTTTGCATCTAATATTTGGACGATAGGTGATTAGCTGTTCATTCCACGCGGGAGGGGAGAGGGGTAGTTGTGCTAGGCGGGGAGGATTTGAGAGAAATGAGTTGTGTCCGTAATGGCGAGATTGGGACCTTCTCGGTTGCAACACGGTGGGCTGCTGCGCTCGCACGAAAGTTAGTACAAAGGGAAGTCGCAATGTCAACTCCCCCTTACACACTCCACCACAACAACAACAGCCACCTCAGCTGCCTTTGTTGGTTAGCTGAAACTGTTTTCATGAGTTGTTTGATGAAGGCAAAGACTTTTCAAGGAGAGAGGCGGAGGGATAAATATGACGCTTTATGGATCAACCCTGAAATTAAATGTCATTGTTTTTACCCTAGTTATGACATGGGGTATATCCAGCCAGAAAGTTTACGAACCATATAATAGGCCATTGTGTATTGCTTTCGTTGTCACCAACGAAGGCCCTTTAGTGCCGGCAGCAGGAGGGTAGAGGGAGATAAAGGGAGGAATCCGCAGAACCCAGAGAAAACCCCCGAAAGCAGCCATGCCGGCAGGTGCCACATGAATAAATCCGTGTGCTGGACACGGGATTCGAACCCACTAGCCCCTGTATCGATGGTAAGCTCCGACGATTGGAGAAAGAATGCGTGGTGTGGGTAAGAGTCACTAGCCCGCTATGCCGTGTTTGGAGAGTTTTCTGTCTTACTTGACGAAGTCTCTCTTCCCTCCCGCCAGCCCCCAACTCGATTTCCGTTGTCATGGGCAACCCTCGCTGCTGACTTGAGGTTAAACAATAAACAATCAACCCCTTGCACTCCCCTCTTTTCGTTTCCCCCCCCCCCCCCCCC
>SMGT01001907.1:154830-174694 GCA_004794575.1 Lanistes nyassanus | reverse complement strand
CCCCCCCCCCCCTTTAAATTCTCCTCATCCTCTAGTCGCTTGCTCCGTCCCCCCTGCCCGCATCCTCCTGCACATAATTGCACACACTATCCCACACTCAAGCGCATGCACGAACAAGCATAACGACCACAACGTCCGGTAGCGGACTTTCTGCAGTCGGCCACACCCGAGGTTTGCCAAGAGCAGAGAACTCGGTCGCGAGGCGCGAGAGTTGTCTTGAGCGCGGGCTAATGCAGAGAGTATGTTCTTTTCAGTGGGAGAGACTCCCGCACACGTGGGCCACCAGGTGGTCTTGGCTTACGTCATTAATCAAGGCGGGTGTGAGTGCGCTCATTAGAGTGTGGGGGGGGGGGGATCGGGGAGGGGAGGGGAAGAGGCGGAGATGGGGAGTCATGCTTTGGTGCAGCAAGGTCCGTGAGCGCGTGCAGGTTCGAAAAATGTGTGCTTACGTATCGGGTTACTTGCCCGTCAATTGCTATTGTTTGAACCGACACCAGAAGCGCCATACAATAGCCCTTCAAGCTAGTTTACAGAAAGAGAAGAAAAACGCCGATGCGTTTCACGAAGAAGTTTGTCGTGTTTCTTAAATTAGAGGTAAAAGGTAGAAAAGACGGAAATAATCAACGCTGCTTCCTGATAACACTGACCGGTCAGTGGATTAAAAAGAAAATGTCTCTTGCAGTACCGTCTTGCAGTGTAAATTTGAAGAAAAACGAAATGATCTTTCTTGCCAGACATCCCACTGCTTTTGGCTGAGCCTAAATAGCAGTTTGATCAGAGTGAAACACGATATCTAATGTTTCAAATCATCCAACGTGCGCAAATTGCGGCGGTGTCTTTAAGTAACGAGAAGTGAGGGGAAAAATAACAACCGAAGCTTTGGTTGCTGTGGTTGCATGTCGGGATCGAATTTCAGCTATCAATACTTCGATAAAACAAGAAGAATGCTCTGGCGTCGGCGCAAACATTACAAAACCGACCAGCGATTGATTTCAAGAGTAAGCAGTTTTTAAACACTTATAAAGCCGTGGGCTTTTTGCTTCGACAAGTAGGAGAAAATAAAGTTTTCATTAAAGTTCTGAAACTAACTGAACGAACTCGACGTTTTCGCGACAACTGTGGTGGACGTTATAGTGGGCGTGGCTTGGTGCGAAGCCGGCAGTTTCGAGCCTTTTCGTGATCAGTTATTGCACGGCGGTCAGTTGTAAACAAACTTTTGATTCGCTTTGTTTCTCCGCTTTCTTGATTGATGTGTCGAGTTTGAGAACTGACGTCCTGCTAATGCATGCTTCATAAATGGATTCTAGAAATGTTCAGGACTTATTTGTGGGTGATCGCATTGCGCTACAGATGTGCTGATGTAAACGTGGGAAAACCTATCTCCAGTGTATACAGTCTTGTAAACAGAAATACTGCTTGAAGACTGTAAAGATTGCTGTAGAATTTTCGCTTTCCTTCCAAAGCTATGGAACACCATGTATAATTCTTTTAAATCTATTAAAATATTCTTTTTTGGGTATGATTTATACATTAAACATAGCCTTGCAACAGGATTATATCGTTTGACTAAGCAACGACAACTGCTGGTCGTGTTCGGAAGTTTACGAAGGACAGGACGACCAGTTTGTGCTTTAGTCGTCGGCTTATCAGCGCCAGTGCTGTTAGTGGGTAGCTGGTTGATGAGTTTACGGGAATGGCTTTCCAGAACTTGTTTACTCACTGACAGTACACGAGTGTCTCGACAGTGGGTAGCTGGGTGATAAGCCTACAGGAATGGTTTTGCTCGAACGAGTGACTGAATTAGTGAGCGAACAAGATGATCTTACGGAAGTGGTTTCGCTTGAGCGAGCGAGCGAGCGAGTGGGCAAGAGTGTTAATTAGTAATAAATCTCAGTATCTAAAACAACAAGCAACCTTAGGACTGGATTTGTAATCAGTTGTTTTGTAAGCCCCCTTGCCGCACAGGTGTGGAGTTCTGGACCTGAAAATGTTGAAGTGTGGATGTTATTAAGATACCCCTGACCGTGATCAAGGTAGTGTTTTGTGCAGGGTTAGAGACGGGACATGACCTTTCCGTCCGGAGCGTCTTTTGCAAGGCGTTGTTGTACGAGTTAATATCGTTATTCAAAATCTTTTTAAAGTCCGGCAACATTTTGGGAGCGCAGACCTCGCCTCGTGTATTCTGAGCGACACTGAGAGGTCTCCTGTCTCCCCCGCCATCGAGACGGGGGTCCAATCAGACTTGCCGCTTCAGTAACAGTGCACCACATGTTGAGCCATATTGGATAGTGATGTCACATGCTAACAGCCCAACTGCGTGCCGCCTAAGTATCGATATTTTTTTTTTAACTGGATTTGGATGCGTTGGTAGTTGATGTGACAATCACACGTGCCGATTTTTCATTTCGCGAAAAATGATTGTGCATATGCAGTTACTCGCGTTTTGGTAAGTAGCGCTAGAGTCATTTTCCTCGCCTCTTTCTCAAGTAGTGTGGCTTGCGCTTTTTGTTTGGGTCTTGAACGGCGATGGAGGAGGAGAGTGCATCTTATAACTGGTTTCGATAGCTCCAAAGTCATTGGCTGCAGAACATCCGGTCAGCTGTGATTCGAACGGTGTCTTTGGAGAAAGCCGAAGAAAACATTCGGTAACAGGCCTCACCAGAAGAGTGCATCCCGCAACGTTCGAGCCCCTTTCATTCAAAGCGTTTGATTTGCCGAGCTTATGCGGAACCCTGTCTGGCAGGCGATCTGGGGAGACGGGTATGACAGGAAGATACAGGCGTTTCCCAGTTTTACAACCCGAGATATCAGCAGGAATCTATTTCCCAGGTAGAAGAGAGTTACAGCGGCATGGGGAGAAAGATTTAGGTGGAACCTCTCTGTTCTTATCTGTTTTCTTTCGTGGACTTTCAGAAGAGGCTTTTTGTGTGGGTGGGGGAAGGGTATAGAGTGGATAGTGGTAGCGGTGCTTGTTTATTTATCAGGGTTGCATGTCATCGGGGTTCTTTCAAGAAACTGACGCTCCTGACAGGTTCCATTTTATTCACATTGCTTGGCACGGGCCGGTTTCGTATGGTTTTTTTTTTTTTGGTCGAAGCTATCAAGCTCAAAATGCCTTATCGTCTCACTTTCACAGAACACTTCTGTAGGACGAGTGAATAATATGGGTGCTCCGCCCCGTCTTTCTTGACGTGCAGCAACATCGGACTCCAGGTCTGCACGAGCCATCAGGTTCCCCCCCCCCACACACACACACCTTCAGTCCTTCTGCACCCCACTCCACTCCTCCTACTCCACCTCCACCCCGCTCCTCCCCACCCCTTCCTTGCATTCATTTGACTAATGCACACACGGAAACTATTGCAGTCCCCGAAAAAACAAAAAAAGACGCCCAGGGGCTGGAGTTTTGAATGCTGTACTCGTCTAGTCTCTTACTGCAAACTGACAGCTGGCCCAATAAGCGTGTGCGATCTGGGGACAGGGAGGCAGCGGGGGATGAGGAGGGGTGGGGGTAAAAGGTGCCCTAACATGCGAAGCCGTGCTTGCCGATTGATCCACTTGCCGTCAGGATACATATCGGATTAGTTGGTTAACCGCGGGGATAAGAATTGAACTTTCGAAGTGTTAGATGCACTGCTTAACTTTTTCAGTCCTGGAATTTTGTAGTCTGGCATTGCTGATGAAATTTCTGCGTTTCGATGCTTCTGACTTCTCTCCTTTTTTCACTCTGTTTCAGGTCTTTCCCTGTTGAAGCTTGCTTAAAGGTGAGGCGAAAGAGAACAGTTCCTGTAGTCCTTGTATTGATTGGCGTTAGTAACATTTGTTTGTCCGTATGATGTGTATTTAGAATTCATGAAATCTGCTTGCTGAGTATCTTCTTTCCCTTTTGAAATAATCAACTCTTTCACATGTACATCCCCAACAACATTCTCGCTTCTGTCACTATTATCATATCTGCATGTAATCAAAGACTGCAAAAAAAATCGATAATGAAATGTAAACTAAAGCAAAATACCAG
Source organism: Lanistes nyassanus (assembly GCA_004794575.1). Classification (NCBI taxonomy): domain Eukaryota; kingdom Metazoa; phylum Mollusca; class Gastropoda; order Architaenioglossa; family Ampullariidae; genus Lanistes; species Lanistes nyassanus. The sequence goes on along the minus strand of SMGT01001907.1, from coordinate 170,676 downwards.
TCGGTAACTGTGCTTCATCGAAGTTGGCGTTTGATTAGATCTGAAGTGCGACTTGTCCGTTTCTATACTTTTCAGGTAAAAGAACCAAAAGGAGAAATAAAACCAGTGTCTGACGACATAAAAAAATTTGGTTTTCTCGGAATAACGGTCCTATCTAACCTTGATCTTTTGACCTGCACAAGTATTTTATGCTATGTAGACAGAACTTTTGCTTCAAATTGCAATATCAAGTCTCACTTCCCACAAAAATCTACTTAAATGATTGATTTGATGTATTGTCGCAACAATGTTGCTTCTTTTCCCTGTATCCAGCATGCTGTTCACATTCTGCAGTCGAAGTGATTAATGTAAAAGCTAAAAAGGAAGGTTACGAAACACTAATTAAAGAGTTGGTGGAAATTAGTTACTTTTTCAGTCAGTATCGGACAGACATCTTCATATTTCATCTTCGGTTGTGAACTACATTTGTTTGTGTTAGAATTCGCTAAACCATTATCTTATTGCCCTATTCAACTGTCTTATAATACGCTTTAAGGCATTTAAACGGGCACAGTAGGCCACATCTTTGTCGAATAGCACAAAGTATACGCGTAAAATCCGACTGGTTGCTTCAGGCAGGAGTCAAAAACCCTTCAGTGAACACTTTGGTCAGTTAAGAAACGCCTTTACACCCCAAGAGCAAACCGGACATTGAACTCAACAGGTCGCTTTCGAAGCTAGTCAATACAGCCATAGCCACATGTTTCACCTCTGCAGGATTAATGCTCGGTTTTCTAATGTTTCTCACTCTTCCGAAGCGCGCACGCAAATATACACACCCCTATCCCGCCTCTTAACTCTCTGACCTTACTTTCTATCAGCGTTACGTTCCCGTGGATAATGAAGAACACCGCTAGGAGTGGAGAGGAAGGGTGTGGGGGGGGGAGGGGCGGCTTTGTCCCCGTGATGGCCAACTGTCGACTCGGTCATCTTTCACAGTCGTTCTTCGATCTCAGGAGATTAGGCGCTGGCTAAGCTTTGCTTTCCGTTTAGAGCGTGCACGGCTGGCTGCTGCCTCACGTGCCGGAACGGGAGTACATGGATTTAGAAACTTTTTTTTTTGGAAAAAGCGGATTCGTGTGTGTGCGTGCGTGCGTGCGTGCGTGCGTTTGCATGTAAGAGTGTGTATGTATGCACGCGCCCGTGTTCCTATTGTGTGTTTGCCTGCCTCTTGTTAATGCATTTCTTATTGTAGGCTCTTTAAAGATGAAATTTTAGTTTTGATAGCAGATGGTCAGATTAAGAAGCGAAGAGGAGAGATTTGTTTGAGCGATTACAGTCACAGTCGTTAGATCGGCGGGGAAGAGATGGAGAGGCAACAGAGTTTAGAGAGGTCAGCTAATTTTAGGAGAACTATTTTAAAAGACGGTCGACATGTATGGCGTATGTTTAAAAGTTCGAAAAATTTGTGTGGAGAGAAACTTTAAAAGTCGCTTTTAAGTCTGCGTCTTCACTGTGGCATTTCAACTTCCGCTGTTCTGGTCAGACAGAGGAGACGAGGGTCTGGCGGTAGAGGAAGGAGGGTTACAAAGAATTCGTCTTCAGGAGATCATGTTTAGGTTGACTCCAAAACCCGACATGCCCACACACAACTGCCTGGCCTGGATATGGAGAGAGAAAGAGGGTTGGAGAGGGAGAAAGCAATGAACGTATTGATTGGGTCGGCATCGGATGATTTTTGATAACGAGTGGGAGGTGCCCTGGGAATTGAGGCGGATTTTCGGAGGTAATAGAATATTGCTGTGTTTATGCCCTCAGCTTCGCTCCACACTTCATCTTCCCAAGCAATGATGTATCTTGGCTAACCTCTGTAGCAAGCAGCAACAACCTAGCTTTTTCCAGCGTCTGTCGACGCTTTCCTACCCCCCCCCCCAAACGCCCCCGCCACTTTTTTTTAAAAAAAAAGAACGTGGAGCTAGCCAAGTCTTGAGTAACCTGTTAGCGGAGAAAGATTGATTATTTTCCCTTTCTTTTCACTCAGGTTTTCATGAAGGAGGGGGGGGGAGTATTGACTGAGAACCAGACACAGTATTTTGAATGGTGTGCAAGAAAGGTTGGGATGCTGCAGGGGAAAGGGTGATGAGCGGAGGGAGTGACCGATAAGATAAGATTGGTAAAAGTGTCATAATCGGCCAGGAACTTCTAACCAATGGAATACTGGTTATATACCAGCTTCTTAAGCTATGTAAGTACTACTACTCATGTTTCGTGGCTTGCGCATCTGAAATCTCAAAACAGGGTCTTTGAAACTTTCCAAAGTAAATGTGACTTAGAAGAGGGGATTTTAAGAGTTTCATAACTTGTTTATATTCTGCTGTTTAAAACACAGTCGTTAGCAAGTCAGACGAAAGCACGTTGTAGCCCACGTATAGTGCGACGTATAGTAATTTGAGGATTAAAAAAAAAGAAGGTATACATTAGAGTTGGCTCGTGATTAGAGGTAGTTAGCTAATTTCCTGCACGATTAGGATCTTCGTGTCGGTTGACAGTCACACTATATTAAGGTTCGTCATCTCGCTATTTTTTGCTTCCCCTAGAGTTCGGTTCTCTCTCTCTCTCTCACACACACACACCACCCCACCCCCATCCCCATCCCCATCCCCATCCCATCTGTCTTCCTCCGTCCTACCCCATCCGTGATCACGCAGCCAGTCACCGTTCGCCTGACAACCTGAAGGAAGTGATTTTCTGGTGTCTCTGCCAGCAAGTTCTGCTCATCGTTTCCATCCTTCAGCTTTAATTTCTATCTTCATGTGCTGTCTATCGACAAGTTGAGCCCATTGTTTGCATTCCTTAGCTTTTTTTTTTTCTTTATCTGGTGTCCTTGTCACCAAGTTCTGACCATCGTTTCCATTTCACCTTTATTATCTAGCTTCATTTGGTGTCTCTAGCGACAAGTTCTCCCCACTGTTCGACCCAGTTAGCTTCATTTCCTGGTTTTGTCGACAGTCTGTGTCCATTATACTCCGGATCGGTAAATTCAAACCTTTATCGAAGTGAGTGGCTGTATTCCCCTTGTATGCGTGTTCGTGGGTGCTCACCTCCGCATGCGCGTGGGAGCGTCTGTACATGTGCGATTATTTCATGTGTGCGGGAGACAGTGAAACTGCCACACTTAGAGTCTAGTGGTTTACATCTTGAGAACTTAACGATCTCTGCTGCACCAAACTGTTTCCGCTCTTTTTACACGCAGTACGCGAGAAACCGCGAGAAAAAGGAGCGCTCTGAATTTGCCGTCCCTTCGGACATGGCCCAACCCTTGATCTTTCTCAACCAAGTTTTCTTACACGATACTCTCGTCTCCATAGCGACAGTTAAGGAACAGACCAGACAGAGACAATTAAACTGCATTTAATTGGTGGAAAACTTCTCACCTCGTCGCCACAAAAATCAATGCAGCTGGAGACTTAGTGACGACATTTCATAACACAAGGGATTGTCCACCAGCAGCTTAATTACGGCCCCTGCTGACGGGCACCGGGCTTACCACGCTGGCTTGGTTAATTAAGTGAAAATTGAAATTGGAAAAACGTCAGCCGCAAAAAAGATTTCTTGACCTGGCTGAACCCTAATGTATCCATCTTGGCCAGCATCGTTTTCATTTATCTCTCTTCTCCCACTCCTGGTTTTCTAATTGATCCTTTTGTTTCTGAGCATTCTGTCTCGTTATTGCAGCCTATATTTTGTCCTTCCCACTCCCTCCACTCCTTGCTGTCCTGTTGGGCAGCTCTCGATTCGTATTCAGTTCTTTCTCCCACATCTTTCTCTCAGTAAATAGCCCGCACGCAAGTGCGCAAGCATTCTCATGCATGCTGATGTCACTGTCCTGTTTCAGCAAAAGGTTGGTGTAAAATCTCCATTGAAAAGTCTTTAATTGTCTGAGGCATACTAGACTGAGACGCATGATCGTCGTTGTCGTCGAAACAATCACCGTTCTGGTCCTCCATGTCTTACCTTCCATCCCGACTTTCACCGCTTCTTTTCATCCCTCCGCATGGGTACTCGCGTTTGCCGTTCCATCTTGCATTTGTGAGTCCGCCCCGTTACGTCTTCATCCAGATTATATCTCTTTAAGCTGTTCTGTTAGAGCAGCGGATCGCCTCTTGCATTTAATTATGGACTGTCTGCAAATGTTGACCAGGAGAGGCGACACCGATGTACGCAGTCGATCATCTCGGTCGCTGACATGAATGTGCACGCGCTCCAGCTTGCCTGCTGCTGGCACCAGACGACCTTTCCTCCCGGCCCAGTCGTGAACCGCATGTGCAGTGGGTTGTGATGCTCGCACGTGCATATTTCAATCAAACATTTGCGTTTCATATTTGCAGATTCCGACCAATTCCTCAGCTGTTGCTAAAGTTTGAAGATCCGCTCCTTAGAGTGTTAAAAGTGCAACTATTTTTCCTCTTATGTTACTTTATGGAAAAGGTCTGTTATTCGTCACTGTTCTTGCTTTTTGTATTTGGAAGTAAATGTTTTCTTGATATCGCATTATTATCGTGATACTTGTAAGAGCTTCTTGGCGTCATTAAGTATTTTATGGCTTATTCCGACCATTGCATTAGTTGCGTCTGCTTATGGTTAGACGCTGATGGTTGTTACTCTATGTAGTCATAGATTGCTTAGAGAGAGTGTACTGTTTGTCATGTATTCGCTGTTGGTGAATATTTACACCGTTAAATACTTTGCTAGCATCTTTTCGATCATCGCATGCACGCTCACTTTGTGACCCCCACTCTAATACATCCTTTTACCTCTAATGACTTGACAGTTTTTATATTTTACATTATTTCTTTATACACTGATGAGATGTGCTAGGAAATATTGAAATGTGGCATGCAGAACAAAATGGAAATTTTAAAGTTTCTTGAAAAGTTACTTGACTTGGCACAACGAGGATACAACTTCTTGTCAATTCCAACATGGCTGCAAGTGTTTTTTTAAATATATTTTTTAATGCTTCTGCTGCTTTTCTGTCATAACCCCTATAGTGTTTTTAACGACATTGTAAAAAATGAGAGATTACAATTACAAAATCATTCACTTGAGAAATATTTTGGTGTATAAGAGCCTGTTGGACGACGTGTAATTTACAGATGAAACCTGATTTTGAATGTTGCCTTCAAAAACACATGCATATTATCGATGAACACAGCTGCACAGAACCAGTGCTGCGCGTGCTGGAGGCCTTTTCCTATTGTCACTGTGATTTTCTCTCGGTCAGCAGGGACAACTGCAAAGGACGCCTCGTGCAGCCTGCAGTGACAGCGCGATGCCTGTGTGCGTGCATGCCGGAAGTAAGTCGTTCATTCCTCGGTTCCGGCTACCGTCGCCTGCAGACTGCTCCCCTGGACGTCGACAGTTGCCATATCTGCAGGACGCAATCACTGGAGATGTCGTGCACGGACGAGTTACCTGGGCGCGCGTGGGTTTTTTTTCCCCCACAAGTAAAATGAACAGGTGAACGTGTCTTAGGCTCTTAGGAAGCCCTTTTATGAACAGCACGTTCATGCAGCCCACCCCAGGTGCTTCCACGCTTTTGACAATTTTTTTTAACATTTTCACTAGAGTGCATTGCTGAGGAGGGTTGAGTCGTGTCACTCGTATGGTGATGACAGGTTTCAGCAGAAGGGGTGGCTGTAAGTGTAAGAGGCGGAGAAACAATCAGATTAGTGGCCCGCGTTGCACGGTGAACACAAATGGCGTTAGCAAAGTTAGTTATGCTGACTAAAACTGCGTAGATAAGCAAGAAATTGCTTGTATAGCAGCACAAGCAATAGCTAGACGCGTGCATTCGTTCCAAATGGAATAAATAGTTTAGTAATTAAAATGTTAAAATATTATTAAGTTATGCGTAGTGTTTAGCATTATGTAGGTATATAGTCTCCTGCATAGAATTTAGAGCTCCTATTAACATTAACGGTACATTTGGTATTTAGAGTTAATGCAGGATTCCCAATCGTCTTTACGTCTTTTCAGGATCAAAAGTGTGCGCTCTTTAGAGCCCATTTTGGGCCACCCAGAAGCAAAACTACAAATACTTGCGATATTTGTAGGGCAGATTGGGTTTCAGGTGTCTCGGGACAGCGTCGGTGTAAGGGAGATCATTCCTCGCGACTTTTTTTTTTTGGGGGGGGGGGTAGTCTACCTAGTGTCATAGGCAGGAGGATCGAAGGTAGGAATACCAGCGCTCCTCTATTAAGCCCTGTGACTTGACTATGCATGGAACCACTAATATATGTAACTATGTGGTCAGTGCAGAGAGTGTAATCTTGGAGGGAGGGGGTGAGTTTGGGAGCGTGGGAATGGGTCTGCACGACATTTAACTTTGGGTCACGATCTTTGAATACCGCTGGATTAAAACCCCCAACTTCGATACGCCTGGTCCGATGCACTGCTTACAATGTGCTATCCACACACCCCCCGCTGAGGATGACCTGAAGGAAGCTGCGCAAGAGATTAGCTAGAAGACATCACTCAACGCAGCAGTTTAAAAGGAAAGACGTTTTCGATGACCTTGCAGCTTGTACACACCATTTGTTTCTCAAAAGCCTTTTTTCCGCAGACTGCCTCCGATTCAGTTTAGCTGCGACTCAGTCGTTTATTCGAGAGACAAGAGTGGGAATTGGAATCTTTATGTCAGAGGACTACAGTCTGCCATGATGAGCCAGCTTGTTTAACAATCACTGTCGTGCAGATAACCAGACCCGACTAGGTTATCAGCCAGAGGACTCGGCCTGTGCTGCAAGCTTTGTCTAGACAGACTGCCCCTCTTTGCGTGCACCCAGTAATTACCAAGCACCCTATCGGGCACCAGAGGGACATTACAGCGTGTGCATATCCCACGATACGACCAGATTTTCAGATGGGCCACGCAGCAGCAATGTGCAAAATAGTGCATGCGAAGTGCATTGTTTCGTGTTTCCGACAAGCCCGCCACATTTTACCGTTCAAAACACTCGCCAAGCCTCCACGGTTCGAGTTAAATGCCCCCACCCCACCCCACCCCCACCCCCGCCATGACTCGCCAGCTTCTACCTTTTAAGTGGCGGATCTGAACGTGGTCAGAGTTTTTCAGTCTTCATTCTTTTTATAGCCTTTCGGTCGTTGAGTTTTGTAATCGCTTTTACGTGCGACTGTTGGCTTATATATAATCTGCGCTGTGATCACAGCTTCCTTACGCTCCTGAATGTTATTCATTCCTGTCTAGTCATTTACAGAAATCAAATTTCTTACACATTTGACTTCTTTAAAGTTAATACACCTATACAAGTCTTTTTCTGTTCAGTCTAATTACGGCTCAGGATATACCATAATTATTAATACGATTCTATTGTTGCGCATGTTTTAGATGTATTTGGTACCTTGGACTGCTTATGTATGACACGTATATAATACTCACATACCATTTTGCGAGCACGTATTTCCTAAACAGTAGTTGATCTTTATGATGTAAACAGTAGAAACGTTTCTTGCCTTAAAGGATTTGCGACTGAAGTTACCTCTCCGAACTTTCTTACACGAAGTATGGGCTTTGCTTTATGTCCACTAGCTCCAACACTTTTGGCGATAAATTGTGATTTTGTGAGGTTCTGTTTAGGTCTGTGATATTTTGGATCTCAGAATTTAATGTTTTTAATATTTTCTTTTGCTGTTATTTTAATTAAACAGTTTAATGAATGAACGTTAATTGATTGATGGGATTTATTAATTCTGTTTGAATTTCGAAGGGTTTTTGTTTTGAATTCTAAGTTTTAATTGTGCTTTTCTGTATGAGAAATACCTATTTTGTTTATGTGTTTAGTTATTTATTTAAATTTCAGACGCCCCTACTGAAACTTTTTTTCTTTAAAGAAGGACAAGAGTCTGTACAGCTCCTGAAGTAAACGAATGAGCTGGGGGGGGGGGAATGCTATTATCTGATTCACGCGTGTTGTGTTGCAACCATTCCAGCTTGCGTCTAGAAAACTCACGTGTCTACCCGCCTGCTGCTAGCTTGAGCCCATCCTTTGTGCAGATGATGTGGACAAAAGGCCACAGCATATTGCCTAGGGGTTGTCTTAATCGAACGAATGTGCATTTTTGCCTCGCCTATCCTAGCCATTTATATCCGTGACCAATTTCGGCGTAAGGCACACTCGTCCGATTAACAAAGGCCCTGACAGATTATTGCCAATATTTCCATAAAGATCTGTGAAAAGACCGAGTTGGACAGATTTTAAGATCTGTGCGTTTACATTTTCCTGGATCTAGCACAGCCGAAGAAGAAAGTATCTGGTTTTTGGAAGATCTCAGAATGCCTCATGGTGTCATGGTTTTGCGTCACAGACTGTTACTGGACTGGTGATTTGCATACAAACAACAATGCTAATGCCTTGCGTGAAAAGTTGTTGCTTGTAGCCACAACACGTATGGGTAGACATACGCAGTATATGAATTTACTGATTTGGTTATGTGCTAATGCGAAGAATTTGTACATTTATGCTACCTGCCTTACGATGGTTTACTGAGAGGCTTTTTGTGAGTGTCCAGGCATGCACGTGATGTGTGCATATATACAAAATGTTTACGAGGGTACATGTATTTACATGCGCGTGCCTGTTGCTGTGCGCGTGCTTACGTCTATGGTCATAGTGAAATTCTTTTACCTGTCGTTTACTTCGATTGAACAAATGAAAATCCAGATGGAGAATCTTCTGTGGCAGATTTACGCACGTTTTCTTTGTGTGACAGGTGTGCAAAACCTCCTGCTAACTCTGTTGGTTGTATAATTGTCACGTGCGGTTACCAAACAGAAGAGACAAAACACAGCATGAACTTCCCTGTCGACTCCGTGAGTGAAGATTGGGTTACATACTTTTTTGATGTCTCTAACTTGCCTGTTTTCTAGCATTCTTACAAACTCAGCCCTGAACAAAGATTTCTCCAACCAAATGACATTTTCACGAAAACCGTCAAGTGGTTCGAAGAAATGTGCCAATATATTCCACCTAAATTTTTTTTTTGGAGGGGGGGGGTGGAAGAAAAGTTTTTCGAATGAGCATGTGGCCAGCGTAATAACTAGCTCTGCAAGCACATCACCTTTCATCTGTCCCCCACTCTGTCTCTCTCTCTCGCGCGCGCACGCATGCATATACACGTGCATACCCGCGCGCGCAAACAGGTACTGGTTGTGTTTATACATTGATGTATCACTAATAATATTTTTAGCTACAGGTAAATGCTTTCATGCAGAGGTAAATAGTTCGTGCATATTCGCAAAGCTTGCCTGTCGGATATTTGCTTCTCAATGCATATTAAATAATTCTTATATACTTGCATATACTTCTTTAAGCTAGTTATCTGTGTGTCTTTGTAACTCAGTATCCATGCCTTAATCAGCTGCTATTTTCATACTGAGAAATGTGATGGTCAGACAGAACCAATCAAAAAAATGTGTGTATTGGTAGCTACGTGCATGTTCTTTCCAGTAGGTTGTGTGCGCCTGGGTTCCTGATTGTAACTATCAGCGTGTACGAGGCGTGTCGAGTTGTGTTTTGATGTAAACTGCTTTTGCCATTGCCAATAAATGTTACAGAAAAGCGTGCCATATGGTCTCAGATTTTCTTTCTCCTGACGATGCTTTTTTTGCAATAGGGATGTTCTCCTTAAAGATAAAATGGGCAGAGGCTGGAATTTTTCCCATTTGTGTTTATGGGTGTTGCTGTTGCTGTAGTTTACAGTGCGTCTTCTCTGGAGAAAACTGGGCGAAGGAAAACCAAATTCTGTTTTCTAGCTTTACAAACTTCGAAGGGTTGCATGCTGAAGGGTTTGGGTGGGGGGAGGGATGGGGAAGAAAGCAAGTCGTTGATAAAATCACTGTAGAAAAAAGAAAAGAGAATTATAGAAGAATTTGAATTTTAGAGGTAACTTTTCGTGTAGCTATGTCATTATATACGTGTGTGTGTGTGTGTGTGTGTGTGTGTGTGTGTGTGTGGCCAGTTTTTATATAGCAACTCGGTGATATACTGTTGCTGTCTTTTTTTAAAACACTGACTAGATTTGTTACTGTCTCCCTCTGTCCTCTCTCTCTATCTCTATCTCCCCCAACTCTCTCTCTCTCTCACACACACACACACCACAATTTCCGCACTTGCGTAAGCTGCAGATAAGATTCTAGACCTTCCCAGATTGCATTCCTGCCACTGCCGTCATTCAACTCTTCATTACACAGCCCGGATCTCAGAGTCAGCGCTTTGACTTTCTAACTTGTCTTGAGTACCTGTCCTCTAGCCAGTTAGTGTAGCCCCAAGGACTCTTCTGGGTGTTTCAGAAGACTCAGAAGACCTTTGACGAATTAAAAATTTTATTTATTTGGGCGGGGGGGGCGGGGGGATTAACACTGGGATATCATTCTCGTTTGTCAATGAGTGGATAGCCGCTAAGGCATCTCTACTTCTGCCACAGAGAGGCAAAATTCGAAGAAACCAAGGGCAGCTAACAGAGGACGCGTGTTTGTGATTTTCTGTCCATGACACACGTGTTTTACAAGGTGCCAGTAGTGTTCGCCGCTGTCAGGAAAGGTGTGATCATGGGCTGAATTTCACCATACCCAGTTTTGGACGATACGCACTGACCTTCACGTGATAGCGGAATCATGCTTAGCTGTAACACGGAATAAAAATTCCCCAGAACAGGATAGCTGATTTACAGATTTGTGGAAGCACATCCCATTAGACTGGCTTTATATGAATCCTCGGTATACACGTCACGCAGATTATTGTTGCGTCAGCCTTGCGGTGTCTATTTTTGGGAAGCACCATAGGCCACGATTCCATACATCCGGGTTTTACTGCGATGGTTTTGGAGACGAGGTATCGCAGCAGCGTGAGTGGTTGCATTCACAGCCGGCTCAGCTCGAGCAGACAGCTCTCCTTTCAGAGACTGGTAACGTAACTAGTCGACTTCCGCTGGCAGTAATGACCGAATGCAGTGGAACGCCGAGGGCTATAGCTGTGGGCCCAGTGGGCCCCTCGGGACATGAGGTATCAGCGGGGGCTGAGAAATAGAAGGAGAGAAATAAGGCAGCATTGGCAGCAGAGAGGAGGTGGGGTAGAATGTGTGTGGGGTGGGGGTGAAAGGAGAGTGGGGACGTCGCGATCCTGCGACTGCACTAAAGAAACGCGGACCGCGCGCTTCATTTGCTTCTGTGAAAGTAAGAGTATCGCCGAACGAGACATGATTTATTTTGGCGCTCAAAATTCTGAGAGCTATTTGCGTCACTTCCGCAATCGACGCGTACGTCATACCCTGTCTGCATAACATCGTCTGGCTGCTGCTTAGCTGGTGTTCAATGCAAACGCCACCTCAAAAAAAACAAAACAACCAAACCTCTTATTATGTCATCGTCGTGTGTGAAAATCTAACAAGAACATCTTCGGCACAGATGATGCTGCCAGAAACAACAATCCAGCTGTACAACGTTCCTTGCTGCTGCAACCAGTAGACTACAGATGTGTTTTTAGCATGCTGGCTTGGTAAGAATGACCATTAAACTCACCATAAACAAACTCGCCCGAAAATATATGGAGAACGTACCATATGGGACAGCCTTGGGCTGCATGAGCTTTCTATCTGCACTTCGGGTCATAAAAGTGGTCATAAGGCCTCTTCGCTCTGTGTATTCTACGCGAGCCTTTAAATAGGAACAGGAGATAACGAACACTCATTTAGGGACGCTCATATAAAAAGCCGACGTTAGCTCCATTCTGAAGGTAAAGTTGGAAGCTACACTATCCCAACATTTCTGCACTCGCAAAGACAGAACAACTTCAAAAAGAAAAACACAACGAATTTTTAGCCATTCAAACTTTTATTTGCGTTAAAATCATTTATATATGGAGGTAAACAAAAAATTTCTATTATTGCTTTGCCTTTGAGTAACTAGCCTGGGGTAATTCTAGCCTAGACGTATGCATGCGGCACCACAAACGTCTGTGGGATCTTAACCCAGCGGGTCCCAGGCTCCCATGGCGGTATCCACCAACCCCCTGACTCATCGTCACAAACGTGCCGTCAAAGGGACGTTCTCCCTCCGGTCTCTCGCTTGCTCACCGACTTTTCAATACCTACAGGCAGGCAGAGACAGCCAAACAAAACACAATGCCACAGACCGAGTGGATTTAAATCCCTACTCGGTAGTTCCTTTCTTTTGTGTGGTCAGTTTATTATGTTTCAAGACAGCTTCTCGTGATTGGTACCCACCATACGGTAAACACATGCCTACATCAGTCGGACGTCTTCCGTCCCTGTCACATACATCTCCCGCAATTTAGCCTAAAACAAACAAAGGTAACTCCCACCAACGAGGTGGTTATAAATCCTTTAGTAACACTCTCAAAACCGTTCACTCCTTATAATGGCTTTGTCATTTCTATCGCGTTCAAAGCCTTACTTTCCCTCAGCACCCACCTTACCCCCATTAGGATGGAGTCGGGAGCGTAATTAAGTGCAGCCAGACGGAACACGAGCGGCCAGCGAAATGAAGCAGCCTTTTACGTAATGATAAAATCAAGGGCAATGATCCTGACTCTCCGAGGTATCGGATTATCGTTTCCTGATCAAAAGGCGGCGCTAACTGGGGACGACGTAGATGCTTTAACCTTGACAATGCTCGTCATCAAAGACAAAAAATTAAGAAAGGAAGGAAGAAAGAAAAGCAAGCCGCTGTTCGAAGCAAATTGACTGCCTCATTTTGGTTCTCCATCGGTTTCTGATTTCCTGGTTCCGCAAACATGACGATCCTCCAGCCCTGGAGGGTGTCAGGGAGGTTGGAATACATTTGTTTACACTACGAATGTTATTGTTTGCAGGATAACACGTTGACTGCTGAAATTTGGACTGGGACTATGAGAAATTGTTCCTATCTCCAATTATAAACATACGCGTTCGTACGATCTGTTCATCCCCTCGAGCTTAAGGGTTTTCTTAAACATTCCTGGTTCGGACACATTGCCGGGTTCGGCAACCTAACACGCACGTATCTCCGGTTAAGAAAGACTTTAATGTGTCCTTTTTACCGTGAAAAGGAGACTTCGTGGAACCATGCAGATGGATTTCACGGACTCTGGTGTCTTTCTTCTCGACGTAAAAAATGTATCTAAAAAACACGGTGAAAAAAAAACCCTATGGGTCCTTTTACAAACCAAAGAGCACATAAAGCACTCGTGCAACCCAGTCCTGCGCCAGATTTTATGAGCACGGGAGTTCAGACATTTCTTGCGTAATACAAGAGTTGCTTGCCCACGTAATGGAAACGTATGATTTTACTGTTACGGTTGCTGAAGATGTCTCTGGTTGATAGTTTCTGGGCCACTATCAGGGGATTACTATCTACGTGGTGCGAGCGTTAAGGCTTGGCAATCACGCAAGTGTACAGTTAACCTGCTGTTTGCTGCTGTATGTAAACAGTGCTAGCCTAACGATTCTAACGGTTGGTGTATTTATCTGACTCTGGTGATTTCTTTCTGCAATGTTCAAGTTCTTTTGAAGTAGTGAAAAAAAATACTTGCTTGATGATGCATATTCACTCTGTCATTGTGTCTGTCCAAGTTAGTGGCGTCACTTCCATGAAAATCGAAAAGCAGGTATTCCGTGGTCACGCTGCCTGAAGCCATGTGATGCGATTGTCATTAAAAATGAGAATATAATTAAGCAAAAGATATGGCGTGCCTGTTGAAGGTTGTAGAATAGGCGGTAGGGAAGGGCGAGGAGAAAGCATGATAATGTGGAAGAAAGCGGACGGTGGGAGGGAAGGGGGGAGTTGGAGAGAGAGAGAGAAAAAAATACGTCGAGGGTGAGCCCCAGACAGTTGTCTGAATTTTTTATTTCACTTTTTGTATCCGCTCAGCCACAAAGAAGAGCACAGATGGCCCTGGTAACTTCCATTGATACTGTGACGCAATAGTTTACTCAAGGGAGATCCCGTCTCACTTCTTGAAACTTTCAGGACCGCGTTGCGTGTAAACGTTTGAGGCTGCATCTGTCTTTATCAAGAAAACCAGAACTAAAGGGGTAAAGAGCCCACCGACTCGATGCGTTTAATTTTAACGTTGATCACATTAGACTTTTCGAAATTTGATTGTTTATCTTTCTCTGAAATAAATATTGTCTAGATTTTGTTTCCTTGCCTTCTGGTCTCTCGTGTGTTTGCTTATCGCGCTACTGATTTTGGCCTTCACATCATGCTCCGCACTCTACAGTGTCAGCCTCGAGTCGATGGCTATATTCCGCGTTCACGAGCAGCTCTCGCACCCCCATTCCCCCCCCCCCCATCCTCCCCTCGTCAACATGAACATTCAAGACTGGAAGGATTTTTTTTTCGGATCAGGTCAAGCAGAAAGAAGGTTTATCCAGCTCGGCGTGCCTATTGCTGCTCCAGCTGAAGTCATCGCCGTTCCTACATGCACAGCGGATTCTACAAGGAGATATAACAACAGCAGAACCTCCCCCCCCCCCAGTACTCGGCCCCTCCCCCGTCACCCCTATCCCGACCCTTTTCTTTTCCTCCAATATGCCCCCATGCTGCCTGCAGCCAAATGGAACAGCTTCTAATTTGACCCGATTAGCGAGGCCGGGCACCTGATGGACAAGCAGCTTCCATGCAACAGACTTCGTCTTCATAATAGAGCGTCTTTCCCGTGTCTCTGCTGTTCACGGTCTCTTTTCTCGTCCGCATCAGCTCTTTTCTTTTCTATCTACAGAAAAGGTTTATTTAGTAGAAGGAAAGGGGATTTGGCTGTAGTGCAGGGGAAAGGAGGCATAATAGCAACTCCCGGGGTTAATTTGCAAATGAATATTAATAGGAAAATTTGGTTTCTCTTGTTGCGTTTGTCTTCTCCTGCAACCTGGCATGTGTGGGAGTTACGGACCATGGAAATGAGTTTTCGCCTTGAGCGCGTACATGGCATTCGTGCTTACTCGCTCACCCACCCTCTTCTTTTCTATGTTCGACTGTGACGCCCACACAGTGAGTAGCACCATCTTGATCTTCAGCAAACGGATCTCTGGCTGAACAGGTATTTCATGCCTTCGTTGAAAGCGATCTGTTTAGGAGCAAGTTTAAAATGCAGGACAGTAAACATAAAACAAAGTATAGTCTGCGTGTGTGCGAAAGTATGACGACGATTATCTCTGTCATTTGCTTTTCGATTTAAAAAATATACGTCCACAGCCTGTGTTTCTCACAAGCTGGTCAAACTCAGTCGTGCTGAAATCAAACCGCGGTCTTTTTTTTTTTTTTGGTAAGTGCTTAAGGACTGATTGAAGTTTTGACAGCTGTTACTGCAACAGTTCATTAAACACGACTCCACTTGAAACCGTCGCCGAATCGATGTCTTGCAGTACACCTCGGCAAACAATAGTTCCCCCCCCCCCATTTCGACTCCATTTCTCGTATACAATTACTACGAATGACGTCAGAAGGAGGTCAAACAAAGTCTGCCATAATCGAAACAATAAAAAGTCAAACATTTTACTGAAAAGTAGGGTTTTTTGGAGCTGTTCCTCCAAGTATTTCATACAGACTAAATAAAAAATATATTTTGAAATACTAAAATAATGGATTATGACTTAGAAATGTACAGTTCCTAAGTTCATGGGGCCTCATCAAAAATTTAAGTTAGTCCCAGGAACTGTTCCGAAGGAAATACGCGTTTAAAACTATTACCCATAATTCCCTTCTACCCCCACCCTTTTCTTACACGACACTCCTGCTAACCAAAGTGCAGCACCGCCATCGCTCCTCCCACCCCCCTCCCCCCCCCCCCC
>SMGT01001907.1:132150-154559 GCA_004794575.1 Lanistes nyassanus | reverse complement strand
TGTTCCGAAGGAAATGCGCGTTTAAAACTATTACCCATAATTCCCTTCTACCCCCACCCTTTTCTTACACGACACTCCTACTAACCAAAGTGCAGCACCGCCATCGCTCCTCCCACCCCCATCCCCACCCCATCCCCACCCCAAGCACGCACTACTCTCTCAATTTTTGCAGGCAAAGCTTGCTGCATAAGTCTCTCCTTCTCATTTCAGGGGGACAACACTCTCACAACAAATGTATTATATCTGCGTCGCTTACCGCAATTAGCCCCTGGTTCTGTGGCCGAATCCCTAGACACGCCAGCCGTCTCATTCTCTGCAGCCAGAAATAGCTACAGACTCTTTGGTAGCCCACGAGTAGCCAGTGGTGCTAAAATGGCAACCGGCGGCTAATTAGGCCAAGTGTCCAGTGTCGAGTGGAACGTAATACCGCTGTGTCAAATGGTGCAGGAACAAGGAATGGAAACACCAGTTCTCTTCCACACACTAGTCGAATTTTAAGACGGCACAACCGTACCCACACTTAACAGCGCGCTGTCTGCACGACATCTGGACTATGAAAGGGAGGGTGGACGAGACATGAAATCGATTACAGATATGTAAAACCACTTTTAAAAACGTCCCACATTTCTGCTGACATGCTGGTGGCTTTTGACCTAATACCAAAACTTGCAGTTTCTTCCATTACGTTCAAATTAGTTTATCCAAGGACCAGCATTTTTTTGGAAAATATGTATATGCCTGAAAAACCATGGGCTGACAGTGTACGCCAACACACGCAGGCACATGCACATACTAGCTTGCTCACTCAGCTCTATACACATTACTTCTCCTCCACCACCACCACCACCACTCAACTTCTTACTCGATCGCTCATTCAATCACCCATCTGACCCTTCTCGCTCCCTCACTCCCTTCTTCCCTCCCACCCCAATCAATCAATCAATCAATCAATCAATCAATCAATCAATCAATCAATCAACCAATCAGCCAACCAATCAATCTATCAACCAACCAACCAACCAACCAATCCCGACCAGGTTCTGTGCCCGTACCCTCACCCTTCCCCCCACCCATACACACACTTACCCACGCTCACCTCACCACCCCCCATCATACGTGAGCATACACAAAATTGTGAGCTCCCACAAGACCTTGCCTCCCTCTCACTCCCCCCCTCCCCAACTCTCGTTCTCTTCCTCTCCCAGTCAGTATATCGCAAGATCAGTTGCCAGATCCGACCGGGTCACATACTGCAAGGTAACCTGATATTAATTAGAGCTAAATATGTGCATTTGTTGTCTAGACAAATTTTACTCTCTGGAGACAATATCTATATATATATATATCAGGGGAATTTTGTAAAGCACACAGTTTTCTCACTGTGTTTGGCACTGCAACAAAAGAGCACATGGCACTGGGCTAAACGACTAGTCTTAATGACATATCATCAAAAACTCTTTTAAAAGGGAACAAGACTTTGTATTTGTTCACCGTGTTGGCTGCTCGGGGGGGGGGGGGTTAGCTCGTCTCTTTTCTCTCTTTCTTCCTTCATGTTGCTGTTTTGATCTCTCCTTTTCTCTTTGTCTCCGCCTTTCTATCGCTCTTTGTCAGAACTTCTCTGGCTGTCCTTTCTACCTGTCTGTCAGTCGGTCGGTCGATTCGTCTACTCATCTGTCAATGCGTGGATATATTTATCAACGAGTGAAGGAGAGAGTGAGCGAAGAGTGCGTGCGTGCGTGTGAGTGAGAGAGACTGGCGCTGTATTCTCTCCCTCAATTTTCTCCTCCTCCCTTTGTCATCTTTTATCTGACATTCCACCCACCCACCCTCACCCGCCCCTGTCTTAGAGAAAATGTAATAACTATTTTCCTTTTATGCAGAGTTGCGGGTTCGAGGTTATTGCTAGTCTTCTCTTTTAAACTTCTGGCAAACTCTTGGCCATTTCGACGTCAGCCATCAGCGCTGTTGCTAACACGACTGAGATTTCCATTCTCACTCCCCAAGATTGGTACCGTGGCGGAAGTAGTTGAAAGTGCTATATTAAGTAGACCCATCATATTACGTTCGAGGCCGCTCGGCCGCGCAGCCAATTCCTTCCAATCACCGCAAAAAGTTCTTTGAATTGAGGCTACCGTCTGGTGATTTGCACTTGCAATCCACGAATTGTTCTCTCAACTACTTATTTTCCAAGTACTCTGTATGCACGCGCACGCGCGCCAGGGCGGCTTTTACGCGCATGCGTTCTGGTGGGCTTTTTCAGTGCCGAGCACAGCAGACGTACCCAACTTAATTGCTGGAGGAAGAGTTTAGTCTCGTCATACCTTAAGTGATCTCATCACAAGCATCGTCCTCAGGAATAAACGACAACAGACAAAGACATTTTTTCGGCGGCCTCCTTCAAGGCTGAGGACAAACTCAGTCGGGCTTCGGAAGGCGTTCGCCACATGTCAGAACACCTCCCTCCCCTTCCCCTTTTTCGGCAACCCGTTCTACGTTTTCCATTTTCGTGGTACTTGGCAATCAGAAACCTCAACACGACTGCACAGTAATGAGAACGTAATAATGAAACAGTCGGGCCGCACATCACGGTCGCTTGTAGAGAGGCTAAGTGCCTGGCGCACTGCAATCGTCGGCTATTTCTGGTTCTGGGCCTCGCTCTCGCCCCGGCCGTGACGTCAGTATTGTGTCACACGAGCTGTAGCCTTGTTTTAATTACACGAGGAGAAGACGAGGGTGAAACGATTTACATTGAATAGTCAGACTACGTGATCTTGGGGGGGGGGGGGCGAGGAGGGAGTAGGCTGTTGCGGTGGACAGGTTTTATATAAGAAAAAAAGTATATAAACTTCCTGCAGGCTGGAAATAGGTGGCTGAATGAATTCACCGTAACCTGCTCTATGAGACTCGTCGACAACACGCAGGCTGACACTCATGTGCACTCCTTAGATTACTCGCTCGCTCACTCTTCTGAATATCTGCTTTCTTTAAGCAACTTTTCTTTATGTAGCAATAGGTAGTCTATTTTTTCTGATATTTGCATTTTTGGTCGACTGCTAATCATAATAATAACGAAACTACAATTCGTGTGATTTCCTAGCCCCATTCTTAACTCGGTTTTTTGTTTGTTTGGTGTCTTTGTGTCTGCATCATGAGGGTCTATCCGTCTGTATAACACTACACACGACATGGATGTGCATGCTCAAATGCGCAGACACAAAGAACGCAGCATTACATCAAATTTTGTTCATAAACACACGCGCACGCACACACACACGCACGCAAAACACAATACATACATACATAGAGGGAAGGAGAGGCAGAGAAAGATAATTTAGTGTTGTGGGGGGGTGGGGAATGTTGCAAGTAGGGAAGAAAGAACAGTTTTTAGGATTAGAATACGTTATGAGACAACGGAAGAGACTCGAAGGCAAGAGCAAGCCAGTACATCACTACTAAAGGCCAACGAGAACTTCTTTGGTAAACACAAACTTTAATTACAAATGATCTCTCCAGCGACCCAAAAAAGTGGAAGACGCAGGGGAAAAAATCCACCACAAAATGTCAAACCAGACAGTTGTTTCCGCGTCCAAAGGGTGTATATTTTCCACCCATCTACTTCAATTAAATTTCACGCCACTGATGCCATTTTTCGCTTTGTGCGGCTGGCTACATCGATCCGCGCAAAGGCCTACTTAGATTTTTCTGATTGATTCGGAACGATGAAACGAACATAATCGGTCTTCCTTCTCCCATGTCGCAAATTACGTCTAGACGAAGGCAAATTACTCGGCCAGTAATAAGTCGAAAAGAAGGATGGCCTGGAAACGAGAAAGGTTGGGGTTGGAGGGAGGAAGGAAGCAAATGGAAAGAAGTACAGCTAGAACGCACGAGGTCACGAGGGAAGGCTTACACTCAAGCGAGGGGAAGACGACGTGGAGCTGGTAACAAGAGAAGCCTGCGACAAACTCTTGTCATTAAATAATCCAAGCCCGAGCACGAAAAACAAAAAAGAAAAAAAAGGGGACGAACGCATCAAGTAGCTCATCAAATGGGGGAAGATCGAGCACCAGACAAGGGTGGGGGGAGGAAAGCTCAGGCGGGGGGAGGGGCTGGGTGGGTGAGAAATAAAACGGGGAGAGAGCGAATACGATAGAAAACCGGCTTGCACAAAAGCACAAAACCTGGCTGTTGATGAAGGGGAGACAATGCCATTTTTTTCTATCTCCCCTGAAGCCTGTACCTTGCGTCTTTCGCGCCCCTCGCATCTGTGGGAAACTCGCCTTAAAAAGTCGTCTGCGAGAAACGGCATGCGACAACGACTGCTAGTGCTGCTGCTGGTGCAGAGCTGTGCTGTGCTGTAAAGAAGCTACTTTTCCTGCGTTGCCCAGGGGTCAGCGCGAGGCTCGTCTGTAACAGCGAGATGGGGGTGCAGGGGAGGCTACCCCCGCTATTAGCAAAACTGGCGTGGACCTGGCTATCGATGAGGCGTGTTTTAAAAAACCGATAGTTACCAAGCCGATGGCTTTTGTGCGGTTTCCAAACCCCGCGATCGGCCCAGTAATGGAACGGCGATGGGGCAAATTACGTGGTGTCTCAAGAAATATGACCTTTATAACACCCTGTTTTTGCCGACCCGTCCTTCTGGTTTCAAGCCACCCCCACCTTCATTCTGCAAATCGGCATGATCTGAAAGGCACTGGTAGAGGAAATAAGGGCTGCGCGCAATTATTCAGCACGCGGCTTTCTGTGGCAACCACGGTGTAGTGGCAATCACTGATGAGTACAAGCATTTGGGAAGAGTTGAGATCAGCTCAATGTTTCCGACTGAATGTACAGAAGCAACCAATTTATATGGAAATTTTCAGGACATAAACCGGTTTACATAGAAATATTCCAAAATTCCACCCTTTCTAAAAACCACTGTCTTTGACTTTAACACATTAACGAGGGCACGAATATTTTTATAGCAGTGCC
Source organism: Lanistes nyassanus (assembly GCA_004794575.1). Lineage (NCBI taxonomy): Eukaryota > Metazoa > Mollusca > Gastropoda > Architaenioglossa > Ampullariidae > Lanistes > Lanistes nyassanus. Next base: position 149,585 of record SMGT01001907.1, on the reverse strand, counting down.
GGAGTACATTCACCTGAATCTGGAAACCAGTGCCTGTATCAGAAACTAAACATACCGCAACCAAAATGAGAATCTAAAGTTCTGTGAGGTAACAGCTTAATACCAAGTATTCCTTTATGTCGAAGTTCGAGAGTTTATTCATTTTTGAACTCACCTTATCAGCCCAGTGAAAACACATTTCCCCTTATTTCAGGCTTTGTGGCCAATGTCGAGCACATTCTAAGAAATGCGTACCTTATCACAGGTAAATTACTTAGGCTTATTAAAAGCATACATGGAGCTGTCAAAGAACGATGAGGGAAGGAGAGGACCTTGACAAGAAGAAAGATGTCGACAGCTGGGGGTGGGAGCGGAAAAATTACCGTGTTATTTTTGTCGGCGTGTCTCTCTGGAATTAACCGAATAAATGGATAGAGAAAGAAAAATAGTTTGAGAAATAGCTTTTGTTTTCATTTTTGTTGGCATGCCTCTAGAATGAATCGAATAAATAATTACTCTTCGTTTAAATTTTTTTTAACCTTTCCCGTACTAATAGGAGATAATGACGCCTGTTCGTTTAATTCTGCTGCGCTTAGCCTTAGATCACGGCATAGCAGACAAATCGATTCAACTAGGATTCAACTTCAACGGCCCTTGACAGAACCGTCGCTGTCAAGATGTTTCAGATACTATGTCTGCGAACATTTTTTCCCTTCCCTTCCTGTATCTCCTGCATGAAACAGACGTAAAGTTTTTAAATACTTTTTTGTGTGTAAGGCGTCGAAAGATTTCTCCCACTGCAAGAAGCCTTGTCACAGCACATAGGAAAGCACTGCTGTGCAGATCGAAATCTGCCGTCAGCTCAAAGGCGCGTTGCTGATCTGGTCGCAAGATGACACCATAACCGTATTCTGAGCGTTTCATTAAGAAAACTCGTGCTACTCACTTTTCGACACGCCAGGACACGCCCTAAGCCAGATCTGACAGCAGGACTATACCCTTCCTGTTCTAAACAGTCGGTTTTTATTGGCTTTTCATGCGGTTTTCTCAGACTTCAGATGGACGCGCGCGACTGGCAGTTTCGTCAAAGGACTATCTGGTAGATCTGAACCCGCTGCAGAAATAGCAGGCACGGAGAAGCTCCTGTAATCATGATAAACTGTGCAGTCTGCGTAATGCCTTTGGCTAAAGGGCTACTTACACGATACATTTCTCTCAGTGAGCGTAACACATTGAAATAAAACATTTCCGAGTATTCTCCCTACACAGTGCTGGAAACCTGCAGCATTTTACCACCAGCTCAGGTCACATGATCGTCACGTGATCGATCTGGGACGTGAGAATACCAGCATGGACGATATGGATGAACACGAACAATTTATTTTGACCGCCGCAGCTACTGCTTCTGCCACCGATATTTTCGGTCAGCCGTCCAGCAATCTGATTCGAAGAAAACTAAACGAAAGTTAGGAATTTGGGTTCGACAATGGATTGCTGGTCGGAATCAGCTGTGCGCATACGCGTATAGTGATTGCGACGAACTAGACTACTCCACACTAGATACAGTGTTGTAGCACGATTTTTGTAACAGTTTGACCCCCTGAAGAAAAAATAGTGCAGCGTTCTATCCGCGTAAAATGTTGGAAGGGCCCTTGCAACATTTTCTGTCAACAGTTCAACTTCCTGATATGATAAACATTGCGATCAAAGCCGGAAACATTGCATAGTGTGAATGCCCCTTAAAGCTGATAGACGTGCTACAAAACTTGCGATGTTCAGCATCAGATACTTCGTCAGAGCCTCGTGCTTTAGTCGCGTACTGTGGCATAGGAATAACGAGTGCCTAAAACATGGGAATAACGAGTGCATATAACGAGTGCATGAAACATGGGAATAACGAGTGCATATAACGAGTGCATGAAACATGGGAATAACGAGTGCATTAAACATGGGATGAGGAGTGTATGAAACATGGGAATAAAGAATTCATGTAACGAGTGCATTAAACATGGGATGAGGAGTGAATGAAACATGGGAATAACGAGTGCATGAAACATGGGAATAACGAGTGCATATAACCTGGGAATAATGAGTGGATGAAACATGGGAATAACGAGTGCATATAACATGGGAATAACGAGTTCATGTAACGAGTGCATTAAACATGGGATGAGGAGTGAATGAAACATGGGAATAACGAGTGCATATAACATGGGAATAACGAGTGCATTAAACATGGGAATAACGAGTGCAGGAAACATGGGAATAACGAGTGCATATAACATGGGAATAACGAGTGCATTAAACACGGGAATAACGAGTGCATGAAACATGGGAATAACGAGTGCATGAAACATGGGAATAACGAGTGCATATAGCATGGGAATAACGAGTGCATTAAACACGGGAATAACGAGTGCATGAAACATGGGAATAAGGAGTCCATATAGCATGGCAATAACGAGTGCATGAAACACGGGAATAACGAGTGCATGAAACATGGGAATAACGAGTGCATGAAACATGGGAATAACGAGTGCATTAAACATGGGAATAACGAGTGCATGAAACACGGGAATAACGAGTGCATGAAACATGGGAATAAGGAGTGCATATAGCATGGGAATAACGAGTGCATATAACATGGGAATAACGAGTGAATGAAACATGGGAATAACGAATGCATATACCATGGGAATAACGAGTGCATGAAACATGGGAATAACGAGTGCATATACCATGGGAATAACGAGTGCATGAAACACGGGAATAACGAGTGCATGAAACATGGGAATATGGAGTGCATGAAAAACGGGAATAACGAGTGCATGAAACATAGGAATAAGGGGTGCATGAAACATGGGAATAACAAGTGCATAACATGGGAATAATGAGTGCATGAAACGTGGGAATAACGAGCGGATGAAACATGGGAATAACGAGTGCATGAGTAACATTTATCAAGCTGCCATTTTATGAACGCTTCGTCATAGCCGACAGGACTCCTGCGCTGGCAACGCTTCTAGAACTAGCCCTTAGGTAATCAGTCGTCATTCTCCCTGTGCATTTTACGAACAGCTTTTGGTATGAACAGGAGATAAGAACGCTCCTGCAAGCGAACCATGGATCCTTATCCCTCTCATGGTTGCCTTCACTGTCCTAGTTGGGACGAGATTTTTTAACTCGAGATTACTTTTACTGAGCACGCGTCGCCTCCAACCGACAGGCGATAAAATTCGCGTCATAGGTGACGGCCAGAATTATCCGTTGAAGCGTGCAAAATTTATGTTGAGGCGATTTCTTCTATTTAATCTCGATACAACAATTTCTTCTTTTTTTTATAATGGATCGCCCTTGCGGACCGTGGATTACATGCTGACCATTTTTACTAAAAGCCATGTTGCACGGAAAACCATCTGGTCATGACGCCGCTTGTTTTCAACACTTCCATTTCACGCGAGGAGGAAAGAAAACTTTGAAAACGACAGTCTGCAGAGGTAGGGTGGAAGGGAGGGAGTGTACGGAGCTCTATTGTTGTCTATGTAAGCTGTCAGTAGCGCGGACAGAAGCAAGCGGGTTAATGACTGTGGGGGCAAGGACCCGCCGAGATTCTTGTCCCAGTGTTTTCTCATTTTTTGCCAGCTTTGAGTCGCAGATTAACCCCAAAAGGATGCAGCGGACCGTGGTGACTCGGGTCCTCAGGTGCACTCCTTTTGTACAGTACGTTTGTGAGTAGAGGGGCTTGGGACTGTTAAGGGGAAATGTTGGGTGAGGGGGGGGGGCAGTGAATGTGTTTTAGAGAGGGGAGGGTGGATCGAGAATTTTACTTTCTGCTCAATATGAAGTTGTCGCCGAAGATAAGTGAGGTGTGATGTCCTGGGTGCTATCTGTCAGTGTGGGCGCAAACAACAATGGCCATGACTTTGCTTTGAGGTGTACACAAGACAGACAGGCAGGCAGGCAGGCAGGCAGACAGACAGACAGACAGACAGACAGACAGACAGAAAGACAGACAGACAGACAATGTCTGCTTGCTTAACTTTCTCTGTGCGTATACATATGTTTTCATTCAAGTAAAAACAAAATTTATCAGCATCGATTTTGCAGTGTTAGTGTGACTTATCTTCTCAGAATGTTTATAAATACCACGTGGACCCCCTTATCCGTCGTTGCCGAAGTGACGAAATGATTAGCACAAGACCGGCCATAGACGAGCAAGACGCCTTCAGTAGTGAACAATAATATGTAGGCAACTGTTTGACATTTCAGTCCGGCCGTCTCTAGGAATTTCAAAGGTCACGACTGAGTTCTCACATTTTCGCTTACATCAACCAGACAAGTCCAGAAAACGCATGTGGTAGCTTTGTGGTCTAAAATATTTAGTGCCTGCCTTCCTGCCACCCTGCTTGCCAGCCTCCCTGTCTGTCTGTTTGCCTGCCTGCCTGTCTGTCTGTCTGTCCCACTCGCTCTCTCATTCATTCGTTCTTTTGTTTGTTCATTCTTTCTTTTTTCCTTCCTTCTTTCAGAAAACGCAACAATAATTATAATAGAAAGACACCTCAGGGATAAAATGAGAAGGAAATAAAGAAAACTGATATTAAATTTTAAAAAAAGGAGACATTTCCGCATGCAAAAATTTGCTGAAAATCTACACCACATCCGTGAGGTTTTGCTCGAAATCATGCGTTGCCTACAATTGACCCACAAGAAGGAGGTTATAATTTAATCATCAGTTTACCCTTTCCTTGAAAACACGAGGGACAAAAACGGCAGACAACAAGCAGAGACAAAAGCTTCTTCCTAATGATCAGTGGCTTCTGTCCTGAACATCCAACAACTACTCTAAGCAGAGGCAGTCATTAATATCTAAGTGGGCATTTTCGTCATGGAGGGGCGGGAACATGCCTCAGTCTTCCTTCTTGAAAAAATCTTTCCTCCGGCGTCACAAATGCGTGTATGCTTTAAGGCATGCACATTATTTAATTAATACTTGTTTTCTAATTTATGCAGAAAAGAGTGTTGCCAAAACCCCATATTTTACTTTACTGTGGCAACAATAGTTTGTATAAAATATTTTAAAAGTATGAAATTCGTTGAAACTTTTATTATTAGCAGAAACACACAAACGCTAGCTTGCGCATAAATACGCGCTCGCGCGCATTCATGCACGTGCGCATGCGCTGCAATACAGCAAACCTGTTTATTTATGTTGGAAGTTTGTCCCACTGCTTTATACAGCTAGTGTCGTTCTTTCATTCATTTTATTTCTTTATTCATTTTTGTTCGCACTTCTGGACATGGTGTCTGTGAAAGTGACTTCAGTCACAAGACAAGCGGACGTAGGCGTCTACGTTACCGTCGAGACTAATTACAGTCAAATCAGTTCGCGCCAGTCGCGCACTTATTTTAACTGCGTTGCCTTCAATTAGGGGGTCATTAACAGTAACAAGCTTCAGGTGTTCGACAGGGAACTTTTTTCCTCCGAAAAGTGTACATAAACAGTCATTACTACGCACTGACGTCCTTACCGCGGGGAGGGGGACATAAACGTTCGTTGTTGTCTCCCATTAGAAGCTTGATTGCGCATGTTCGAGTGATGAGGGCAGGCAAGGTGGCGCTGCACTTAGCTGCTGATGGGGAATTGGTGGTGTGTAGGACAATGCTGAGCAGGGGCACTAAAATAGCGAGGAAGCACTACAATGAAAACGTCTAGCCGCAATTGTTCATATTATTGGCTAGACTCTGCACCTATCCTTTCACTTTCTCTACCCCAACCGTCCTTCTCTAAACCCTTTCTCCCTTCCTTATTCTTCCTTTTTTCCTCCATTCCTATCTCTTTCCCCACATTCACACTTTTTTCTTCTTCCTGCCTTCTGCTGTTGTCTGTCTATCCATGTCCGTCTCCGTTAGTCGGTCGGTCGGTCAATCAAAATGGCGTCTGTTTATGTGAGTGTGGGGATGGGGGTGGGTAGGTGGGTGTGTCCGAATGCTTCCCTCTCCTCTCCCTATTTCGTGGATGCTTGCGTGCATGCACAAAAGAAGGGGTGTTTTATACAGGTATGTACATTTATAGCGCTTACTCAGCATTAAAACAACAGTCTGCCAAAAGCCTGACAGAAACATGCTGTGAAAGAAATGGGCGGACAGAAATAAGGTCTTTGGATCTTTTAATGAGCAAGGGCATTCATCAGATGTCCTCGGTCGTTAGTTTAAAAAAAAACAACCCCGAAACAGGAACATGATATATTTTGATATGGCACACGATGGAAATAATTGTAAGAATGTAACGTTACAGAATGGCTTGACATGGAAAGGAAAATAACTATTGAGATGTATGAAGTGCAGGACGCGTGGGTGGGAGGTTTTAGAAGGCTCGACTAAGTCGGATTAAAACAGTCATTAAGAACTAATCGAACGGCATAGATTAAACAGTTAGTCTCATTTCGGTAAAGAATTTCTCTGTCAACAAAATCCTTCTCCCCGCCTAGATTTTAATGCGTTCATGAGTCGATCCAATTTTTTAAAACTAGATTATGTTTTGTCGCAGACGTGTGGAGTAGTTTCTTGTGAATACTTTCATCCGACAGTCCAGCAGTGTAAGCCCTACATTACGCACAGCGATCATTTTAACTGTTTGCACCCAGTAGCGCGTGAAAACAGCGTGAACGACCTCCAACCTTGTAACACGGAGGACATAGAAAAAAGAACCTGTGGATAAGAAACAGATGTTAATGAGAAAATATACAGCTATTTCTGAGAAAACGTACGTCCTGGACGGGCAACTGATGGTTTGGATGTTGTTGATACTTGAACGTAGGGTCAGCAGTTATCTCCACGCAAGAGTTAGGAGGTTGACGGAGGTTGATGGAGGTGGGGGAGGCGGGGGGAGGGTTAGAGAAAAGGAAAGGGGAGCTAACTTGTAAACTTATAGCGGCCAGAGATTGGAACCACCTGGTTATTTTTCTTTCTTCACTTCCCAGATGATGTTGACCTTTCACACTTAGCAGGCGCGGAGGACTATAAACCGGGGGGTTTATTATTTATTTTATTTTTATTTTTCGAAGACTAGCCCTATAAACAGCTGCCACGTGCAGAAAAAGTATGTGTGCTGGACCCGGGTTCTGAACCACGCCCCTTTGATCGGAGGCATGCACCTGTTACCGCTAGCTGTATGCCACGGGCTGCCCCTTGAGAGAGCTCGGGAGAGAGAAAGAGAATAAACGTCAGAGATTAATTTTCATCGTGGTCAAGGTATTTTCTATCGAAGTCCTCTCTTCTCCACCCTTTTAGGCAAGCTTGCAATAGTCACGTCCCCCGGACACTGAGAAACAAACGACGGTTTATTGACTGTCGTTGAAAAGTCCGCGTCCTTCTGTACCTTTTGCTTACACATCCCAGACAACCCTTTTAAAGAACCTTTACACCCAAATCTCGTGCGACACAAAGTTGCCGTTTGTTTTGACCCAGCACGGAAGACAGCCTTCATTTGTCTGTCTTCTAGCAGTTCGAAGCAACAAATTAAAGTTTTGCCGGCCATTTCAGTGAAATATTAATCAAGGTTACTACAGACACCGCTTATCGGGCAAACAGGGAGGGGGCACTACAGGAAGCAGAAGATTGCTTACGCGAGACTTGGCATGCCATTATGGACTGCTATTTGTCATTTCGCATAATCGATATATTCGGGTCGAAGGGCTAATTAACAAGTTCTGAGTCAGCTGTAAAAAAAATCTGTCAATCCTTGCCTGCTTCTTTTTTTTATTACTATTATATTTTTGATGTGGGGGACACAGCGGGGAATGGCAGAAGTACAAACTGCTTTTTGCTGGGGGCTGTTCCCGTATACAAAAAGTTATGAGAAGAAGGCGTCCTTAGAGCCGTACACTATTACGCAGACGAAGCAGGCTCAAACGTTTGTCAGCCTGACTCACCCGCTTTGTCTAATCCGCAGATCACTCGCAAGCTCATCGGCGTTTGTCTCACTGACAACGCGCGTCCAAACGACCATATAAATGATGAAAGCGAAGAGAAGGAAGAGCGGAAACGACGAAGATGATAGCAGATTTCAAATGCATAGGCAAAAATTAACAAAACCATAAACCCACACTTGTAATCTTCTGTATTAATTAAGTTTACCTTGTTGGATTTGTATTTTATTTCTACCGCGAAATCTACTCGCCTTAGCATCGTCAATTTCGACACAAAGGCATTTTGTCTTATTCAATATTAAGTGAAATATTATGCCGTTGCGATTCATTACATTGTATTTCCATCGCTCGATCGGTTCAATGCAACAGAATCCTCTTTAACATCAATTCATATTTATAATAACAATATTAATTAATATTCTATACTGCTGCATTTCGACCACAAGATCTACTAAAATCGTTGACTTCGGCACGAATAAATATTTTTCATCTTCTTCATTAAAGAGTATGCTACAAAGGGTTTTACTAGACACAGCTTGAACATAATACATAATGCATATTTATCGTCTTTTTCCGTAATGAACATGTTGCCCTGGTGAATCTGTTTCTATCACTGGATCTGCTCAAAACTGCATCATCGACTGTGACATCTTTGCAGTTTCATTCCCTCGGTTGCCTTGCTGTATATTCTGCGACATCTGCGACTGGAAGTGTTATGGACAGTACCATGGCGACCAGACGAAGATGGCTGCAGAACTGGAAAGGAGGTTGAAGGGGGAGACAATTCTAAATTGTCCGATCTTCTGACCCTCTGGCTCACCAAAAGGTAATTACGATTTTAATCTTGACACGAAAGGCTGAAAAAGTAGTTAAGGCCAGACTTTCCGGATAAGGCACTGCATTGACAACAGACAATGGGCTCTGAAAGCGCTGTCCTAGCGGACAGATTTTACACTTGGAATCGCATGAACAGTCGTTCGGTTCGAATGCACAATAACGCAGCCATGATTTTCGCCGAATAAAGCTGCTGTGGCCTACAGCTGTCGCTGTGTTCGTTTCATGTCAATACACCTGGAGTACATTGTCCGCAAAAGCTGGGGACGACGACACTTTTAGCTGCACTATACGTTCTTTCGGAACACCTGGGTTGGTTAAGAATGATGTTAAAATATTGACTGCTTGCGGTAATTTCTGACGACATTTTAAAAGGAAGTGGTAGTGTTGACTGATTTCTGAAATAAGAAAAGTTAAACTTTAAAATGCTTACCAGTGATACGACTTAACGCAGAACATAGTTTTGCGTTCAGACAAGAAACTCCTTAGGTCTATACAATTCGACAGACTCGAGCGAAAGCATTCGGAAAACACAAGTCCCATCATGTGCAAAATTTTAAAAAAAACTAGTTACAACAAAATTGGACAGAATATTTATTACAGACATATTTTTGCTAAAGGGAGGAAGTTTCTTTGGTGAGAAATGATTTATCAAATTCAGACAAAGTTGTTAAAACACATGAGTGATCTACGACTGCTCACGACCTACTCAAGACGTTTGCGCTTGGCGTGCGACTAAAATCTGCCTTTGAAAGTCATCCTAATTTGATCTGGTTTTAAGCTGAATCTTAACATAGCTGGCATGACGCTATCCTAAGCGATGTGAGAATGAAATTTGTTTGAAAAAAATAAGATAAGAAAAACAAAAGTAGATCTTCAGCCTTGCATTCTATTGCTTCTATAGTCGACAGTCTTTCGAGTGGTTATGTTGCACGTGCACAGCGTTCACAAAACAGTGATTCCCCCGAGGAATTGTGAGGATGTCACCGAACGATCAAGGGATTCCTTGTCAGAAAATTTATCAGCTAAATTATGTCTGTCTGTCTGTCTGTCTGTCTGTCTGTCTGTCTGTCTGTCTGTCTGTCTGTCTGTCTGTCTGTCTGTCTGTGGGTCTTTTTTCCTTCATTCTTTCTTTCCCTCTGTCTGTCCCTTCCTCTATTCTTTGCACTTGTCTGGTTGGTCTGCGCGCGTGCGTGTGTGGGTGCGCGTACGTGCATGCGACCGAATGTTTGTCAGTGAGAGGGAGAGATAGATGGAGTTTACAAAAGGAGAGTTTGCTAACAACTCCCATAATGCGATGGAGGGGGTTTGGGGGCGGCGAGCAATTGGAGATGAGATGACTGGAGCCCCCAGGCTCTGCCCCCGTATCTCCCAGCCTCTTCTTCGTCGTCGCTTATGACACAATGGAGAACGGAGATGATGGAAGTTCTTCATTTTGGGCCCGAGTCGGGATTTGGCAGTTAAACTGATTACATCTTTTGGCCTTTAGAGTCAACCGGAGCAATAAAGTCAGGAGGGTCGGGGGAAGGAAGGGAGGGTTTATGGGGGGTTGTGTGCTGCTACGTGACGGCGTAAACGACTGTGTGAGAGAGAGAGTGAGAGAGATTGTGTGTGTGTGTGCTGCTACGTGACTGGGAGTAAACGACTGTGAGAGAGGGAGAGAGGGAGAGATTGTGTGTGTGTGTGTGTGCTGCTACGTGGCTGGAGGTGAACGGCTGTGTAAGAGAGATAGAAGAGAGAGAAGAAGAAGGAGGAATATGGGGCCGATGGGTGACAAACATCAACGCACTTTGTTTTCGTACCCACTTACTTTTAAAAATCTTCTTTGTCTATACCTTTATCTTTATTTCATTCATTTGTTTTTCTTTCCCTCTCCTCTCTCTTTCGCTCGCTGTGTGCACGCGCGAATGCTTGTTGCTTGCGTCCATGTGTGTGTGTGTGTGCATTGAGTACGTGTATACGTCTTAGCTGTATAGTTCTTTTTACGTTTGAGTGAGGAATGAAATTAGGTGGGGCAATGGTGAGAGGAGGGGGTAGGAACCGACAGGGGTGGTGGAAAGAAATACACCACCCTCATACGAGACAGACAGACAGACAGACAGACTGGGATAGAGTAATAGAGTGAGAGAGAGGAATGCTAGAGGGAGTGAGAGATGGGAGAAAAAGAGATCGAGTGAGAATATGATATTGATAGCCGACATAACTCTTTCCTGTAGTCTCTTTCTCAAAGGAGAGAAGATAGGCGGGCTCTGAAATGTTGCATCTTTCTGACATCTTTGATTTTCTGTTTTCTCTGCCTTATGGGATAGGCCCTATCCCTGGCCTGTATGCCTTGCCTACATATCCCATGCCCATGGCCTGTAACTAGATCTGCCGCAGTTTGCATCCCATTTCTCTGGCGTCTCCCATCGCTATGACACTGGGGTGGATGAGAGAGGTGGGGGGCAAGGGGCAATCCCCACCCACCACCACCCCAGAGAGAGAGAGAGGTGAACGTTAGATTATGGTTTTGTGTCGGCAATTAGAAATAGCCAAGTTACATTCGAGCAGTCCTTATTGCCGTTTAGGTGTGTACTGACTTTTATCGTTTTCTTGCCCCCCTCCCCCACTAAAGAGCATGATTCGTCCCTGCGACATCATCTGGGACGCAAATGGCATTTAGTGCTGCAGTGGCATCCCATTCTAGTTGATGTTCTGAAGTAAATATTAAACCACTTTGAATAATTAATTGCGAATCATTTTTTTCTCAGGGTCTGTGTGTCGCGAGGAACTTGAATCAATTTCATTATTTTTTTCTGCACCTTCCCACAAAAAAGGATGGGGGGAGTGGAGAAAGCCTCAAAAACAACTATTCTGAGACTCTCGACAACAGACGGCATGTCGCAAAAGCGCCATAATGCGTACTTTTCAAACGGAAAGTGGGATTTGATTCTCTTAGCAGTTGGTACAGCCTCCACCAGGCACACAATGCAAAATGTGGTCGGTTTGCTGAACTGATGAGACCATGGTGCGGTGATTTTGTCTTCTTAATTTCAATTTACATCCAACAGGGGGAGAAACAAACACCGAAACGGCGACTGTCCTGTAAATCAAGTATAACTAAACAGATTAATAGATAATAAATGATTCAATGAAATTACCGCGTTTACGGTTTCGATGGGTATTCAAAAACGCACTGGCCGGGCCCGTGAAATAAACTTATTTACAGAGAGTTGGTGGCATTTGTGAAAATCGAATTCAGACCATCGGGCAAAAACACAGGTTGCCTGGTCGTGATTTGCGATGTGATCCGGCTCGTACATTAAGCCTGACTGTATATTTCCCAAGGCAGTTTGACAGTTTACAAATGGAAGAAAAAACGAAACAATTATGCAAACTTGAAACCTGGCTAAATAATTACGAAATTCCGATGAGACCATCATCGCCTGATGAAAAGCGATGAGTAATGGTTCCGATGAAAGCCGATCACATCTCGATGATCCGTTGTCTTTCAAGCGCGCTGTTTGACCAAGGGGAAACAAAAATATGCAAACTCCATCGCTTCATTGCCGGAGTGGGGTGTCAATTTCAGGGGTTGTCTCAACTTTCCTTCCACGTGCGAACTGCAAACGATTAAAACATTTTAATGACCAATCTCCCGAGGGCTTTTTGAGTGCTCATAATAAAGCCACGCGCTCGGCAATTTCATCTGAATGAGGCAAACAGTCCATGGTCTCTTTCTATCTCTGTCTCTCCCTTCTCGCTCTCACATCTTCCTTCCTCCCCCAGCCCGACGTGGAACAAAGATACTTGGCTCTTTGTCGTCACCAGCATGACCCAGGACCTTTTTTTTTAAATCTCTGCTAGCCGATGAGCAGAAATAATCACGAACTCTTTTCCCCCTTCTGTGCACGCGCACACACGCAGTTAAACGTACAGGTGGGCACAGGTGGGCTGATCGTTTGGTTGTAGGATCCTGACAGAAAGATGCTTGCATACATGGATGGATGGACCGAAAGGCAGCATGGATGGACTGAAAGACAGGCAGAAGGGCAGGCAGATGCATCTACATGTTCTGAGAGCGACAAAATCACAAATGATATGGAGCTGGGTACTGATCGGCAGACTGGAAACATTCTCCTAGTACACTGACTGTACTGAATTTACTGAGGTAATTATATTCAAATGTGTTCCCAATTTGCTTTGAAAGAAAGACAACACTAATGGCGGGGCTCTTGGTGCTCGTCGGCTGTTTCCGAAGAGAGTAAGATACAAAGAAATCATGTGAGCAGATCGGGAGAGGAAAGAAGGAATAAAGAGAACACACACGGGCCCAAGAACTCTCTCTTTCTTTCCCTCTCTCTCTCTCTCTGCGCGCACACACACACACACTTGCGGGCGCGCGCACAGACGTACACGATTGTGCACTTAAATATAAAGAGAAATGAATGAAGAATTATCTTGCTTTTGCTGTTTTTCTGCTTCGACCCTTGATCTTTAAATCTGTATAAGCTACTGAAATGGTGGAAAATAAAAAAAATGCGACAAAGCAATCAGATGGAAGCTTCAGATTTTCTTTATTTCTTCTTTCACTGGGGGAGAAGCCATATCTAGTAAATACAGCGCTGGGGGTTGAAAATCAGTATGATTGTAGTCAGAGAGAGCTCTTCAATAATGTAAAACGCGATCCTACGGTTCACGGCTATCAAGCGGCGCAGTTCGCTGCAACGCGATCACTTTTCGCATTGCGCGTGCGTTTCGTCACGCATCACCTGCATAGGCCGACCAGCGCGACGCAGCAAAAAAAAAAAAGGGGGGGGAGGGAGAAGGAGGGGCGTGAGGTCTGGTGGGGGTTAACGGCAGTGAGCCGCAAAACAGAGGTTAAATCGCACTCGAGGCAGAGGTCAGCTGAATATTAAATCATCAGATGGGCATAGGTCGCAGACAGAAACAGGAAATTAATCAAGGGAGATTCAGTTTAAAGGCACAGGGGAGGGCGGATAAGCCTTTTGGTGCATCGGAGGTAGGGTACGTTGGTTCTGGATAAATTATTTCGACTGGTGGGAAAGGGGCGAGAGAGAGAGAGAGAGAGTGCGAAAGGCATTTTATGGGAGAGGAGCTGGAAAGTTGGAAGGGTTGGACTGGGACTGACTGCTCCGATGCGAAGAGATGCTTTCGGCTTTAAATTGCGAGCCTTCTTTCGGCCTATTGCCAAGGGAGACCAGATTTTGACACGGTGGCCGGCCCTTACGTGGCGGGAGCGCCTATCAAAACAGTTAACAGCAGAAAAGTAATAAAGCAAATGGAAGACCCGTTTAATAGGACCGTGTCGTGGCCACCTCACTGAAACTTCATCCATCAAGCGGCCTCTCATTCCTTGGGCAGACATAAAATCATTAATTTTTCACCCTCGCGCTAACGGTCTCGTCGGCAGTTGAAAACTACCATGGTGTGATGGCGTCGCGCAGTTTTTTTTTTAAACTGCCTGTGACTTTTCTTACAGCGCTGTCTCTCGTAATTCCGCTCCCCGCCCCACCCCACCCCTGTGTCCAGAAAAAAGTACCAAGCCACGATCAGCTTCTGGCATCAGTTCGCACAGAGGGGTTCATCACAATGTAGTTACCATTTACGAAACAAGACCTGGTGCCAGTGTGCAACGAACCAATTGCGAGGGGTGGGGTGGGGTGGAGTGAGAGATTCGAAGCTGGGTTGAAGTGGGAAGTAAGAGGTGTGGGGCGTGCATGGTCTAGTGTTGGGCGGGAGGTCACAGACACAGTAAGAGTACCGTTCCAATCAGAACTTGTGCCAGCTGTAACGGCCCGCACTTTTGACTGATGTCGTCGTTAGCAAATGACCGATGAGACGCGATATGCCGGCCCACGCCGTCGACTGACTGACCGGCCGGCCGCGATCCTGCCTCCATCACTAATGGCAGGGCTAGGTAAACGATCTTCACTCGTGACATCAGAAATTAATTTTGTCTGCCGCCAGAGCCACACGGGCAGATGAATAAGCTTTGTCTCCAGCAAACGCTTGGGCAGGGAATGAGACAGATTTCCCGTGATGGCCCAGCTATGACATTCCATTCGTCACTCGTGACGTCAACAAAGAACTGAAACTGACCGCTTGTCGTCGGTATCGTTGAGCAGTTACGTCCCCTTCAAAGAGGCCCTATCGGGGTTCAGATGTACAATACAAACTTTCGTCAAGTACAGACCTTATCAAAAACATTGCAGCGAATGAAAATCCATGAAATTTCGACAAAACGAAAGGTATGTAATTCACAAGAAACGAAAAGCAGTTAATTAACTTTTAATTTAATTTTCTGAACGCCGTCAACAAGTCGGCTGTGGATTGTTCCAGTGAAGTGCTCCGGAAGAGTACGAGGTTCGAACAAGTTTCAGTGACCAAAGGTTTTTCCCTCAGATTTAAAAATGAATTTGTGTTAGTTGTGGGTTTGGGGAAGGAGGATTAGTGAGTCAAAAACACTTTCTTACTGTCATGCTTTTTAACAATAAGAAAAATCATCATTCGTGTTTATGATGGGTTGGGGATGCAGTGACGTCACTTCCTGCAGACTGCATTTGCATTTGTCTGGTCCATCGTTATGAAACATCAATGACAGACAAAGATAACAAACTTCTCGAAAACGGACATATGTGTCTGCATTTGTTACTGACTGCTTGTAAAAGCAGAAAAAATTGAAGCCACTGTTCTAGACCTGTTACTTGCGAAGTCTTAAACATGTAATGATCGCACAGATGCAACTTTTGTCTTTTTAGCAGTCCTTCATGCAAAGTGCTAAACTCTATAGATATGTAAAGATGTGTTTCGTGTGTGTCCTCGGTTCTACTGTGACACATCCTGCAGCTGACATCGCCGTCAAGAATCGACCCCACGATACCCCCATCCGTTCCCCGACAACCGGCCTTAGAGTTGTCCATCTTTTCACACAAAAGCATATAGTAAAATGTTGTCTTTTGTGTTTAAGTTCGGTTACCCCTCCGTAAGGGCTGAGTACACATGAAATCTTATCACCATTTTTGATAGATGCGTGAGATCAATTTCGACCTGTAGATAGGTCGAAAAAATGTGTCGGTGCCACCCAGTACTAAGCGGCGACAGTCAAGATCGTCGGGCGACGAGGAAAAAAAAACCCTCTGCTGCTTCCAAACGCTGTCAGCTGTGAGCAACGAATGGATTTGTCGCGTCGCCTGACAATCTCAACTTCTGACTCCAGTGTATAGCTTGAGTGGAAAGAAGAGGACGTTGTCATACCTGTGGACAGTCCCTGTGGCATTAGACATCAAGCCGCTCTTTGCACTGAGTTAACAAGAAGACGACTAACGCATTTTATAGACCCCATCAAACAACAACAAAGAAACCCCTCAAAATTGGTTATATAGAAACCAGTCAAATTTACCAAGCTGATTACAAAACAACAAATCAAACCCACACAATCAATCACACAACACATCAAATCTACCAAGCTGATTAAACAACAACAACAAATTAAATACTACCAATTTGATTACACAGCAACAAATCAAACCCACAATCTTGATTATACAACACGTCTACAAGAATTAGGATACAACAGCATATCAAATCTACCAAACTGATTACACAACAACAAATCAAGTCGAACAAGCTGATTACACAACAAATCAATTCTACCAAACTCATTACACAAGAACAATCGCAAGTCACATCTACCAAATTGATTATACAACAATAATAGCAAATAGAATCTACCGAACTGGTTCCATAACAACAACAAACCAAACCTACAAACGTCTGCTCTGGCAACGAACATTGCTCCCTAGTACCATTGCAACTGCTAAGAGCTAGGAAGAGGATGTTGGTTGGGATTACAGTCAGTGATTATGTATTTATATATATCTATTTACATTCTGTTGATTGTGCCTGGGGAGCGGTATGGGACGGGGTTGCAGCATGATGTATTAGCTGTGAGAATTAGAATGGTGGAAGAGACGGGTAGAGCCGGAAGGGGCCTGGGGACTGTACGGTAAGTCGGTAAATGTGCGGTATGTTGGTGGGGGAGGGGCAGGGAGACTTCATGAGCACTGTAACTGGACAGATTGTAAGCGATGGGAAGTTCTGAGGTAGCGTGCTGGAAAGGCGTCTGGCATTCCGGGAGCGAGGGGTGTGGAAGCTTGACTGGCTCTTGTTGAAAACCTTGTCCCGCGCACAAAACTTTAACTTATGTGTCGTCTGAGAATACTAAGACGATTTACGCGGCAGAAGCTTTTAAGAGATGCTGCCAGAGATGAAATGCCTCATCACTTTTCCCATATTTCTACCCTGCCGTTTTTTCTCTTCTCTCCCCTTTCATGTCCCTCTTGTGCACGACCATTCTGCTGTGACGTCATCAGACGAGGGCAGTGAAGATGAATGCTGCAGCCACCAGCAGCAATTCTTCACAGCACTACAACAACAACAGCAACAACAACAACAATAAAGGCTTACTCAAGGAAAGCAAAAAAAAAACCCGTCTTTAGCACCACGTCAACAAGAAATGAGATTTTCATAGTAATATTAGCGACAGCTTGCAGACTTTTATTCGTTATCCCCCTCCTTACCATCAAATCTAAACTTCTTCAGGGTAAGCAGCAACAGCTGATCAATTCTTCTTCATATAATCTCTCCCCACTGCCCCACCCCAACAATCACCAGTTCTCTGTATAATTCCCC